>CM038114.1:33585211-34161809 GCA_001642375.2 Mentha longifolia
GGGACTTGCAGCTCGGAGGAGCAGTGACGAGATCAAGAGCCAAGAGCTACAAGGTTATTTGCAATGCTACATTCCGAAGAGATTAGAGAATGATGGACAAAATTTATGATGCGATCTACACTATGCGGAAGCTACGAATCGAACACACATCAACTATGATAGATTCAATCCAAACAATAACTACGAAATATGAACAATAATTCTCTGAAATCTGAAATTCTACCCACGAACACATTAAATAGGCGTCGACAGAAACCTAAGAAATTCAATTCCGATTTAGCTCAAATTTTAACACAAGTCACGACTTAGGGTTATGAAGAACATATCCAAAATTCAGTGAAAACGCACGAGTAATTTTCGATTTGGATCGGTGGTCAGTTTCGGGTCGAATTAGGGTTTCAAAACAGATATGAAATTAATCTACGGGTTTTCTGGGATCGAATGGTTATAGGAACGATGGAGGATGGATATTTGTGATATATGAAAGATGAGGAATGGCTGAGAACGAAAATCAAACAATGGATTCAAGAAATTCGAAATTAAAAGGATGAAAATTACTTGAATCGAACCTCGAATCTACAAGGATCCGAAACGCGATTATCAAGCAATCTTGTGGCTCGACTAACCCGGATACTACGACATATCACGAACGAGTCGATTGAATTCAAGTTTGAAGTCGCCAACAATCAAACTCTACCAAGAACCGATTTGTTTGTGTGAGACAAGAGAAAAGCGTAAAGTTGTTTGCATTCAATCAAGTCTGTGTAACATAGACTCGAAAATTAACTTAAATACTACCCTAAGGGCCAAAAATATCAAGTGTTGGGCTTGACTATTTTCGAAAAGTCATAATACTCAAATACAAAGTTTAAGCCCAAATAAAATATAAGAAATTTTGTTTTCTTGGACTTGTCTTCCTTTTCTTCAATGATGGACGCCCAAATCTTCATCTTCAACACTTGTTAAATTCACCAACTTGTATTGATGAAATTCGACTACATCATCCTCCAATCTCTTCGGAATGTAGCATTGCAAATAACCTTGCAGCTTCTTGGCTCTTGATCTCGTCACTGCTCCTCCGAGCTGCAAGTCCCGGTTGATCTCTTCAATGCTAGGTCCCGTCTCATCATTCCCCCCCTGCTGAAAAGAATTTGTCCTCGAATTCAAGTTTTCCTCAACATCTCGATCATCTGTAGGAAACGGAGACAAATCAGCCATATTAAAATTGGAAGAACACTTATACTCACCCGGAAGATCTAGTCGGTAAGCGTTGTCATTAACACGCTCAACCACGGTGAATGGTCCATCTCCTCTAGGCATCAATTTCGACTTCCTCAAGTTAGGGAAGCGTCCCGGACTGAAGTGAATCCAAACCTTATCACCGGGTTTGAACAACACTTGCTTGCGATGTATGTTCGCCTTTGTTGCATTCTTGACACCTTGAAGCTCAACCCTTGCCTTGACTTTCTCATGCATCTCTCGAACCTGTTCAGCCCTATGAGAACCTTGCAAACTCGAAAGATGATCAATAGGTAAAGGAATAAGATCCGTTGGTGTCAACGGGTTAAATCCATAAACAACCTCAAATGGAGACATGTGTGTAGAAGAATGCACAACTTTGTTATAAGCAAATTCAGCAAATGGCAAGCACTCTTCCCATGACTTAAGATTGTTCTTAACAAGTGCACGCAGTAAAGTACCTAACATCCTATTAACTACTTCAGTTTGGCCATCTGTTTGTGGATGACCAGCAGTAGAAAATAATAGTTTGGTACCCAACTTTCCCCATAAAACACGCCAAAAATGTCCCAAGAATTTTGAATCCCTATCAGACACAATGGTTCTCGGCATACCATGTAGTCTAACTACTTCACGAAAGAACAAATTAGCAATATTAACAGCATCATCAGTCTTTCTGCAAGCAATAAAGTGAGACATTTTCGAAAATCTATCGACTACCACAAAAATAGAATCTTTGCTAGTCTTAGACCTAGGCAAACCAAGAACAAATCCATAGAAATGTCAATCCAAGGTGCAGAGGGTGCAGGTAGTGGAGTGTACAAACAAAATGGATTAGAACTAGATTTAGCCTTTTTACAAGTAATACATCTAGCACAGACTCTCTCAACATCTCTCTTCATGCGAGGCCAATAAAAATGTTCATGCAATAAACTCAAAGTCTTAGCAACACCAAAATGGCCCATTAGACCACCTGCATGCGACTCTAAAATAAGCAAATCTCGCATGGAACAAGTAGGAACACACAACTTCGAATCCCTAAACAAGAACCCTTCAGACACATAGTACGAGTCAACAACCCTAGATTTTCCCTCACAGGATGCAAAGATAGGTCCAAAGAAAGGATCATTCACATAAAAATTCTTAATATGCTCAAGACCTAAACATTGTGCATGCATAACAGAAATCAACGCGTACCTGCGGGACAGAGCATCAGCAACCACATTCTCTTCTCCCTTCTTGTACTTGATCACATAGGGAAATGACTCTATAAACTCCACCCATCGAGCATGGCGTGAGTTTAAGCTCTGCTGACCCTTCAGATGCTTCAGTGATTCGTGGTCAGTATGAATCACAAACTCCTTCGGCCTCAAGTAGTGCTGCCAAGTCTCCAAAGACCTCTTCAGTGCATAAAACTCCTTGTCATATGTGGAGTATCTCAGGGCGGCGCCATTCAACTTCTCACTGAAATAAGCGACTGGCTTCCTTTCCTGCATCAAAACAGCACCAATCCCTATGCCCGAGGCATCACACTCAATCTCGAACGTTTTATTAAAATCAGGCAAGACCAACACAGGAGCATTACACAATTTTGACTTCAACAAATTAAACGCATGCTCTTGGGCTTTGCCCCACTCAACTTCCTATCTTTCCTACTCAACTCAGTCAATGGTGCAGCAATAGATCTTGTTGACTTTCCTCTCCTAATCAAGGTACACATCAGGGTCATGTAACCCCTCAAACTCTGGAATGCTTGTTTTGATGTTGTTCAACAAGCTATCTGTATCGCCGTGTCGGCGCTGGTTGGCGTGGAAATCACGCCGGGGAGGTGGACGTCGATGATCACGTCTCTAATTCCTCTGTGGAAACTCAATTTCAGCCTCTGATTTCTCATTATAGTCATCATATTCTTCTTCATGATCATCAGAAACAGGCTCAAACACTGGCTGGGGCTGGGGACGATGTGGTGTCTCTCGGTGGGCAAGTTATCGTCTGACTGGTCATTCTTGCTGGATAGGATGATTTCTGATTGGTGGAGGTAATGGGCTCGATTGTTGAGACGTTCGAACTGTGCCATCACATTATCCAATGTATCATCGATCTTCTGTTCCAGCAGTTGGTTGCACCTCTCAAAGTGTTATGTCATAGCATCAAAGTGATACTTAGCATCCCAAGGCTGTTGAGACGATGAGGACATCTCAAGAGGTGTAGTAGACGACTTGGGTGGGCTGTCGTGATTCTTGGAACCGTCTCCAGATTTCATGGTACCTGCAAAATGAGCAAATGTAAAAGAAACAAATAAAATCCTCACAGTTCCTCACAATCACTTGTTTGTTCTCTCAGATTTTTTTTTAATCACTCGTGTATGTCACTCAATTTGCAGTAACTATAGTCTCTAAACCTCAAATCCTTCGCAGAACTGATGTGGACTTCTCGGCTTGAACCAAGAACTCGAACTTGAATCTCAAAGGATCACGGATATGTAAAGACACGAAGCTGCTGACAATGTGAGTAAAATTCACGGCAAGGGGTACAAATAAAGGATAGGAATTTCAGTAGCTAAGTAAGGGCTAAGCAAACAGGAAAGGCTAGAAAAAGAAAGACTGGAAGGAAGAAAGGCTAGAAAGAATAAAGGCTAACTAGGAACTTTGGATATAAGTCGTAACAAGTTATGAGCACTAATCCGACTTTGAACCGACTTATGAACTGAAACCTACACTATCCAATGCACTCAAATAATATAGACGAAGAGACACTTTTTTTTTTTTTTCAACTGGACAGGTATCACCTTCAAACGACTGTTTTTGGCCCTAAACGTGATCCGAACACGGCATAGCGGTGTTAACTTCTGGTCTTGTCGAGACATTTCCGAAATGGTATAATGGAGATTGAGCGGACAAGTAGATCAAAAGTTACGTACGTTTTAAGTTTTACCGACGAAAACTCGAAGAAAAGAAGACACAACTACTACCCAATACAAGAATGACGCAAGAACCAATCACGAAACACACAGTGACACACTAGGGCCTTCGATTAAATCTTTTTTTTTTATCAGATTTTTTTTTTTATCGATCGAAACTTTTGCCCCTAATATGTCACGACATCTATTTGGATTGAACCATGACCAGCAAGACTGACGTGGCTCTAATGCCAAAATTTATGATGCGATCTACACTATGCGGAAGCTACGAATCGAACACACATCAACTATGATAGATTCAATACAAACAATAACTACGAAATATGAACAATAATTCTCTGAAATCTGAAATTCTACCCACGAACACATTAAATAGGCGTCGACAGAAACCTAAGAAATTCAATTCCGATTTAGCTCAAATTTTAACACAAGTCCGACTTAGGGTTATGAAGAACATATCCAAAATTCAGAGAAAACGCACGAGTAATTTTCGATTTGGATCGGTGGTCAGTTTCGGGTCGAATTAGGGTTTCAAAACAGATATGAAATTAATCTACGGGTTTTCTGGGATTGAATGGTTATAGGAACGATGGAGGATGGATATTTGTGATATATGAAAGATGAGGAATGGCTGAGAATGAAAATCAAACAATGGATTCAAGAAATTCGAAATTAAAAGGATGAAAATTACTTGAATCGAACCTCGAATCTACAAGGATCCGAAACACGATTATCAAGCAATCTTGTGGCTCGACTAACCCGGATACTACGACATATCACGAACGAGTCGATTGAATTCAAGTTTGAAGTCGCCAACAATGAAACTCTACCAAGAACCGATTTGTTTGTGTGAGACAAGAGAAAAGCGTAAAGCTGTTTGCATTCAATCAAGTCTGTGTAACATAGTCTCGAAAATTAACTTAAAGACTACCCTAAGGGCCAAAAATATCAAGTGTTGGGCTTTACTATTTTCGAAAAGTCATAATACTCTAATACAAAGTTTAAGCCCAAATAAAATATAAGAAATTTTGTTTTCTTGGACTTGTCTTCCTTTTCTTCAATGATGGACGCTCAAATCTTCATCTTCAACACTTATTAAATTCACCAACTTGTATTGATGAAATTCGACTCCATCATCCCCCAATCTCTTCGGAATGTAGCATTGCAAATAACCTTGCAGCTTCTTGGCTCTTGATCTCATCACTGCTCCTCCGAGCTGCAAGTCCCAGTTGATCTCTTCAATGCTAGGTCCCGTCTCATCAATAACCAATTTTGAAAGAGAGTAAAAAAATGTAAAGAGATAAAGAGTTAAGGGTAATTTTGTCCAAATAGCCAAAAAATGGGTATAACCTATGTAAACTAAGTTGGTGGCTATAATTCTTGTTGACAAAGTTAAAATGGGTATTTTAAATAACAGCCCTACAAATTTGGAGTTATTTATTTATTTATTTATTTTTAATTAATCCTAGACTTATCTAAAATATGAAAGTAAATCACAAGAATTAAAAACCTAAATGAAGAACAAGAATTTAAACCTAAAAGTAAAAGCAAGAATTAACTAGATTGAAAAAAAATTAAACTATATAGACATGAATTGAAATCAAAAGAAGTAAAAACGAATCTAGTGCAAGAAAATACTAACATGCTTTAAATAAACAAATTTAGAGAACTTGAAAGCAATTAAATATAACCCGGAAAACCAGTCTAAGCTAATCCAAGTTAGAAGAAATCAATTAAACAAACTACAACTGAAATTAAGCGCACAAAATTAAGCTTACGAATTGGAAAGAACAGATAAATCAAAGAACTTGAATAAAACTGGGATCCAAAAGTGAATCTTCAATCCAAAGCAATAAGTAAAACTAATCTTAAAGTTCTAATGCTGAAAAGTGGAGAGGAATAATTGTATTTTCGTGATCCCAATATTACATATATACAGTCTCTCTCAAAACCTAATTAAATAAGAAAACAATTTATTAACTCCGGACACAGCGATTACAATAATCGCTAAGGTGTGTTCTCTGGATTCTTCGATTTGCGACACCCATCAACCAATGGGCATTTCTCCAACCAAATAATCGATGTCTGCATCCTTCGCCTAAAATCAACAAATGTAAAATAAAAAAAAAAAAACAAAAAAAAAACAAAAAACTACACCCTCCGTCTTCCATTTACTGATTTTTTTTCGAACTAGTTAAACTGAAATTTGAAGGCCGTGCCACAGAGGACTCGAACTCGGGACCTTTGCTTTGATGACTTTTTAGATAATTTTTGAGCTTTGTGAAGATGGAATTTAAATTAAATTTTTTAAGTTTAATTTTTTTTTACAAGTACTACAACACTCATAGTACCTTGTAAAAGAAAAAAAACTAAACTCAAAAAATTCAATTTAAAATTCATTATCACAAAACTCCAAAATTATTTAAAAAGTCAATAAATCATAAAATAACACAATTTTACCCGAAACAAAGCACTCAAATCTTTTTTTTTATGATATATGACTCTTTTGGCATCTGCTATGGTTAGGGATGACAATTCAGCTGCAACATCAACTTCATCTGAGTCTTTCTCACTTCAATCAATAAATGCAAGCAATTTTACCATTACTAATGAATTTGTCTATTTCTTACTATATTTCCTTTGTCTATTTTATATTAACATAAATAAAAGTAAATAAAATACACTTATTGTTTTTAATATTATGCATTATATTAATGATATACACCAACTATATGCAATTATGTAATTTTATTACTTGTTTTACGGGCAAATGGGTATTAACTCATTGGTAGTCGGGTATTTTCACGGTAAATTGGTTTTGCGGATACGTATAGTGACTATCCATACTTATACCTACAAACTAAATGGACAGTAAAAGCTAATCACGAAGCTACCCGTGGATACCAAATACCCGCGAACCCAATCTTATTAGGCTCGGGTACCCGCAGGTATATATTACCCATGGGTAAATTGTCATCCTTAGCTATGGTTATGCAACTAGCTCCAGGGAGAATCCTAATTTTTGGTGCTGGTATAAGTCTTTAAATACAGATTATAAATATGGCAGAGAGTTTGTTAAGTTAGCAATTAATATGTTGGATGAGACAGAGCAATTTTAACCTTACATCAAGATAATGTCGCTGTGTCTCTCAAAAAAAAGATCATGTTGCTGTGAATTTTTGCATAGATAAATATGGCGACTTTACTAATAAGACATAGTCTTGAGCTTTTCAATAATATATAAGGGAATAATAAGAAAAGCAAATCATGCCTGGAATTTGAATTTGATGAACTTGTCCAATTTCTTCAATGTATGCCGACGCTTGCGATAGTATCTAAATTTCATGTAGTCAGTCGTGAATTCAGCCAGAATACAATCATCGACCCCTCTAGCCTGAAGAGTTCCCCTCCAATCGAAATGTTCTCTGTCCTCCTTCTTAAGTTTAACCCCGTTTACAAAGATCTTGTACGGGAAGCAAAGATAAGGATCAGGATGTGCAACCCAAAAGATTATCAACTTTTCTCCATCTTCTTTACAAATATATGCCCGCAATATGATAAACTGCAGCGGTTTGCCGTAATCGTGATGTTCTTTGTCTTTATCGACGATATTGAGATCTTCTGGGAGGAATGCGAGCACGTTGAATTTCTCTCGCTCATCCCGCCTATTCCACTTCAACCAGAGGCATGATCTCTTCGGAATATCTTCGACTTCGAAGGGGAAATCATTTGGAACTCGGGGCTTCTGCGAATAAATACAGTAATATTTATGCTCAAGGAAATCAATTTCGAAAACGAAAAATTAAAGGGGATATCATCATATCAGTATCATATAGTATACTTTTGCAACGCAAGATTTGATCTCCTCTTTGACTACTTTTCTTAATTTCAGATCAACTTTTTTGAACGCGTCACTGTCAGTAGAGAAATTGCTGCAGTTGATAACATTTGGACTCGCTCTTTGCACTAGATCGAGATGGTGTTTTGAACGGCCGAATGTGGGCGGACGAAGAGTGATAGAGGAAGAAAAACCTAGGCCAAGGCCAAGCATCTTTTCCGCCTTTTTTTAGGGTTATAATGTTGGGCGGCGGTAGA
This sequence comes from Mentha longifolia, assembly GCA_001642375.2. Classification (NCBI taxonomy): domain Eukaryota; kingdom Viridiplantae; phylum Streptophyta; class Magnoliopsida; order Lamiales; family Lamiaceae; genus Mentha; species Mentha longifolia. Next base: position 33,593,466 of record CM038114.1, read on the forward strand.
AGAAATCGGGCATATATTATATGTAGAAAAATAGACTAGAAGTTAGCATTTATTGTGCGTAGTTGGCTTAGAAGTTGAATAATGTTTGAGACAAAAAGTATTTAAATTTCATGATAAACTAGTGCACTACCCGTTGAAATTTGACAGATCCAATTTTTCAATAAAAATTATATATATATATATATATATATATATATATATATATAGGGGGAGGTTCATGTGTGAACCATTTCATTTGTGAGAACTAGAACCAATCTAGGCCTTTGTTTTGTTAGAGATCTATGGTGTAGATTAATTCCTAGATTAGATATTGTACGGATTAAATGCTTTTTTACTAATTATAAAGGGTAATTTAGTCATGGAAAAATCAATTAAGATTCCACTACCTTAATTGTCGGCACCCACCATCTCCTCTTCTAAAAAAAACTCCATGCGTGAATCTGGGTAAGGATTTGGGGAAAATAAATCAGATTCTCTTCTCTAAATCTCTTCTCCATTAATGCCGGCGACTTTTTATTTTTTTCTTCGACAACCATCGGTTTCATAATAAAAAGGCATTGAATTGAAGGACCAATACTTATAGGATTATTATAACCGTAAATAAGCATCTCTACATTAAATTAAGAATGAACTTATTTGATGTTGGTAAATATTTTTTATATCCAAATATGCATAATTTCATATCTAAGTATGCATGATTGTAAAAAAAACATAAATTTATATATAAAATCATGAAATAATTATAGTGTCTATTTCATGCTTTTTTAGTATTGATTTAATGCTTTTTAGTGTCTATTTCATGCTTTTTAATATGATTTCATATATTTATTTTTTTACTGTTATTAGTGTTTTTGAGTGTTATTAGTGTTTTTTTAAGAAACTAGACCCTAACCCTATAATAAACCCTTAGGGAGTGTATAAACTAGTGTCCGGCTTTTAGTTAATTTGAGTGCTATTAATGGTGTTTCGGAAAACTAGCCCCTAGCCTTAGAATAAACCCTTAGGGGGTTTATTATCTAATGTCTGACTTTTGGTGGTTTTGGGTGTTATTGGTGGTTTTCCGGAAATTAGGCCTAGCCCTAGAATAAACCCTTAGGGTTTAGGGTCTAGTGTCCGAGTTTTGTCATGCTTATTCATGCTTTTTTAGTGTCTATTTCATGCTCTTTTTAGTCTTGATTGCATGCTTTTTTACTTTTAATTATTAGTGTTTTTAGACCCTAAGGGCCCTGTGCCCTAAAAAACATGAAATTAACACTAAAAAGCATGAAAAAAAAATATTAAAAGAAGCACGAAATCAACACTAAAAAAGTATAAAATTAACACAAAAAAATGATGAAAAAAATTAAAGAAGCATGAAATCAACACTAAAAAAAGCATGAAATTAACACTATAAAATATAAAATTAACACTAAAAAGCATGGGAAAAAATTAAAATAAGCATGAAATTAAACACTAAAAAAGCATGAAACTAACACTAAAAAAACATGAAATCAACACTAAAAAAGCACGAAACTAGACATTAACCCTGGAATAAACCCTTAGGAGATTTATTATCTAGTGTCCGACTTTTGCTGGTTTTTGGTGTTATTAGTGATTTTTCGAAAACTAGACCCTAGTCTTGGAATAAACCCTTAGGCAACATAGATTGCATAGATTGGCAACATAGCATGCATACAAAATATGGCAAGTCTAAACATTTTATCAAACATGCTCATGCATTCGTTCAATAAATCATGCTTCATTTTTTTCATATGAAAACATGCTCATGTATTTTAAAATAATAAGCTCACTCTTTTCAATTAGCAAGCAAGTAGGTTAAACGCAGCCGCTCCTTAGCCTCGTAGCCTCGAACACCCCAAGTAGGTTAAACGCAACCGCTCCTTAGCCTCGTAGCCTCGAACACTGAGTATAATGCCTTGATCACATAATAACAATAATAAGTTAGCACATTTTCCTCCTCATTTAACTTATACTTATTTCTTGGCTTAACTTACTCACTTTTACTCTTAACTTAGTTCCTTTATCACCATTTACTTCCTTTCTTGATAAAATTGTCACTTAGATTAATCTAAACACTTCATTGATCGGAGGTTGGGGCTGTAAGGAAAAGTACTTGGAAGTAATCAAGGTTCAATCTTATAGAACATGTCACTTATCGAATTGAGATGCCTTGAAGAGTAGCTCATATCTCAATCATGGTTATTCGAATGAGGCTGCATTTATAGAAATAGAAACTCAACATACATGTCTCTGTTTTGATTGAAAGATCATAGATTTTGGACGTGCTAAAGTTAACAAATAGGATTACCTTTATAGTTGAATTCTAGGAAGGTAGTCGAACAATTCTTCAAAGAATTAATCATGGTTTATTCATCATATGCTCAAACTGAAAGCAAGTCATAGATTTAGAAAGCTGAAAGAGTCATCTTCCTAATGGTAATTCTCAAGAATTTCAAAGTTCAATAGTTCAAGAGCTACAATTTGTTTTTCTAGGCTGCACATAGAAGGAACACAATTCAATGATTGCTCGGAGATCATTTTATTCCGAATTCAATATAAATTCAATTGAGGCGATGCAAGTTGAAAATGAGAGGTAAGCTTAGTACCTACTCACATAATTAAATTGGGGATTTTATCTCGAGGCATCAAGGAGAAAGAAGCTTATAATCACAACATGTTTTCAGAGGAAGCCTATGAAGACAGGTTCAGGGTATCAACTTTAAACGTCCATATCTCACTCTTTTCTTAATAATTTTTCGAGTTCAAGCTATCAGTACAAAGCTGAGACAATGAGGAACAATGTTTATTCAAAACTTTAATAGAGATTAATAATGGAAACAGTTCGAAATTTCAGATCATGTTAGGTGCCAAAGTGGGTCGAAGGATTTTTCTAGATTTGCGATGCGAATTTTAAACAAGTGTAGCAAACTCAATTCTTGCTCAATTGGGGTTTATGAGATATGTATAGAAACCTAACAAGATATATTTTAATATGGAGAAGAATTCAAGTTCATATTCCTTATAGATTTTCCCCTATCAGCTCGCAATGTGGCTGAATTCCCAGGATTTTTGAAGAATGATACCTATTGAAGTTTAAGATCATTAATTCATCTCAAATCATAGAATTCAAGGGGAATAACTATGAGAACGTGATCATAAACCAGAGAGATATTCGCAGGGGCTATTCCAGTTCAGATCATTAAGGTTCAAGGGGAGATAATTAACAATCGATACATCTATCATCATAGTTCGAAGAGTATGTTATGAATTCATCATTTTTGAAGACATGCATGGACTTGTATGAACTTGAATGAAGGCAATTCATGAAAACATAGTTACAAGGGTCGATCTTTAGCTTATTTTAGTGATCATCATCAAGGGAGAAGAGGGTTTACCGATTGGAATGAGAAAAATTGAAGGTTACTACTTCTCCAAAATTTCGAGTCTTGCATGGCCTACTTCCTCTTCCTTGATCGGAATTATGACTTGAGCTTCTTGTTCCTTGGCTTGGATGGTGAGGGTTTGCAAAGTCTGAAGGTAATCTATGAAGGATTTGGTGAGTTCTTGTGGTTGGAGTGTTCGGCATTCGTGGAGGAGAAGGGAGAAGAAGATGAATTGTTGGAGAGGATGATGGTGATGTTAGAGAGGGTGATGTGTCTTTCACTTAGTGTAGGGAGTGTGTGTATGTCGGCTAGAGTGAGATGAATGGGGGAAGAAGAGTGTGGGAGTGACCAAAGAATTGCAATGATAGAGAATAAATCTTGTCTCTCTTCCCTTCAATGTGGTGATGCCACGTCACCTCTCACACACACACATTATTTAACTAGTTGTTGTGTTAGTGGACATATTCTACAATAATTTATTTAATAAGGGAGATATTCCCTTAAATACTATAAATGTGGTTAGTGGATTTCTACTACACTTAATTTAGGCTAGTGTGTATTTTTGAATACACATAATTATTTTAGTATGACCATAACTAATTCATAGCTTCTTATCTCATATTCTCATCTTGCTTTAAATCGTACCATGATCATGACTGACATTAGTCGAGCTCATTTTTGTAACATATTCATAATCATAGTGAAGTAGACATAATTACTTCATGACTTCTTATATAGTACTTTATCTTGTCCTTCAATCGTACCTTGATCGTGATCAACATTAATCGAGCTAGCTTTCATAAATATAACCATAATTATCCTTGCTTGATATCGTGACAATTTCCTGGATTATTTCTCGAGCACATGATCCGGGAATGATCCGTCTTAATAACTATCGTGTCTAATATTTAATATTATTATTCCTTGATTTTTATCGGCTACGGCGCAATTTAATATTTGAGATTATTATCTCGTCGCATGCTTTGGTATCGATCTCTTGGAATTATCTGATGTTGAGCTCGTCGGCATCGGGATCTTAATTCGTGGCATCGTAATTATAATCTAGTGGGAAGGATTTTTCTCATGGATATATTTTTCTTAAATAATATGGCTAGAAATATTTAATGGAATTTTATTTCTCGACTTTTCTTAGTCGAAATAATTAAAGTCAAAAATTTTCAGTTTGTATTTTTGCAGGTCATTACAATTAATTAGATACAGAGTATTAATTTATTTCATATTACATATTTAACCAGAGTGCAATTATTGAGCCCAGATACACACCAAAAGATGATACTGGCGCCACCTACATCAATGTAGGCGTCACATTATGGGCTCAAGCCCATAATGCCTCTTTTCAGTCCAAAACTGATATCCCTCGATAATACCTTGAATTCCTTTCCTGAAGAGCTCTTGGGCCTTACCTAATAAAATAATTCCATGATCAACCCAGAACATTTATTTCATTAGAGCTGTGATGCATTCCACTAAAGAATCACAACTGAATCACCACTCTGTCTCAATTTGTAGATTGGGGCTGATATTTTATTTAGAGCTATCCCCGTATTTAAGACTCCGATATCCATTAATTAATTAGATGTAATACCCCGACCCCCAGGGCATGAAATAACACGCCTCGGAGACCGGTGTGCTTGCTTGATACAGTGGCGACTGACATTTCCGACCATACAAAGCTTCATAGGGAGCCATCCCTATGCTTGCTTGATAGCTGTTATTGTACGTAAATTCCACCAATGGTAAGATCGGTTCCCATTGCTGGCCCTTACCGAGTACGACTGCTCGAATCATGTCTTCAAGTGTTTGGATGGTCCTCTAAGATTGGCCATCCGACTGAGGATGATAAACTGTTCTGAAATTTAGCTTTGTACCCAAATTTTCAAAACTCATCCAAAATTTTGAAGTGAACTTTGAATCCCAATCCGACACGATCATTTTTGGCATACCATGAAGTTGAATTATCTCTCAAATGTAAATCTTGGCTAGCTGGTCTGCTCCATATGTTTCAGGGACTGGCACAAAATGAGCACACTTCGTTAGTCTATCGACTATTACCCAGATAGCCGTATTTCCACGCCTGGTCCTAGGTAACTTAGTAACAAAATCTATGGTTACATCGTCCCATTTCCACTCAGGGATTTCTAGAGGTTGAAGCTGACCATAAGGCCGCTGATGGAGGGCTTTGACTTGTTGGGACACTAGGCAACGTTCTACAAAGTTTGTTATATCTCTCTTCATTCCTAGCCAATGGAAACTTTGCTTGAGGTCGTGGTACATCTTAGTTCCTCCCGGGTGAGCTGAGTATAGAGTGCTATGGGCTTCATTCAGAATTTCATTCTTAAGCTCGTAATTATTAGGTACAGAAATCCTATTCCTATAAAGGATAGCATTATCCCGAGCTTCTTGGTAGTCGCTCACTTGTGCTGTTCTAACTTGAACACATAGCTTCTCTAATTTCTCATCTTTCCTTTGAGCTTCTATAATTCTAGAGCGCAGGTCAGGAGCTACTACTAGTGTTGCTAGCAATTGAGTAGTTGAGCTAGGTGGCACAACTGTTTATATTCTCAATTTTTCTAACTCCCTTACGAGTTCTTCTTCCTTAGTTAGGATACATGCTAATGAGGAATACTTCTTTCTGCTAAGGGCGTCTGCCACAACATTAGCCTTCCCTGGGTGGTACTTGATTTCACAATCATAGTCCTTGACCAATTCCAGCCATCTTCTTTGCCTCATATTGAGGCCATTCTGCTCGAAGAAGTACTTAAGACTCTTATGATCGGTGTATATCTCGCATCGAGACCCATATAAGTAATGTGTCCAAATCTTTAAAGCAAACACTACTGCTGCTAATTCTAAGACATGAGTTAGATAGTTGACTTCATGGGTTCGTAGTTATCGCGACGCATAAGCTATGACCTTTCCGTCTTGCATCAAGACATATCCTAGCCTGTCTCTAGAAGCATCGGTATACAGTGTATACATTTTCTCCGGGTTGGGAATGGTTAATACTGGGGCTGTGGTTAACATCTCCTTGAGTTTCTGAAAACTTGCTTCGCACTTTTCTGACCATTCAAACTTTACACCTTTGCATAGTAGTTGTGTCATTGGTCGGGCTATCTTGGAAAATCCCTCGATGAATCGTCTATAATATCTTGCTAGTCCCAAGAAACTGTGAATCTCATTTGGAGTTGTTGGGGATTTCCAATCGCTAATTGCTCGAATCTTTGCCGGGTCTACCTTGACTCCTTCTTTCGACACGATGTGGCCCAAGAAATTGACTTCTGGTAGCCAAAATTCGCATTTGCTAAACTTAGCGTAGAGCTTCTCTTTTCTTAGCTTGTCCAGAGTTTAATCTCAAGTGTTGTTCATGTTCTCTTTGTGTCTTTGAATAGATTAAGACATCATCTATGAAGACTAGAACGAACTTGTCCAGATACTCATGAAAGACTCTGTTCATGAGGTCCATGAACATTGCTGGCACGTTTGTTAAGCCAAAGGCATCACTACAAACTCGTAGTGCCTATATCGAGCCCTAAACGCTTGTCTTAGGAATATGTTCTTGTTTAATCTTTAGCTGGTGGTAGCCCGATTTGAGATCTAACTTGGAGAATATGCCTGCTCCTTTCAATTGATCAAATAGATCATTGATCCTTGGTAGTGGATACTTGTTCTTCAAGGTGAGTTTGTTCAACTCCCTATAATCTATGCACATTCTCATTGTTCCATCTTTTTTTCTGACGAACAAGACTGGTGCTCCCCACGGAGATACACTAGGTCGAATGAATCCCAGCTCTAAGAGTTCTTGGAGTTGAATCTTTAATTCTTGCAACTCTTTAGGAGCCATTCTATATGGTGCTTTAGAGATTGGTGCAGCGCCAGGTTCTAAATCAATTGTGAACCGGTTAGTTCTCAAGGGAATACATCGGGGTATTCCCTTACCACTGGTACATCTTTGAGTTCCTTTGTTGCTTCCTTTCCTTGGTCGAGGTAAACTACGTACACTTGAGCTTTGCCATTCTTTAACAACTTCTGAACTTGGATGGCTGAGATTAAGGGTAAGATTTTCCTTTCCATCTCTATCCCATAGTAGCATGTGGGTTATTTACCAGGCGGTTGAAATGATATCTTTCGTTGTTCACTATGTATCATCGTATGGTTTTCAACTAACCAATCCATTCCTAAAATAATATCTGTGTCCCACATGTAAATAACACTTAAGTTTTTCGCCCTAAGTTCTAACGTTCCCATTCTAAATTCTAAGTAAAGACACACACGTTTTATGTCTATAGTATTTCCTGCTAGTGTTTAAAACACGTAAGTTGTGCTTCGCATTTTCTACCTGAAGTTCAAGAGTATCTACACATGCGGCACAAATAAAAGAATGTGATGCTCCCATATCAAAAAGAATAACAACCGGATACTCGTTGATCGATCCCATACCTGCTAAATTTCCCGTATCCTTCTGAGGTTGCTTCCGGGTAAGCGCAAAGGCTTGCTGATGGTGAAGTTGCTCCGGTTGAGGCTGAGGACTTGTAAGTTGTGGAGTTGGAATCGGGGCCATCCAAGGCTGGGAATGCATTTTAGACTGGACTTGATCAGGCAAAAGTTGAGGATATCCTATCATTGCTTTTAGAGTTTGCCTTCCTTGTAGTTAACTTCCGGAAAATCTCATTCCGCTGGGTTCTCCTTTCTTTGGACTATTTGGGCAATGGGACGTATAGTGTCCGAATTGACCACATGTGAAACAACTGTTACTGCCCTTTCTACAAATTTCAGAGTGGTTCTTGCCACATTTTGAGCAAGCTAGGTTCTTTAGATGATTTGGATTCTGCTTCTGTTGTCCTTGAGGTGGAGGTTTGGATTGATTCTGGGTTTGGCAGCTTAGATTCTTCCAAGGTTTTCTTGTTTTGTAGGCTGTTGGGAAGGTTGGGGTGGTTCCACTTCTGTTTCTGGTTCGAGTTCGAGTAGTTTGGAGGCATTAAATACGTGGGTTGGTTACTAGGGACTTGAAGTGCTGGCTTATCGGCATTCATAGCTAGCTCAATGTCCAAGTCCTTGTTCAAGGTTTTAGCATACGTATTCGGGGGTTGACTAGCTAAGATCACTCGGATCTCATGTCGAAGCCTGTCTCTGAACACTTCTGCTCGTTTCTCCTCCGTATCAACCTTGTAGGGTGCATATCGTGCTAAGGCACAAAACTCTCGGTCATACTCCATGACCGTTCTCTTTCCTTGCTTCAAGCTAGCGAACTCTATCTCCTTCTATTTGCGATAGCTGCGGGGTATGTATCTCTCGAGGAGTTCACTCTTGAACTGTTCCCACGTATAGGCTTCAGATTGTTCTGGGCTAAAAGTTTTCTAAAGGGATTCCCACCAATGATCAGCTGGTCCCTTGAGCTAAAAAGCAACACACAGGAAACTATTTCCTATCCGTACATTCTAGGAATCAAAAGATCCTTTCCATGGCTCAAAGCCATTCATCGGCGTCAGCGGGTTCACCCGTGCCGGAAAACATCGGAGGAGTATGTCTAAGGAAAACTTCAGCTATTTTCCTATCAACTCGAGGAGGCGAGTACACTTGTTCCACCAATTGGGCTTCATTAGTGTGCTCATCACTTCTTTCATTTCTTTGATTCCCGCCACCACGGCCTACATGTCTTGAAGGTCGTGTCATACTGAAAGTTTAAACAAAGGTTGTTTACAAAAACATTCTTAGAAGACATTCGTAAAAGCTGGAAATTAGTTGGTTATTAAAATCGAGTGCAGCATGTAAATTTTACCCAGGTTGTTGGTTGAACAAGGGTGACAAAATTTGATTCAAGTTTTGACAAATTCAAGAACTCGTCAAGAGAATCGATTTCATGAAGGGGTACTCGTATGGCTTTTCCAATTAGGAAAGGTAAACAATTATCAAAAGAATTTCAAACACTTTGGAAAATTGCCTCTTTAGAGGTCTTTATATACATATCGCATAAGAGGGAAAACTGACCGACCTATGCGGCTACAGAGTTCATTATCTTACTAGTCACTACTAGATTTTGGTGTGGAGCTGTGGTCACTACCGACCTATACTTTGTTTGCAGGTGCTAATAGTAGTAGTTGCTAGGCGAGACGATAGGGTCCTTATTATCATGCGTATTTACATATGATATATACTCGTCAGAAGTAGTGTATCTTATAGATCACTAGCCGTCGCCCTATTTACATAAATTACTAATCGCATCGAACTACTCATCACCAAGGTGTTCTCACCAAAACGAGTTTAGAATCACTTCGAAACAAAATATAACAGTAGGTTATGAACGAATGCAAAATTAGTCTAAAGCTACATGACGATGACCATGACGAGCAAAGGCATCAAGAGTACCCCACCAAGGCAAGAGACAACGAAAGACGAGCAATATTCAGCACGACGTTTCCTATGTAGTTCAAAGTTAATTAAAGAACGAGGCTATTAGTGGAAGTGCGTATGAGAATTTTACGATCACGCTAAGGGATGACATTAATTCCATGATTAAGCTATACGAATATAAGAAGAATGTCCATTGCCATGAAGAAACGGCTGGCAGCATTTCGATGCAAAAGATAGACTCCGATCCGCATAGCCGTCAATGGCAGCAATAAGATGTTTGATACTAGAATGAGGCCGTAAAGCTAAGATACGAACTAAATGAATCAAGAACGAACAAATACGATCTCAGGCACTAAATGTCATGCACGAATGAACAAGAGCCCAATATAAGAAATGAAGGTAGATGGAAACGTGTCGGAGAACAATGAAGACAATTAAGCCGAATGCGGCTAGACCCCAAACACACTAGTAGAACGAACGATGATAAAAGGCACAATGGTGCCAAGAAGAATAACAAGGAAATCTGGAGAGATAAGCAAGGAACCTACCCCGTTGACTTTAGAGGGTACAAATTTCGAGATGAAATTCTTTTTAAGGGGGCAGTATCTCTTTTGCAAAGGGGATAAGCCAGAATAAATACAACGGCAATGCACCCAACATAACAACATATTATTATACTAGGATCGCATAGGATTTGATGGCTCAACGAATCAACATAAGTCCATCATTTCAATACAAAGTTCAAGATCTCCAGAATAGATAGTGAATAAATCCAGAGTGTATATCTCTAGTTCAAGACAAGAAATATATTTAGTGGAAGCTTAACAAAAGAGATTTCCTAGCCTCAACTCTGCACCGTCATCACCGCAGCATCAACCTGAAAACATTTTGAAATATTTGGGCTGAGTACAATTGTACTCAGTGGGCTACGCATTTTATCAATAATTTCTGAAGACTGATAGTTCTTAAAGCATATCAGTATGAAACATAACAACATGAAGCAATAGCAGATTATGAAACCTTAGCGACATAAAACCATAGCAGTTTATGAAACCATAGTCATAAAACATAACAATGCAATAAGTCCACCTTTAACAGTTTTATCTTATCCACACTCCAGGTTGTAACCATATGAATCCATTTAGTATCCAGACTCTAGGCCGTAACCTTGAGAGTCTATTTAGCATATATCCGAACTCTGGGATCGTAATCCAATGAGTCCATTTAGTATCCAGACTCTAGGTTGTAACCTTGAGAGTCTATTTAGCATATATCCGAACTCTGGGATCGTAATCCAAGGAGTCCATTTAGTATCCAGACTCTAGGTCGTAACCTTGAGAGTCTATTTAGCATATATCCGGACTTTGGAATCGTAATCCAAGGAGTCCATTTAGCATAATATCCAGACTCTGGGTCGTAACCCTAAGAGTCTATTTAGCTTGTGCACATAATTCTATAAATTATCCCATAGCATTTAACATGTACATTGCGCCTTGACCATTTTATGGATAAGCAGTTTACTTTTAACCAACATAGCATTATGTAACTCGTATACATTTGAAAGTAAAGCCCACCTCTTGAAGCGTAGATAATGGCCGGTCTTAATAAGCAACACCTAATCTAGCATTCCTCATTGAACGGCGCCTATTCATAACGATACTATAAGAATTCTAAAATTCTTAAAATAAATCTAAGGGAAATATATTCGCCTTCTATTTTTCTTGATTATAAATCCGTTAGGGATAACAGATTTGTTTGAATCCTTTAAATCTTTTTAATTAATGGAATAACCTTTTTCTTATTAATAAACGTGTCCAATTAAATAATCAATTGGGTTCGAATATTCGTTAAATTATTAATCTGAAATTAAGAATAAATTTCGGAATACATTTTGGTTAATTAAACTTAGTAAAAATAATTAAATCGTAGTGAATCAATACTAGCCCATTCTGATCTTTATTTATTAGGGGCCCAGCTGAAGATGTGCCTCCGGCCCATTAGTAAACATCTCGGCCCACATGAAATTTTGGAAAAAGCCCGATTCCAACAATAATTTAGCCCAACTGAATCTCCACCTAGCCCATACTTATAGCACAAGTGGAGAAAGTCCATCTTCTCCAATCCCTCTACAGCAACACATCTGCAGACACACACACACGCAAATCGCTCTCTCTTCCTCTCAAACTCACTCTCTTCCTTCGGCAGAGTCGCCGGCAGCCGGCGCCGCCGCCGTCACCGCCGCCCACCGATCCGCATCTTTCTCCTTCTCTCATCTCTCTTTAGCCCTCTTTCTCTCGTTATCTCTAACTTTGATAACCCTACTCGAAACTCAAATTCCAAAATCGGAAATCATAAATCGATCTCCCCCTCTCTTCACCGATCGTCCTCTTCCTCGACAAGAATTGTAACAGCCCTAAAAATCCGTACTGGAAAATTTCGGGCTTCTGAAAATTCTATTTAATTAAGTGTCGAGCTTATCTTATTAATTATTGTTACTAGCAAAATAATTATCTATTGATTCTTAATGAAGCTCGACGAACTACGAGTTGATCATATTGGCTAGTTAAAGAATGCTAGCATGAGAAGTTATATAGCAAGACATTCCAGAAATATAGATGCTAAAGAGACCTTAATTAAATTCCGGAACAAGTTTAGACTTTTAAGTGCCGCGAACCGAGCATCGTGGTAGACTCGAATGTGAGTACTTGAAAGCAAGGGATTCTATTTCCCAAGATATGATTAATGAGCATGAGATTGATTATGTGCTTAAGGATTTTCATGTGAATTATGTGCCTATGTGAATAATTATTTGCTTGATTTCATATGTGCATGAATTGTTGTGTGAAGTGACTAACCGTCACTTTAATTTGATGGTGTACAATTAATTGGACATCATATATATTTTTATACATTACATTAGGATCAAATGTGTATGATTATTATACACATAGTGGTTTCACACCACTTCTACAATTACTAGGTGTAGAAATTATCCACTAGGAAATATAATATATATATATATATGTATGTATATATATCATTTCCTAGAATTAATGTTGATCTTACTTGGAGTGCAAGAGTGTATAAGAGAAGGAATATATGTATCATGGGGGATGTTATGTCATAAGAATATAATGACCATAAGATGCAAGAGTGCACACCAAGAAAGAATAAATGAGAGAAAATAACATGATGAATGAATAGATGTGCTATACAAATAGATTATTAAAGTAATGGTGTATCCTAAAAATAAATATAAATAGTGAGAGATGGATGATGAACCATCATTCTTCAGCCCTCCACTCTCTCTCTACCGAGCTCTCTCTCTCTCTAACCCTCTATTTCCATCAAACTCGCCGGAAAACATCACCCTCACGCCGGAGCTCCGATCGGGCCCTTCCCGGCCTCCAATCGACTTCAAATTTTGTATACAAGCTCCTCTCGACATCTAGAACAACATTTCAGTATTTGTTTCATGATCAAGGAGCTACAAATCGTCCATGCAGTGCCCCCAAGTTCCAGTCACAACATAGCTCCGATTAATTTCTTGTTTTGAGGTATAACCCTCTTCCCTTGATTGTTTTAAGCATGTTTTCAAGTTAGAAATTCAGATTCCAGTCCTACCTAAGATAATATAGATTCGATCTTAAGGTAATAAGTCATTGTATGTTCGAAATTCTTCTATATTCATGATCCACTCAATGTATAGAGCTCGAATATGTGAAAATTATTGTCGAACTATGGTTCTATCTCTTGATCCTCTTGAACCGAATCCATTATAGTCTCTGTATTGTGTTGCCTCCTTGAATATCTTGATGAATTCATGCAAGATATGATGATTAAGATTCTCTATGAGGCTGATTTTGTTCAAAGATTTAAAGAAAAACACTATGTCCAATTTTCAGATTTTAGCAGCGAACTTCTAAGCTTGATATCTCAAAACGGTTGATCTTATGAGCCTGATTCTTTTTCCATGAAAAAAATAGGTTGTCTCAGGTTTCTATACATAGGTCACACGCTCAAATCTATGATCGTATGAGCTCATAGTGACCTTTCAAAGTTTATGTGTCATTCTGCCGAAAATGAAATATTCGAGCTGCCATGTTATCTTTAATCCTCGTTATGAGGAATTTTCATTGCTTTTCTGAGTGTCACCGTGAGACATGAAATTGTTCTACACACCATAAAATTCAGTTTGATGGCTTGATCAGCCCCTGATGTCGGGTATTGAATGATTTATGGCCTTCCAAAGTTAGTACAGTGAACCTGCCCCGTTTTAGTTTCCAGAATCTATGTTCTGGATTGATACGTGTATTTCTCTCCACTCCTTTGAGATAAAATCTGGAATTAAATTATATGGTAGCCCTGAGTCTCAGTTTTCTAGATTGATAAGCCATGTCACGTTTCACACAGCCATTAATGAGAAACAATTATTTTACCAAAGTGTCGCAGAACTGTTTTCATTGTTGAACCGCGCCAAAGAATGATTCATGGCTTCTAATATACTTATCTCCCGAACATGAAATTGATTTCCTTGGAAGGATTAGCTTCTTGTCTATCCATTCATACGTCATACACCTCAATTGGTGATTAGTTGTTCAAGTAGTAGCCAAATCTTCCAAACATGGCAATTATGTCGAACCATATTTCAAGTGTTCAACTCCTATCCATCTTTGGATCATGAATACTCTTGATCTAGCTTTGATAATTGACTCTCCAAGCTCATGGATGATCTGTATTCATCCTCAATTCATTCTCACATGCCCTCATTCATGAGATCAAGTAATTAAGTATGAGATAAGACAAGAGTAATAAGATAAATGTTAAGTATATGAGATACTAAGTTACTAAGGAAGGTCAAGCATAAGTATATACATCCCCATGAGTAAGTATTAACCTATTATGATTATAAATAGGTTACTAGCTATGGAATCAAGGCGACGTGGGAAGCCAAGGAGTTTTGTTTGCTTGCTTGCATGATTGCTTCCAAACGGTGGGCTTTACTTTCTGTAAAATACCAATGCGCCTGATTCCATGATTATTTAAAAGCATGATTATTTCATGAAGATATATGTTTTAAAAGTTGGACTTGCCTAGCTTTTAACATGCATGCACAGCCAGTCTACAAACAGCAGAACGATATCGGCCCTACTGAATCGAGATGTCCGTTGGGTGTGTACACAAGAATGGTAAGGTGCTCAAGAGGGTGGCCAACCTCTCGGCACATCTCTTTCATATAGACTTGGTATTCATGTGTAATGATTGTCCGGACATAGCATATTATGATCACGTAGCATCTTAAGAGCATGCAAATTATGTTTTCAAAATGCAACTCAGGTTCTTTTCACAAAACCCCTGAGTTTGCTTTAAATGGGCAAGTCTATATGTATAGCCCTAAGTGGCATTGCTTTTAGGCGACGAGCTCACTCGGTACAATAATGTACTGACGCCCTGTACGTATTTCTAAACGTCCAGGTTAACTGGAAGCGATGGCATGAAAGGGAGGCGAGCCAAGGATTGGGATATTATGGTTGTAGCCCGTGACATATGTCTTCATACATATGTCACAACTATGCTTCCGCAAACAGAGTTAAGATGTTATTAAGAAGTAAGATAAGTAAATGTCAAGATGTTTGTCAATGTAAATGACTAAGTTAAAGACTGTATAGTAAGCGTAAGATGTCAATTGAGTACATATCCTTCATCCTTTATTGCATTACTTCTTTCTTTGTTAAGTGTCATGATTATTAAGTAAAGTGATTTGGAGTATCAAAGTTGTAACTAAACGCTTGGCCTCCTTCCCTTCTTGATTATTTCGTACTTAGCCTTGAATTCCTCGTTCGATAATACATCTTCCATCTGTAATGATCTAATTCCTTCATTAATTACAAGCGAGATGTAAATTCAAAGATCGTTTATCAGCCTCTTTAGCGCACCACCCGTAGCGCACCGGTCTCCGAGGCACATTTTTACATGCCCTGGGGGTCGGAGCGTTACAAGAATCGCCGGTGAATTTCGTTGCCATGTTCGCCATCTGCAGCCATAGCGCTGCCGCGCTCCCGTCGAGCCTCTTACGGGGCCGCCACCGCTGCAGCGGGCTCGCCATCGTCACTTCAGAAGGCCGTCACCTTCGAGCACTATCGAGCTTGTTATCCATCTCCGCCGTTGCGCTTCATCTCTGGCAATCAGCCCCACCACTGATTGCAACGTCCTCACTTCTCCAGCATCACCTTGCCTAAAGCCGCTGCCGTTGCTGGCATCTCGATACGGGTTCCTTCGTGCCGAAACCCGCTGTGCCAAGGCTGCCTCGTCTCTGCCGCTGCTGATGTGCTATTGATGCGATGGTTGGAGCTTCGCTGCTCAACGGAGTATCACGTCCGGATGCCGTCGACTGCAGCAGCTCCGCCTCCATTCAGCCACCACCACTCCTCTTCGTGGACTTCCCCGATGGCTCCGTCGCCGCCGTCCTCTCGCTGTGGATACCCAACCGTGCTCATAGCAGCAGGGGACGAGCATAGCTCTCCCCTCAAGCTAAGTTTTTTTTTTTCCTTGTTTTTCCCTTTCACTCATATATTTCTTAATTCCGTTTGTGCGATAGATTCATGAGCTTGAGCGTAGTTCTTCTTTAATGTAAGGTTATTGAATCTTGTTCATTTGGATAATGGTTGTGGTAGTGTAAGTGTAATACCCCAACTTTTAATAATTAGAAAATACGTGGAAATTCAAAATTTTGCTTAGTTTTGTTTTGATGAATAGAAAGGTTATTGTTCAAGACGTACGAAATTGCATTTTATTTTGTAATTTAGATATAGATATAAACCTTTATATTTGTATCTCGTAATTTCTATTACGCACAAATAAACCAATTCAATATTGTATAACTTTATAATATTTTCAAATGGGTGGATCGAAAAATGTTTGATTAATCTTTAATGTTGGGCCAAAATAATACTACCTCCATCCCATTACATTAGTCACATTTACTATTTGACACATTTTTCCACCGAAACCCAGTACGAGTTTTAAAATATAATTTGTAGTATCGTTTTACGGATACTATGACTCATAGTATCCCGTAAAAAAACGATACTACAAAATTATATTTTAAAACCTGTACTAGGTTTCGGTAGAAATACGTGCATAAAGTAAATGTGACTAATGTAATGGGATGGAGGTAGTATTATACAATAAAGTAAGATTGGGCCAAGCCCATTTAAGAACACCACAATTTAATCAAATAAATAAAAGATGGTCCAAGAACCATAGCCAAGAATTTCATAGAAGAAATACAAAGAAAAATAAATAAATAATACATCACTCTTCAACAAAGTCATATCCCTACAAAATCCAATATCCACTCTACTATACAATGAATCAATCGGCCATACACTTTGTTCAATAAAAGATTACACCAAATCTATAAGTACATAAATCCCCACATTATCCTTTGAACTAAGGAACTCTACTATATTCTACAGTATAAGAAAGCATGGCTTCCGATCCAACACCTCAACCATTACCATCAAGCACCTCTTTTATAAGCTATTTTACCACATTCTCATTCACCACTTCTCATTCCTGCACAAACCAAAAACACAATTTATCTTTCAAAGAAAAGTTGCAGCAAACATAAGAAAGAAGAAACGAAGAGGGAGCAGGAGAAGCAAGAGGCCTAGAAAGAAGGAAGGATTTCTGCAGCTCCAATTCATTTTCTCTAATCCACAGCCAAACCACCACCTCTCAAACAAAGTAAGGAATTTCCAGCCCTTAATTCTTTTCATACTCTCTTCATGCTTTAAAAGAATTAAAGAACTATATCAAGAACATAATCAAGAAACTGAAATCTAGAACCTAAACCCAAGTTTATAACACAGCAACTATATACACAAGCATGCTAATTCTGCAACTTAAAATACTTATAAACCAACTACTTTTAAAGCACTTCATATGCTTTCCACAATTAAACACGAGTCTACTGCACCTCCTAAAATGGTTAATAAAGATCAAGATATAAAGTATGAAACCTGAAACAAGTATATGAACCTTAAACACACAAAACAAAGAATGATGAAACCACTTAAGCTTGAAATCTAAAGCCTTACACTACCACAGCCATTATCCAAATGAACAAGATACAATAACCTAACATTAAAGAAGAACTACGCTCAAGCTCATGAATCTATCACACAAACGGAATTAAGAAATATATGAGTGAAAGGGAAAAACAAGGAAAAAAAAAAAAACTTAGCTTGAGGGGAGAGCTATGCTCGTCCCCTGCTGCTGTGACTCTGTGAGCACGGTTGGGTATCCATAGCGAGAGGACGGCGATGATGAAGCGATCGGGGCAGTCCACGAAGAGGAGCGGTGGTGGCTGAATGGAGGCGGAGCTGCTGCAGTCGACGGCATCCGGACGTGACACTCCGACGAGCAGCGGAGCTCCAGCCATCGCATCAACGGCACAGTAGCAGTGGTAGAGGCGAGGCAGCCTCGGCACAGCGGGTTTCGGCACGGAGGAACCCGTATCGAGATGCCAGCAACGGCAGCGGCTTTAGGCAAGGCGACGCCGGAGAAGTGAGGACGTTGCAATCAGTGGTGGGGCTGATTGCCGGAGATGAAGCGCAATGGCGGAGATGGATAACAAGCTCGACGGTGCTCGAAGGTGACGGCCTTCTGAAGTGATGACGGCGAGCCCGCTGCAGCGGCGGCGGCCCCGTAAGAGGCTCGACGGGAGCGCGGCAGCACTATGGCTGCAGACGGCAAACATGGCAACGAAATTCACCGGCGATTCTTGTCGAGGAAGAGGACGATCGGTGAAGAGAGGGGGAGATCGATTTACGATTTTTGATTTTGGAATTTGAGTTTCGAGTAGGGTTTTTAAAGTTAGAGATAACGAGAGAAAGAGGGCTAAAGAGAGAAGAGAGAAGGAGAAAGATGCGGATCGGTGGTGGCGGTGGCGGTGACGGTGGCGGTGAAGAGAGAGCGATTTGTGTGTGTGTGTGTCTGCAGATGTGTTGCTGTAGAGGGATTGGAAAAGATGGACTTTCTCCACTTGTGCTATAAGCATGGGCTAGGTGGAGATTCAGTTGAGCTAAATTATTGTTGGAATCGGGCTTCTTCCAAAATTTCATGTGGGCGGAGATGTTTACTAATGGGCCGGAGGCACATCTTCAGCTGGGCCCCTAATAAATAAAGATCAGAATGGGCTAGTATTAGTTCACTACGATTTAATTATTTTTACTAAGTTTAATTAACCAAAATGTATTCCCGAATTTATTCTTAATTTTGGATTAATAATTTAACGAATATTCGAACCCAATTGATTATTTAATTGGACTCGTTTATTAATAAGAAAAAGGTTATTCCATTAATTAAAAATATTTAAAGGATTCAAATAAATCTGTTATCCCTAACAGATTTATAATCAAGAAAAATAGAAGGCGAATATATTTCTCTTAGATTTATTTTAAGAATTTTAGAATTCTTATAGTATGAATAGGTGGCGTTCAACGAGGAACGCTGGATTAGGTGTTGCTTATTAAGACCGGTCATTATCTACGCTTCAAGAGGTAGGCTTTACTTTCAAATGTATACGAGTTACATAATGCTATGTTGGTTAAAAGTAAACTGCTTATCCATAAAATGATCAAGGCGCAACTTACATGTTAAATGCTATGGGATAAATTGATAGAATTATGCACATGCTAAATAGACTCTTAGGGTTACGACCCAGAGACTGGATATTATTCTAAATGGCCTCCTTGGATTACAATTCCAAAGTCCGGATATATTCTAAATAGACTCTCAAGGTTACGACCTAGAGTCTGGATACTAAATGGACACCTTGGATTACGATCCCAGAGTTCGGATATATGCTAAATAGACTCTCAAGGTTACAACCTAGAGTCTGGATACTAAATGAACTCATTGGATTACGATCCCAGAGTTCGGATATATGCTAAATAGACTCTCAAGGTTACGGCCTAGAGTCTGGATACTAAATGGATTCATATGGTTACAACCTGGAGTGTGGATAAGATAAAACTGTTAAATGTGGACTTATTGCATTGTTATGTTTTATGACTACGGTTTCATAAACTGCTATGGTTTTATATCACTAAGGTTTCATAATCTGCTGTTGCTTCATATTGTTATGTTTCATACTGATATGCTTTAAGAACTGTCAGTCTGCATAAATTATTGATAAAATGCGTAGCCCACTGAGTACAATTGTACTCAGCCCAAATATTTCAAAATGTTTTCAGGTTGATGCTGCGGTGATGACGGTGCAGAGTTGAGGCTAGAAATCTCTTTTGTTAAGCTTCCACTAAATATATTTCTTATCTTGAACTAGAGATATGCACTCTGGATTTATTCACTATCTATTCTGGAGATCTGGAACTCGACTTTATGTATTGAAATGATGGACTTATGTTGATTCATTGAGCCATCGAATCCTATGCGATCCTAGTATAATGATATGTTGTTATGTTAGGTGTATTGCCGTTGTATTTATTCTGGCTTATCCCCTTTGCAAAAGAGATACTGCCCAATTTTTCGGGAAGTATCAATCGATAATTGAAATAAATTGAATCCCCTTTCTATCCCCTCTTCTTTATTCCAACCCCCAGTCACACCCTTGGCGCGTGCACCTTCCCTCGGGCATTGGGGCGTGACACAGCCCTCAAAAATCCATTCTGGAAAAAAATCGAGCCTCTCGATTTTTCACTAATCAAAATTAAGCTAATTATGAATTTATTATTTAATTAGCTAACTAATGAATATGAGCTTGATAAATATTCTAAGCGGTCTTAAGATATTACGAGCTAATGATAATGATCAATTTGCTACTATGACTATTTAATTAGCTCATATTTAATTAAGAGCTCTACAATGAGCTAAGATGTACTTTCCGGAAAATTTAGCACATCACAAACTTATGATACGATCCAGAATGAGGTTAGAGTTCTAGCATGATTGGATAAGGCCAACGAATAAGATTAAGTGAGCTTGAACGAGCTAATAAGTTATTAAGAATTATTTTGACTACGGTTGTAGTCTAGTGAATAATGGAATAACGAATGTGTTATTCGAAGAGCACATGTATTGAGCGTATTATGATGATATGATGAATTATATGTTTATGTGCTCAATGATATGAATATGTTCCAATGTGATCAAATGTTATGTGATTACATGTGAGATGTGAATTATGTAACGAAGTGATCGAGGATCACTTATATGTAAATGGTGATCAATTAATTAGACACCATATGTATTTTTATACATTTATAAGATTAAGATTAAGCACATAGAATGAGAAATTAGCTAGTGATCACCAAGCAATAGAAATAGTGGAAGGAAAATACACTTGTGCACAAGTGTCACATAATGAAGGAAAATATAATAAGTATAAATAGGAAGATGGTTAATTGGTCTTCATTTTCACCCAAGAACCTCCCCTTGTAGAGAGAGAGGCTCCTCCTTCTCTCTAGAAATCCGGCCACCTCCCACCCGCCGGAAATCGCCGCCGCCGTGCTCCTCCCACCGGAAATTGCTCCGGCGACCGGAAACCACCTCTGATCGCCGTGAAAATCTCTACTCCCCTATATTCCGACCTCCTAAACACGATTCTAGCCTTGGATTCATCATCAAACGAACAAAGATGGCCCATGTAAGCTTCAATTTTGGACAACTTTGAAGTTGATCAATCCTTTCGAACTCTTGAGGTAGAATCTCTTATCTCTTGATGTGATAAGCCCAAATCTAGCTAATACATAATGATTCTAACATGATAATTCATGATACACATTCGGCCTTAAGATGAAAGTGGGTGAATGACCATAATTTCTTCATATTCGAGCTCTACTCCATGTTGTGATCACGTTGATGTAAAAGTCTATAAATTCAATCGGTTAGATTTTCGATTTCTCTAAGACCAAGCCTCTGAACCATGAGTATGTTGGTGCTAATACTTCGGTCTTGATGTTTCCAGCCTTATTCCATGAATATAGAGCTCTTAAGACGATAAATATGTTGATAGAATTCAAGCATAACAATTGTTCAAATTTCCAGATTTTACCCCTGAACTTGCGAGTTTGATTCCGAGAAAGTTATTGATATTTTGAGCTCAATTCTTTCTCTATGATGAAGTTCATTGCCTTAGGTTTCTAATGGTTAGGTCACATGCCCCCACATGTGCTAAGATGAACTCGCAATGTCACTTTAAAAATCATGTATCAAATCTGCCGAGTTCATAAATGCGAAGTGACCAATTGTATTGATGCTCAATTTTCACAATGATCCCTTGTTTATCTCAAGAACTGGAAAACATGAAAGTTGTTCTTCATTGTCTGAACTTTCTATTGATATAAAGTGTGCCTCAAATGGTTAAGTATTGAGCGAGTTATCTTAGCTCAAAGTCAGTACCTTGAACTCACCGATGCCTAGTTTTTAGATTCTAAGTTCTTCAATGATGAAGGGATATCTCAAAATCCCTACGTGCACATTTTCTGAATTTTGAATATGTTACTCCCTCCATTTCGTTCAATAGGCTACATTTCATTTTGGCAATTCTGTCACGATTTTCCACGCTTCTTGATGATAGGTTTTAAAATGGATTTTTGAAGATGTTTTTCTCTTACGGGATACTACGACTGTCAGAGTATCCCGTAAAAGAAAAAAATCTTCAAAAATCCATTTTAAAACCCATAATCAAGAAGCGTGAAAATGCGTGCCAGAATTGCCAAAATAAAATGTAGCATATTGAACGAAATGGAGGGAGTATATTACAATGTCTTGCCTAGTATGTCACCAAGTTATGCCCTGTTTCATTTTGTCAATTTTGAGAATGAATCATTTTCCCAAAGTGTCACTGAAACCCCTTCATTGCTGAAACAGTGGCAAAGATTGATGCATAGCTCCTGGTAAGTTAAATTCCAGGACTTGAAATTAATGTCACATGAATGCTTATCCTTTTAGCATTCTAACCATATGTTTTATGCCTCCATTGATGATCAAATGCTCAAGTTATACCAACTTCTATTAAGTGTGGCAATTTTGCCAAAGCTTGTTTCATGTCTTCGAATCATAATTGCTCTTGAGCCATGACCTTGAACTTCAACTTTGATGACAATCCTCAAAGTTCTTCAGTCCCCTTTAATCAGTCTCACACCATCTATGATAAGTAAGATCAAGTGGTTAATTGTGAGATAAGTTAAAGTGTAAGAGTAATAAGATAATGACTAAGTAAAGAGGATAAGTTAAGATGATTAAACAAAGATGAATGCTAAGTGAGGTGAAAAGTATAAGTATAAGAGTATGAAGATGATGAGCTAAGTATAAGAGGATAAGCAAGTGCAAGAGTATATATATATATGTTTATGAGCTAGTGTTAATGTGCTATACATGAATAGGTTACTAGTTGGAGTTGGAGTTGCTTGCTACTTGCTTGCTTGATTGAATGCATGAAAGAGTGAGCTTTACTTTCGTATAATGTTTCAAAGCACATATGTTTAAAGATGCATGTTATGCATGAAAATGTTATGAAGTTAGACTTGTCTTATTTTATTAGCATGCATTTACCAGTCTACTCCTTGCAGATGAATGATATCGGCCCACTGATGAAGGTATCAGTGGGTATGCGCACGAAGAATGGTAAGGTGCTCGAGAGGGTGGCCAACCTCTCGGCATAACTCTAACTCGTAGACTTGGGTATGACATGATTGCTTGCGGCCGCACATTATTTATGAATGAGCATATAGAAATGTAAGAGCATGCAAATGATTTTCAAACTACAGCTCAGGTTCTTTCAAAAACCCTAAGTCTGTTTATGTTGGGGCAAGTCTATTTATAGCCCTAAGTGGCATTGATTTTGGGGGCAAGCTCACTAAGTACAATCAATGTACTTACCTCCTGTGCGTATTTCTAAACGTACAGGTTAACTGGAAGCGATGAGATGAAAGTGAGGTGAGCCAAGGATTGGGATATTATGGTTGTAGCCCCGTGAAACGTGTCCCCACACATGTGTCACACCTATGCTTCCGCAATATGAGTTAAGTCATCGCAAGAAGTATGACAAATAGAAGTTATGATGTTTATAATGTAGAAGATAAAATAAAGATGTAAAGGAATGTTAAGGATAAAGTTGATAATTAAAGAAGTGAGACAAGTAGAGATCATAGAGTCAATAATGTAAATGAATGTCAAAACATAATGAGTAAGATGAAAATGTAAAGTATGAGTATGGGGTAGATCGAGTATGTTCTTTGCCTTTCTCTCCTTCATTGTCATTATTCCTTTGAGAGAGAAAATATATAAGTGTCGATTGCATTTAAAACACGTAGCCTTTATTCATCCTTAATTATAAAGCACTTGACCTTGAACTCATTATTCAATAGTACATTCCGTTTCAATTAACCAAATCCTTTCATGAAGTAACGGTTAAATGTTTATTCATTAAATGGTTATGAACCCCTTAGCATTCCACCCGTAGCGCACCGGTCTCCGAGGCACATTTTACATGCCCCGGGGGTCGAGGCGTTACAACCCTTATCTCTCCCTCTTTTCTTTTCGGAATTATAAAACTATTTTCAAAACTATATTCACCTAAAGCACGCTAATCTTCTTAAATCATAAGTAAACCATTAAAAGAAAATGCATATGCTGACTTTAAAAAAAAAAATAATAATAATATACGTAGCTTTGATAGAAAATCATAAATAAATAATTAAATAAATAAAAAAAATTGACTTTGTTTTTAAAACAGTAGTAAAAAAATTAAATTTCATGCTTAACTAAAGTAAGAACCCAACCTAAACACCATGAGTCGTACATGGGAAAATCGGGCTATTACAGTGCAGTTTACGGACTGTCACACTCTTAACGGCTAGAATTCAATCCTAAGTCTATAAATACCTCTTCCAAGACCAATAAGGATACGGGAAATTTGCAATTCAAAGCCATTACTCTGCCGAATTCTCACGAAATCAAAGCCCCTCAATCAACACTCGAAATCAAGTTAATTTCCCAAGTGTTGTAGCTTACGAAGAATTCGAGTGTCCGGTCATAATTGCTCAAGTGTTTACTGTTGCTTGAGTGATTGTTTGAGATTCTCTATTGTTCTTAGAATTCACATCTTCTATAGAGAGACTCAATTGAAATTTCTTATCTCAAAGTTAGGATAAACTTTAGATTGGAAGTTCATAGCAGTA
Source organism: Mentha longifolia (assembly GCA_001642375.2). Taxonomy (NCBI): domain Eukaryota; kingdom Viridiplantae; phylum Streptophyta; class Magnoliopsida; order Lamiales; family Lamiaceae; genus Mentha; species Mentha longifolia. The sequence goes on from CM038114.1 coordinate 33,618,427, forward strand.
GTTTTATTTTTCAAGGATTGTAACAAGTTGTAAGGGCCATGACCCCCTATTCGTGCTTAGTTGTTTGTCGAAGAACTGACGGAAACTAAGGCTGGTACTCGACCAGTATAAATAAGAGAGTGGTAAATCCAAAGTAAGGGATTTTCAGGTCAAGATCGACCTGACATGGACGTAGGAGAGTTATCTCTGAACCACGATTAAAATATCGTGTCTCACTCTTTACCTTTGTTCCTCACTCTTCATTTACTAGCATTTTTGCACTTCTTTAACAAACTGCCTTTAAAAGAAAAGTCAAAAGAATTTTCTAATAGTTTTTCAACAGTGAAACCACAATCTTCCGCATCACAGTTCAGTTTAGCAAACTTAACAGTTTACTGTCTGAGTTGGATAAACTAAACTCACTCTAATCAAACTTACTGACCTAGATCACAAAGTCAGTTTACACAAGTCAGATTAAGCTTATTTCGAAAACTGTTGAAAATTGGTGTATTCCCCCCCCCCCTTCCCCTCTCATACACCAATGAACTCTTTCCGGGACCAACATAGATGATGGATCATATACTAATAAGTTTCTATGTATTAAATAGAAATAAATCTCATCATATCTATCTATTTTTCTAAATCTATGGTTGTAGATAAAAACACTAAATGATGCGGTTAAATGGAATAAACGTTTATATGAGGTAGTGTAAGGGTAATATTGTCTAAGTCTATCAATATATATATAATACGAAAACGGATCTCCATCCTACGTGGAATTATGTAGAATTTTCGTGATTATTTTCCTAAATTCTCGTGGCTTTGGCTATATTAGGCAATAATTTAATCAATATAAATGCTATATATAATAATATATCTCCATATATATGTATATTATATAATATTTTCCTAAATTTTCATAAATTATCATCATCAAATCAATTAATATAAAAAAATATGATATTCATACAAGATATGCATCAATAATGAAGATATGTATTTTTTTTAACTAAATAAGTATTATACATACCACGAGTTAAATTTATTCATCATTAAATTTATTTATCATTATATTCATTCATCATTAATAATCTCATCGATCATTTTTTTTTATTTAACAAAATGTGATTATTGTCGAAAAATGTTCATCATTAATCTATTTCACATATAACGGGTGCATTGACATGACAAAAAATTGAACATGTTTGATTAGTCAAGAAATGATACCCTCATTAATCTATATTTTTTGTTTATTATTGTGAATAACGAGTGAGTTGATATTCAAAATTTAACGGGCGGCTAAACATTTTATCATTCGATATATATATCAACACGAGCAGGTTTACACCTGAAATATATTATAGTAATCCAAACAACGAGCAGTTTCATATTCAAAATGAATATAACTATATGTAACCCAATAATGTTATCCCTCAAAATAGTTGACCCATCCAAACAACGGGCGGCTTCATATTCAAAATGAACATAACTGCTCGACTTGAGAAATGCAACCCAACAAATGTTATCGCTCAAAACCAGTTGACCCAAACAACGGGCAACATAGTTTTCAAAAAATATTACATTAAAAATGAATACACCTGCCAACAAATGTTACTCTAAAATGGTTGGACCAAATAACGGGCGGCTTGACATTCAAAATATATATAAACATCCGAGAAATATTATATCTCCAATGGATAATCTAAACAACGGGTGACTTCATATTCAAAATGAATATAATTACCCGAACAAATGTTACCTTCAAATGGTTGAACCAAACAACGAGGGGCTTGATATTCAGTATGAATACAATTACCCAATAAATATTATATCTTCAACGGATAATCCAAACAACGGGCGACTTCAAGATAATCCAAACAATGGGGGGCTTGATATTCAATACAAATATAATTATCCAATAAATATTACATCTTCGACGGATAATCCAAACAACGGGTGGCTTCAGGATAATCTAAACAACGGATGGCTTCATATTCAAAATGAATATAGCCACTCGACTTGACAAATGCAACAGAACAAATGTTATCCATCAAAACAGTTGACCCAAACAACGACAGATTTTTGAAATAAATATAACAACTCAAAACATATTACTTAAAAATGCATAAAACTTTTGACAAATGTTAACTTCAAATGGTTGAACCAAACAACGGGCGGCTAGACATCAAACAAAAATGCCTGAAAAATAATATCACTATTAAATCTATTTTTCTATTACATGTATGACGAACATTTTGAAAAAAAATAAAATTTGAATATATAGGACTACTCGAAAATTTTATTAATCTAATTTTCTATTACAGTGAAATTGACAGATTAATATTGCAAATATGAAATGCTAAATGCGAAATATTGTCTCTCATTTACTTTTTTTTTTCTTTTGATATAATTTCATATTAATATTTTAAAATAAACTTTTGTTTTTTTATCGATTTAAAATAAATAATTGGATTATCTTTTTAATTTTACTTAAAAATAGTGTAAGGGTAATATTGTCTAAGTCTATATTTCTTAATAACTACATCCCTATCAATTACGTAGCAAGAAATATTAGCGATTTTGTTGTCCACGTTTTCAATCCACAACATTTACTTTCATTGTTCTTTTGTTTTTTGTTCTTTTTCATTGCCAGTATAGATTTATATCTAACCGAACATAAATGATTCAAGCATCATTTTATTTTAGTATTAAGCATACAATTTTGCAATGTCAAGCATAATTTTATTTAGTTTTAAGCATATAAATTTACAATATTAAGTATGATTTTATCTAATTTTAAGCATATAAATTCACAATGTTAAACATGATTTAATCTAGTATTTAAGCATACAAATTCATAATATTAAGCATAATTTTATGTAGTTTTAAGCATATAAATTTACAATGTTAAGCATAATTTTATTTAGTTTTAAGCATATAAATTCACAATATTAAGCATGATTTTTTCTAAATTTAAGCATCCAAATTTATAATGTTAAGCATGATTTTATCTATTTTTAAGCATACAAATTCACAATATTAAGTACGATTTTATCTATTTTTAAGCATACAAATTCACAATATTAAGTACGATTTTATCTATTTTAAGCATATTAAAGCATACGATTTCTTCTAAAAAAAGGCATGTAATTTTAGTGGACAAATTAAAAAAAAAAATGAAAAAGTACGCATAGCATTACTTTGTAAATAAGTTGTGATAGTATTAATTATATTAATGGTGCAATGTTGCCGCCGCTAGTTTAGGAAATGAAGGATATAATGGGACCCTCAAATATTTAATGTACCCAATTAACCCTCACTTCATTTAATGCGTGCATAATTAATTTGGACATGAAATCTTAGCCATTGATTTTATTAAATGGAGGGTTGAGATTTATTCCTATTTATCACATGGAGATCTTTTAGCACGTGTTAAATAAGAATGAATTTCAACCATCCATCCAATAAAATCAATGGATAAGATTTGATATCAAAAATAATTCTACACGTATTAATTAATTAATTAATCTAAATTAATTGAGGGTTAATTTGGTATATTAACTATTTTAGGTCCAACCAAACCTTTTATTTCCTAAATTATCGGCCTCAACTTTGCACAATTAATATCAATCACATGTTATTATTTTACAAAGTGGAATGCGTGACTATTTATTTTATTTTTTTAAGTTTTAAATTGCCAATGTAAAAATTGTATATTTAATACTAGATAAGTCAAGCGTAATATTATGAATTTGTATGCTTAAAACTCGATAAGATCATGCTTAACATTACATCTGTAATGCTTAATACAAAGTAAAATCATGCTTAACATTGTGAATTTGTATGCTTGAAACTAGATAAAATTATGCTTAACATTACAAATTTATATGCTTAATACTTTGATAAAATCATGCTTAACATAGTGAAGTTTGATGCTTAATACTAAAGAAAATTGTGCTTAGCATCATAAATTCGTATGCTTAACACTATTAAAATCATGCATAATATATACATATATGATATACTCCCTCCGTCTCACTTCAATTGGCATGTATACTTTATCGGGGGTCCCACACCAATTGACTTGTTTCTTAAAATGGAAATAATTAACCATTAAATGGACCACTAATCATGTCATTACTCACTCACCTCTCAGCACATATCACAATGTAATTTAATTCCTAAAATTTTTAATTATCATAACTTGCTCGTTCATTCTCCGTTTTTTATGATTCTATACCAAATTAAAGGTCTTGATACGATCTTTCATTTAAGATTAGACATCAATATATTTTTATGCATATGTGATGCTCTGATCACCACTTTTAGTGGGGATGCAATGATAATCGAAAGTAGCTTTCAATGTCGAACCTCAAGGATTGTAAGACTAGAGAGTTCTAATTAGTAATTTGACGACTATCCTACTATCCAAGCTACACACTTAACATATTTTTGGTTTTCATCATCACCTATGTAAATCAATTAAACTAAGTAACTAACTCAATAACAAACGATCACAAGACAAATGTAAAATCAATGGAGACAAGTATGTTCCAAATATAATCCAACATTCACTAGAGACACAGGTTTTGGGATTTGCAAAGATTAATCAATTTAATCTAAATCAAGTAGGAGTTCTCTATAGGTTATACATTAACTCTTTTCTCAAAGTAGCAATGTAAGTAGATTAACCTATGACATCTATCTCCGACTAGGACTAAAGATGCATAAGTCAACTCCAAATGGTACAAATCATATCTAGAATCTCCTATTAGCATGAATTTCTAATATGTTGTGATTTCATGCTAGTGCTATGAATTAAAGTCTACTAAACATTTAATCAAACACCTTGTATGCACTCATAATGACCAATCTATCATCACTAGTACAAATACGCTGATAGATGTCTATTGCAAAAATAGACCATTGTGTACAAAGGTGTTGTAGAAAGTCCTGATTGAGGCGCTGATAGACAGCGGTAAATGCCTGTGTTGTATGCAAATACAATAACGGTATGTACCCGTTGTCGTTACAATTGTAATGACCGTTGTTGTTTGTTACGACGATAATGCATTCTGCCCGTTGTTTTAATTACCGTTGTAATTTCCAAAAAATAATATTCACAACGGTGTTGACGACAACAGTAAACTCCTGTTGTTGTAATAAATGTTTAGCAACGCAATACTAGCGTTGTCTATATAGGAATTCATCTGTTGTAATTTTTATAAATAAATAAATAAATAATCTAATATATAACTAATAAAAATTCAGATTCATTAATCGAAATGATGAATTTAAAGAGCTTCCGTTCTACCAATATTTCTTACAAAACTTAGGATTTTAATAAAAAATATGGAACTATTTTGTTTTCAATGTCTACAAGATACTACAAAATATCACCACTCCTTAAATGCAGCCAATACTCCTACAGCTTGGCAATTAAATCAGTACTCACACTTCCTACGAATTCCCGGAAAGCTGTTCTAGCATGCAGTGTATGTTGCTATCGTTGCCTACATTGAAGCATAAATTTTCTTACTATGAGTCACCGTTTTCATAAAGAAAAATAAACACATTCACATGTAAACTGATACCGTCATTCAAAATACCATATATAATGCACAGAGTGCAAACTCTCATGTCAAAAGTGAATAAATGAAGACCATAAGCTCAACGATTTAAGGTTCGGCTAGATATAAACAAATGACTAAGCACAACATAATCAGATTCTAAATCTGTAGATAAATTAAAAAGTAATCAGCACCAATGTCTACATGAGATTCACAGATGCACATACATTACTTTAAGACTCAAAACTACTTAATCTACTTCTAATCGCAGCTACTTTAGGAATGAGTTTATTTCCTCAATTTATATATTCTTGCACACAATCCGCCCACTCCTCACGCACTTCATCAATTTCCACAATTGAGTGATTATTATTTTTTTACCCCTTTTTAACTGTTACAAAGAGAAATAAATTAATAAACAAACAATTAATAATTTTCATATAAATATTACACTGATACTTGTTATGCGACATATTTATCTGCGACTTCATCAAACTAATCCTCTGACAAGGATCAGATATAACAAGATCTCTCATGTATCTCATCACATAGTAACCACATTGGGAAAAGTCTGATTGTTTAGGGACCTACAATGCAAGTTGAATGTCACTATATTTTTTTTTAATAATAGAAGTTACCTAAATATTTTACATACATCAAAGACTGTCCATGTAGATGGCTTCGTCACTCTCCGATTTCTTGCCATGTGGAACACCTTTATTGCCCTAAACAAAATACATCATCTTTTAGTTTCAACATTATTGTGAAATATAGAAAAAGTGAAAGACTAAGGCAAAATTGCACTTACAAGTTAACAACACCTTCCCAAACAGTGTCATTGATGTGGATCCAACAAACCAGTTTTCTCTTGATGTGGGTTAATTATTGTAAGAATCCAATGTCCACTACATGTAGGCCAGTATATTGTTAGTTATATATATATATATAGGTGATAGATCATATACAAAAGCTATATATTGTAAGAAATAGGAAGTAATCTACACCTTTCATTTTTAATGATCTAAGGCTAATATTTAACTTGAAACATGCGGTTATACCACATACTTGTTAATTGACCTTTAGTTATAACCGTCCATCACCACAATTCATGGGATTTGATACGTGTATATTTATGTTCTAAAATTAATTCAATTACTTAATAAAAATAACATCAGACGTGTTCCATAGAATTTTTTTCTTTCAATTTTTTTATACTCCAAATGCGTTTTAATAATGCATTTCGTTCTACAATATAATGCATTGTGTGCCATAGACTAATGCATTATACACTTGCAAAAATATAACATGTAATTAGTAATAAGTATAATGCATTATTGATATGTCACAACCACACTTTGCTAATTAATAGTTAAGCTTGGTAAATTCGTGACTGTAAATATAACATCAAATAATGGGTGGAAAGGTGGAATATCTCTGGAAATTGGACTCATTCAACTCATGAAAGAACTTCAAGTGATTATATAACTGATAAAGTACGGTGTTACTTGTCAAGATTCTGACTTAAAGTACAACCAAATCGAAAAGGGTTTGGAATATTAGAGTGTACGCAGCGGAAAAATAGTTATAAATACATGTATGAAGATATGTATTACCAAGAGAATTCAACGACTGCTAATTACTAATTTGACCAAAAGCTCCGCCGGTCACTCCATTTCAACCTGCTCAACCTGCACATCAAAAATAATGTACAGGGCTGAATACGAATGTACTCAGTGAACACATTGCCCAAAACTGATTTTATTATTAGTCATTCATACAATGAAACATAGGGTTTTGCTTAAAAGTCTATGTTCACTAAAATCCTTTGTTATCTTAAAAGCGTCTACGCAAACTAATTTCTTTAGTAATCCGCCATATCTGAGTTATTGTGCCCGAGAAGGTAACCACCTTACTCGTCACTTGATCGATCATCACCCTGGATGGTACGATCACTGGTGTACACTAGTCCAAGTATAATAGCTAGTCATACAAGGACCCGAATTCGATTAAGTAACATTAGCCATGACAATAATAGATAGGCATCATGCAAAATCAAAATATTTTATGGCATGACAATCTTTAAAATAACTATATCATCTAAATAAAACATGCTTTGTTTTTAGAAGAAAGCCCACCTCGTCTGCTTCTCTTAGATGTTACTGAACTTCTACGCCTTCTTGGCTACTGTTCCTTCGTCGCTCGACTTTTGTTTAGAAAATGAAATAAGCTTCTCGTTTGATCATTAAAAGCTTATCGAAAATAATTCTAGTCTTGTGTTTTCTCGAATATCATTCTTAACAACAGTAACATTGTCACTGCTATCTAAGCTCGATTTATTACTTACTTTATATGAACAGTTTATACGACTGTTTCTTAATAAATCAATTAATTGGTTTGTTATCATGGGGTTAAATTAATTGAGAGGTCTCCCAAAATATATTCTAATCGTACAATTGATTAGCTTAATAAATCTTGATTAATGAAGCTTGTTTAATTAACTTATTTATATAAGTTAATACTTTTTAAATTCGTAAATAATTCGTTCTAGAATTATTTAGCTTAATCTCTAAATTATTTATTGTGGGTGTAGTATATTTTAATTAGTGATAACTTGAATCTCATAAAAATAAATTTATGATTGGTAGATAATTAATTAACGAAGAAGAATTTATCTGGCCCACTTCAATAAATAAAAACCGTCCCATTGTTTAAGGATAGGCTCGGCCCAAGAAATGGAGGATCCGGCCCATCTGTTGCCTGGCCCAGCCCTTTAGTCCTTGTACCAGCCCAGCCCGCCTGTTATAGTCGGCCCAACTCGTAGGGCCAAAATCCCCAATTCTCCCTTCTCCTTCCCACTTCACGCGACACATCCTCCATCTAAATCTCGATCTCTCTCTCTACATCTCTCACCCTTCTCGATTCTCCGCCTCCATTCATCATCACCGGCGACTGTGGCTGTCACCGGTTCTCGTCCTCTCTTCTTCCTAAACCGTTTCCCCCGAATCGAAAACTCAAGAACCATAAATTTCTGAAAATTAGGGAACATCTACTACCAATCCAACTTCCGAACGAGGTTTGTCTCTTCGAATGCTTCTGCTGCGTGAAAGGTGGCCGCCGTAGTGAGAACGGAGACGCCTTGGTTCGGGAGGCCTTGCCTCAAATTCGGAGGATTGCGCCTTTTTCTTCGAGCTCCGCCTCCAGCTCTTCTTCATCCGCCGCCGCTATTTTGTTTTCCGCTGCAACCGAGCCGTGGCGGTGCTGCTGCCATCGCCGGGGTAGAACGGAGCTCTGCCCTTCTTCAACGAGTGGGCTCCAGCCACTTCGAGCTTCCTCCGACTCTCTCTATATACTACCTCCATCCCACTATACTTGGCCACTTTCATTTGATTGACATTTCGCGCACGCATTTCCACCGAAACCTAGTACGGGTTTTAAAATATAATTTTAAAGTATCGTTTTTTTTACGGGATACTATGAGTGTCATAGTATCCCGTAAAAAAAACGATACTTTAAAATTATATTTTAAAACCCGTACTAGGTTTCGGTGGAAATGCGTGCGCGAAATGTCAATAAAATGAAAGTGGCCAAGTATAGTGGGATGGAGGTAGTTGTTTTAGTATTGTTTATTTTTTATATGCTTTATTCTATTGATTTTCTTCACTCCCGATTTGCAGATTCTGGCAAGGTGAGGATGCCACTGCTGTTTCATTGTCGGCGCCGGTCTGCTCTTGTCGAGGCTCCGGTCTCTACGGAGGTTCAATTCTCAACTTCTATCTTTTTTTTTTTACTCGATTATGCTTCTATAATTGTTCTAAGTCTAGATGCGAGCTTATCATCTTAGATGTTAGCTCAGTTTGGGGCTTTATTTTGATGAGTCAAGTTCTTATATTTTAGATTTCTGGATTCTAGAAATATGTTTGCTTGAACTTGAAATTCCGGTACTCTTGTCTTTAGATTCCGCGTGTACTGAATGTTGGTCTTAATTTTAGGTTTAAATCCCTTATTGGTGGTTTAGAGATAGGTGATGGGCATGCTTGGTGATTTTGGGTTTGAGAGTCTGCCAAAGTCTCTGGTTCTTTTTCATCCTAAATTCTTCTTTTGTTTGAGGTGAATATTGGGTTATTCATCTGCTAAAATTGCTCTTTCTTGCCAATTTGTAAAAGTTTACTACTTAGCCAAATATCGAATTCAATTGTCCACTCGATCATTTAAAACCTAACTAAGAATTATATGGGATCAAGTGATCACTCGATTTACTATAGAACTTCATCTAAAGAATTCTATTATACGTTGAAATTTAATCACTAAGAGCGAATAATTTTCTCTAATCGCTTCTAAAGTAGATAAGGAAGATACGGGGCGTTACATCCTACCCCCTTAAAATAAATTTCGTCTTGAAATTTGCATACTCTAATTAAAAAGCTCTGCATACTTTTCTTTCATTTTATCCTCAATCTTCCACGTGGCTTCTTCTCACCCGTGATGCTTCCACAAAACGTTCACAGAAGTGATCGATTTATTTCTTAGCTCTTGCACCTTGCGGTCTAGAATTGCATCTGGTCTGCTTTTGATGAGCTAGGGTCCATCATTGATGAATCTGGGCTTATATATTTATTTAGTTGTTCATGTTTCATATTTTTATTTGGGTTTAAAAACTTTGTATTTATTTTTAATTTAGTTTAGTCCAATTATCACAACATGTTTAGGTGATTAATTGGCCCAGTTATATTTAATTAAGGAGTCCGAAAATTAACAAGCCCAAGCCTTGTTAATTTTGAAACCTAGCTTAGGAAGTAGTCTAGTATTTAAGTTAATTTCTGGAACTATTCACGTAGACAATATTAAATCAGAAATCTAGTTGATCGTTTTGTCTCCATCGTGCTTTGGTTCACGAACTCTTTGTGTTCTTGGTAGAGTTTGATTTTGGCGACTTCAAACTTGAATTCATTCGATTCGTTCGTGATATCTCGTAGTATCCGGGTTAGTCGAGCCACGAAGATTGCTTGATAATCGCGTTTCGGATCCTTGTAGATTCGAGGTTCGATTCTGGTAATTTTCACCCTTTAATTTTCGAATTTTGTTAAACCTTTGTTTGATTGTCGTTCCCAGCCATCCCTAATCTTTCATACATCCTGAAAATCCATTACCCATCGTTTGTATAACCGTCATATCTCAGAAACCCGTATTTTAATTCTAGATCCGTTTTTGAAACCCTAACTCGTCCCGAAACTGACCACCGAGCCAAATCGAAAACTACTCGTGCGTTTTCGCTGAATTTTGGATATGTTCTTCATAACCCTAAGTTGTAACTTGTGTTAAAATTTAGCGTAATCGGAATTGAATTGCTTAGGTTACTGTCGACGCCTATTCAGTGTATTTGTGGGTAGAAATTCAGGAAATTTGCCATTCAATTTTCATAGTTGTCGTTGGATTGAATCTTTCTTATCTGACGTTGTTCGATCCTTAGCTTCCGCGTATATCGAGTTCGCATCATAAATTTTGGCATCAGAGCCACGTCAGTTTTTGCTGATCGTGGTTCAATCCAAATAGGTGTCGTGACATATTAGGGGGCAAAAGTTTCGATAAAAAAAAAAAAAAAATTCTGATAAAAAAAAAAAGAGTATATCGAAGGCCCTAGTGTGTCATTGTGTGTTTCGTAGTTGGTTCTTGCATCATTCGTGTATTGGGTAGTAGTTGTATTTTCGTTTCTCGAGGTTCCGTCGGTAGAACTTAAAACAGACGTAACTTTTGATCCGCTTATCCGCTCAATGGCCATAATACCTTTTTGGAAACGTCTCGACGATACCAAGAAGTTAACACTGCTATGCCGTGTTTGGTTCACGTTTAGGTTAAAAAATAGCCGTTTGAAGGTCATACCGTCCAGTTGAAAAAAAAAAAAAAAAAGGTGTCTCTTCGTCTTTGTTATTTAAGTGCACTGGATAGTGTAGGGTTCAGTTCCTAAGTTCGATTCAAAGTCGGATTAGTGCTCATAACTTGTTACTACTTATATCCAAGATTCCTAGTTAGCCTTTTCTTTCTTATTTCCAGCCTTTCTCCCTTCTCAGCCTTTCCTTGTTTCCTTGTTTCCTTGTTTGCTTAGCCGTTACCTAGCCACCGAAATTCTTATCCCTTATTTGTACCCCTTGCCGTGAATTTTACCCCACATTGCAGCAACTTTGTATTTCTTTCTATACCTGTGATCCAAGCCGAGAGTCAAGTTCGAGTTCTTGATTCAAGCCGAGAATTGCACATCAGTTCAGCTAAGGATTTGAGGTTTAGAGACTATTGTGACTGCAAATTGAGTGACATACACGAGTGATCTGAGTGACATACACGAGTGATTAAAAATCTGAGAGAACAAACGAGTGATTGTGAGGAACTGTGAGGATTTTACTTGTTTTCTTTCACGTTTGTTCGTTTTGCAGGTACCATGAAATCCGGAGACGGTTCCAAGAATCAGGATAGCCCAATCCCACCCAAGTCGTCTAGTACACCTCTTGATATGGATTCATCATCACAGCAGCCTTGGGATGCTAAGTATCACTTTGATGCTATGGCCCAACACTTTGAGAGACGGAGTCGACTATTGGAGCAGAAGATCGATGACACTTTTGACAAAGTGATAGCACAGTTCGATCGCCTCAACCCTCGAGCAACATTACCTCCACCAATCAGAAACCAGCCTATCCAGCCAGATCGACCAGTCAAATGACAACCTGTCCGCCAGCCCCAGCCAGTATTTAAGCCTGTTTCTGATGATGAACATGAAGAAGAACATGATGGCTATGATGAGGAATCAGAGGCAGAATTTGAGTTTCCACAGAGGAATCAGAGACGTGACCATCGATGTCCACCTCCACCTCCCAGGCGTGATTTCCGAGCTAACCAGCGCCGACATGGCGATACAGATAGCTTGTTAAACAACATCAAAACAAGCATTCCAGAGTTCGAGGGGTTACATGATCCTGATTTGTACCTCGATTGGGAGAGGAAAGTCAACAAGATCTTTGAGTGTTACGACTTTCCTGAATTGAAGAAGGTTCAGCTTGCGTCCTTGGAGTTTAGAGGATATGCAGCCTCGTGGTGGGAAAATCAGCAAGAGAGAAGATGCCGTGATCGATATCCACCTATAGACACATGGCAAGAGATGAAGGACGTCATGAGAGGACGTTTCATTCCGGTACACTATGAGCGAGAGCTCGAGAAGAGGTTACACAAGAGAAAGCAGGGCACTCGTTCGATTCAGGAGTACCACAAGGAGCTCGAGACAGCTATGAACCGGGTTGGTAAGGAAGAGACACTAATTGCCACCCTCAACCGGTACATTGAAGGAATGAATTTAGATATTGCTTGTGAAGTCGAGTTGAAGGACTTCGATTCAGTTGAAGCAATGGTTCATTATGCATTTATTGTGGAACGGCAGCTCAGAGATGGACGACGTCGATCCTTCCAGTCGACGCCTGTTATGAGTCCTTGGATTCGAGGTGATTCTTCCACGCCTAGGACAGCCCCTACACGTCTTCCTAACCAGTCCACGCAGCCAGTTCACCGTTCTGAGCAGTCTGCACCACAGCCCTCTCGCAGACCTGGCTACACCTCGCTTGCACCGAACAGAAATTCTCAGAATCGCCCCATGCAGCCTAGTCAACCTGAGAATAGTAATTCAGGGAGAGCACGTGACGTTCAGTGTCACAAGTGCAGAGGATGGGGACATTTTCAAGCCCAGTGTCCCAATCGCAGAGTTTTATTCCTCACCGAGCAGAATGAGTTAGAATCAGCGAGTGAAGAGGAGTTTGAAGAAGAAGAAGTAAAAGGGGATACCGAGCAGCCCCTAATCAGCTCACTCCTGGGCGACATTGATATTGTGGATGAGCAGCCGAAGTAAACGCACGTCAGCCTTATTTCGATTTGAGCCTTAAGTCTTATTCGAGAGGAAGAACAGAATGATCAGCGGGAGAACATCTTTTATTCTCGCTGTTCCATTCAGGATAAGGTGTGCTCGCTCATCATTGATAGTGGAAGCGTTATAAACGCCATTAGTCAGTATGCAGTGAGAAAGCTGAAGTTGGTCCCACAAAAGCATCCAAAACCGTACCGATTGCAATGGTTGATAGACAGAGGCGAGATTCGTGTTTGATACCAGGTACCTGTCACCTTTTCTATTGGTCGTTTTACTGACACTGTTTTGTATGACGTCATCCCTATGGAGGCGGCACATATCTTGCTTGGTCGTCCTTGGCAGTTCGATAGGAAGGCTATACACGATGGATTCGCCAACACTTATGCCGTGACTCGATAAGGACGCACCACGCGATTGTGGCCACTAGCGCCAAAAGATGTGATTGAAGATCAGCAACGCATGCAAGAGAAGTACAAAGAAGAGAAGGAGAAATGTGCTGAGAGCAAGCAGCCAATCCAATCTGGACAGTCCACAGCAGAGTCTCAGTGTACTAAGGGAACCAAGGGCCTTCCTAAGGCTGCCCACGTTACTATCCCTTCCAGTTTAGATACGGCGCACCGAAATTTGTTCATCGGTGTAAAAGGAGTTCAGACCGCCATTAAATCAGGTAATGCTATCGTTCTAGTTAATTTTAAGGCTAATGATACTCCTTATGTTGTTATTCCTTCTGTTTTGCAGCCGTTGATGGAGGAGTTCAAGGATGCTTTCCCGGACGAAATTCCTAGTGGTCTGCCGCCGATTCGAGGAATTGAGCACCAGATCGACTTCCAGCCGGGAGCAGTCCTTCCAAACCGGCCAGCTTACCAGACCAGCCCAGAGGAGATGAAAGAAATAGATCGTCAAGTCAAAGAGTTGTTGGAGAAGAAGCGAATTAGAGAGAGCTTGTCACCGTGCGCAGTGCCTGTCATCCTTGTACCTAAGAAGAACAACGAATGGCGCATGTGCATGGATTGCAGAGCTATCAATAAGAGCACGATGATTTCGTTGCGGAGGAGGAGCCGAATTCGAGGACGAATTCTTTTCAGCAGGGGGAATGATGAGCCAGGGTCCAGCATTGATGAATCCGGGCTTATATATTTATTTAGTTGTTCATGTTTCATATTTTTATTTGGGTTTAAAAACTTTGTATTAATTTTTAATTTAGTTTAGTCTAATTATCACAACATGTTTAGGTAATTAATTGGCCCAGTTATATTTAATTAAGGAGTCCGAAAATTAACAAGCCCAAGCCTTGTTAATTTTGAAACCTAGCTTAGGAAGTAGTCTAGTATTTAAGTTAATTTCCGGAACTATTCACGCAGACAATATTAAATCAGAAATCTAGTTGATCGTTTTGTCTCCATCGTGCTTTGGTTCACGAACTCTTTATGTTCTTGGTAGAGTTTGATTTTGGCGACTTCAAACTTGAATTCATTCGACTCGTTCGTGATATCTCGTAGTATCCGGGTTAGTCGAGCCACGAAGATTGCTTGATAATCGCGTTTCGGATCCTTGTAGATTCGAGGTTCGATTCTGGTAATTTTTACCCTTTAATTTTCGAATTTTGTTAAACCTTTGTTTGATTGTCATTCCCAGACATCCCTCATCTTTCATACATCCCGAAAATCCATTACCCATCGTTCGTATAACCGTCATATCTCAGAAACCCGTATTTTAATTCTAGATCCGTTTTTGAAACCCTAACTCGTCCCGAAACTGACCACCGAGCCAAATCGAAAAATACTCGTGCGTTTTCGCTAAATTTTGGATATGTTCTTAATAACCCTAAGTTGTAACTTGTGTTAAAATTTGAGCTTAATCGGAATTGAATTGCTTAGGTTACTGTCGACGCCTATTCAGTGTATTTGTGGGTAGAAATTCAGGAAATTTGCCATTCAATTTTCGTAGTTGTCGTTGGATTGAATATTTCTTATCTAACATTGTTCGATCCTTAGCTTCCACGTATATCGAGTTCGCATCAGCTTTCATAGCTTAAGTCTGGACTTAGTTTTTTCTTTTTTTTTGGTGAATTACGTGCTTTGGATCATGCACATATTTCCTAAGCTGTGAAACGTGGAAAACATTGTGTACGTTTCCAAAACTTGGTGGTAAATGCTAATCTGTATGTTACTGAGGCTATTCCGTCTAGAATTTCATATGGTCCGATAAAATGGGGTCTCAGCTTTCCTTTGACACTGAACCTTACTATCCCCTTGGAGGAGATATTTTCAAAAAAAAATACTTTGTCTCTTATCTCGAACTGAATTTATGTTCGTCTATTATCTGCATAGGATTTTTGTCTATTTTGAGCCTCCTTAATTCTTTTTCTGATTTGGCACACGATCACGATCTCGAACATTCCTAAGACTGCATTTCGAACAAGATACGGACACTATGAGTTCGTAGTGATGCCTTTTGGCTTGACAAACGCCCCAACAGTGTTCATGGATCTCATGAACCGAGTCTTCCACGAATACATAGACAAGTTTGTCCTAGTATTCATAGATGATATCTTGATCTACTCAAGAACGAAGAGGGAACATGAGCAGCATTTAAGACTAACTTTGGAAAAGCTAAGGAAAGAAAAGCTATACGCTAAGTTTTGTAAATGCGAGTTTTGGCTACCTGAAGTGAATTTCCTAGGGCATATCGTGTCGAAGGAAGGGATCAAAGTCGATCCAGGCAAGATCAAGGCAGTTAGTGAATGGAAGCTTCCAACGACTCAAAATGAGATTCATAGTTTCCTAGGATTAGCCGGGTACTATCGACTGTTTATAAGTGGCTTTTCCAAGATAGCTCGACTAATGACCCAGCTACTTTGCAAGGGAATGAAGTTCGAATGGTCTGATAAATCCGAAGCAAGTTTCCAGAAGCTCAAGCAGATGTTAACTACAGCCCCGGTGTTGACCATTGCTGAAGCTGACAAGGGGTATACGTTGTATACCGACGCGTCCAAAGAAGGTTTACGGTGCGTTTTAATGCAAGATGGTAGAGTGATAGCTTATGCGTCATGACAGCTAAAACCTTACGAGGTCAACTACCCAACACATGACTTGGAATTAGCCGCGGTAGTTCACGCTTTGAAATATGGAGACATTACTTGTACGGATCTCGATGTGAGATCTTACCCGATCATAAGAGCCTTAAGTACTTCTTCGAGCAGAAAGATCTGAACATGAGGCAAAGAAGATGGCTAGAATTGCTCAAAGATTACGATTGTGAAATCAAGTACCACCCAGGGAAGGCTAATGTTGTGGCCAATGCTTTAAGTCGAAGAAACGGTCATTGTTAGGATGTGTTCTTACACTTGAAGAAGAACTCGTAAAAGAGTTAGAAAAGTTAAGAATAGAAACAGTAGTGCCACCCCAATCCACGAGTGAGCTACTAGCAACTCTAATGATTAAGCCTGATTTGCGACTCGAATTATCGAAGCTCAAAGGAAAGATGAGAACTTGGAGAAGTTGCATTTCCAAATAAGAGTGGCACAAGTGAAAAACTATAGTGAAGCACCCGATAATGTTATTCTCTACAAGAACAGGCTCACGGTGCCCAGTGATTTTGAGCTTAAGAGAGAAATTTTAGAGGAAGCCCACAGTACATTGTACACAGCTCATCCCGGCGGAACGAAGATGTATCGCAACCTAAAACCAAGCTTTCATTGACCTGGGATGAAAAGAGACATAGCAGACTATGTAGGGCAACGTTTAACATGCCAGCAAGTTAAATTCCTTCATCAACGACCCTACGGTCAAATGCACCCCTTAGAAATTCCGGAATGGAAATGGGACCATATCACGATGGACTTCATCACTAGATTACCAAGAACTAGGCGAGGAAACACGGTTTATTGATATGATCTTGCAGACCGTATATCAAACACGCAAGCGGAAGACTCAAAAGATACAGATGGAATATCCCAAAACCTCCTAGATCAAATCCAAGAAGTAATATAGGTGAGACGAAGCTCCCTATACCCCAACTGGTATTGTCTAAGCAACTCGGGGACGATGAATGACACACAAATGAGGGTGAAGAACTCGATTGATTTGCCGGATAAACGTTCGTCTTGGACGAACAAAGAGAATTATTGAAATTCTCTAAAGAGAGAGATAAACTCACCAAAAGATATTAATCAAAGTCTAATTTTAGTCCATTACATAAGAGCCATATATATAGTGCTCAAAAACCTATCTAAACCTAGCCCAACTAGAAAATAACTCAAGTATAGTCAAAGTATGGGTCAAACCCATCAAATAACATAATAAAGCCCATAAATAAAGCCTTTTAAGGCATTAAAACTTGGGCTTAAAATAAAGTGACGAAAATAATAATTAAACAACTAAATAAACTATAAAATAATATATTCACTCTTCAGCCCATATCATCTTTAATTCTTGGCCCATGAACTGAAATCCACGATCTACGGGGTGCATCATTCCCCTCCTCTTGAAGAGGATTTGTCCTCAAATCCTGCTCGTCTCCCACATCAAAAGGAAAGAAATTCCACTCCTTCTTTTCATCCGGTAACATAAACTCTATCTCATTCATCTCCGCTAACTTGGTTTGATGTTCACTTCCTCGAATTCGTTGTACGCCAGACAATGTATCATCGGGAACAACATCCTCAAAATTCTGCAAAGAATGAATAGAAAGAGATAGATAATTAAGATCATTAGTGGACCAATCATTTCCCTTGCAAAACTTTGCCTCCACGAACTTCTCCTTCTTATCGACCCACTCCAAATCATCACTCCCAACATGCAAAGACTCATACAACCATGCAATCTCGTTTGTCTCCACGTTCTACTCATTCGACGTCTCCATCTCCACTTCCTCTTGTAATTGCACTTGATCCTTACAAATTTGTTTCTCAACAACCAATGGAGTAAAAGGAACAAGCGACACAATATCCTCGATCTGCATGATGTTCTCTCGCTGTTCTTCATCATCCACTTGATTCTCCACACTCGGAACTCCATCATCAATTAAAGTAACCGCAAGAGGTGCTTTTATTACTTCCACCACTTGACACAGTTCTTTCAAGATTTCCAAGATCTTCAATTTTGAATCTTCTATCTCATCTTTGGTCATAACTCCACCACGATCACGAATTGGTTTAGAAAAACTCGTTCATTCTGACCTTGGCTTCACGTATGCACGTGTATACACATTCGACTGCTCTTCTTCTTCCCAACAACTTCTCTTTGAATATGAAACATTAGCATCTTGAGGTCGCCTCCAATCGGTCTGAATCACAGGATAGTAATGCGAAGGCACATAACGCTTCCTCATCACCGCCTTCATCTCTTTCCAAGTATGAATAGGTGGCTCTCCATATCTCCGCGTATTCTTCACAAACTGATCCCACCAAATTAGAGCATAGCCTGAAAACTCATTGGATGCCAACTTCATTTTCATGAACTCAGAATAATTATGGTAATCAAACACGAGCTCCACCTTTCTCTCCCATTCGATATACAACTAAGGATCACATTTCCCTTGAAAAGACAGAATCTTCATCTTGATATGTCTCAGATTGCTATCTTCTCTTCCTCTTAAACCCCCTCTATGCCAATACTCCTCATCTTCTCCATTCTCCCAATTCTCTCCATACTTATCATATTCTGACTCAAAATGATTTTGTCGGTTAATTCCTCGACTTCATCTACCTCCAAATACCGACATATCTGCAAAGCATTTTTTTTTCCTTTTTGTTTATTTTTTAACAAAAATAAAAATATTAGCTAAAACATGATCCTCACCACCTCACAAGCACTCGTGTATCACTCCGAAGAGAAGTCACTCAGCACTCTTGTATCACTCAATGATGTATGGCTTTTAACCTCTTTTAGTCTCACACTTTCTTGCCTTTTACCACTCAATCTCGCTCAAAGATCTCAAATAAACTGAACTCCGTTCGACGAATCAACAAGCACAAGAAATAGGAAAATAATTTTCCAAAAAACGCTACTTAAAAACTGACCTACAGGCTCTAGACGACTCAAGGAATGAAGAAAACTAATTTGGAAATAGCAACCTTAATTTTTGAAACACCAAGCTGTAGAATTATGGACCTTATTCACGTATGGAATGAAGTAACGAATTATAGAAATAATCTAATACTCTCTAAGGAAAGAAATCAGCCCACGCACTTATTTAAAATATGATTTTCCCAAATACTCTATCTATGATAAACACCAGTAAGAACAAATCTAATATCTCTACCCCAATTTCGTTTCTTATATCCTAAACGAATCTAATTAATACAAGGTGAATTAATTAGATTGGCAATAGGAATGCTGAATACGAATACTAAGATGCGATTTTTTTTTATTTGTTTTTTAATACGCTGAATGCGAACAATCAATATGACTCGATCAGAAATAGAAGAATGATATATTTTTTTTTGATGATTACGAAACAAAACGAAATCAACAACTACGACTTAATCAAACAATTACGACACGACTAGACACGCAGAAGAAGAAACAAAAAACGAATCTAAAAAAAAAACATAAAGAAAGACACGATAACCTGGACGCGAACCTGGCTCTGATACCAAATGATACGATCCTTGCAGACCGTATATCAAACATGCAAGCGGAAGACTCAAAGAACAGATGGAATATCCCAAAACCTCCTAGATCGAATCCGAAAAGTAATATAGGCGAGACGAAGCTCCCTATACCCCAACTGGTATTGTCTAAGCAACTCGGGGACGATGAATGACACACAAACGAGGGTGATGAACTCGATTGATTCGCCGGATAAGTGTTCGTCTTGGACGAACAAAGAGAATTATTGAAATTCTCTAAAGAGAGAGATAAACTCACCAAAATATATTAATCAAAGTCTAATTTTCGTCCATTACATAAGAGCCATATATATAGTGCTAAAAAACCTATCTAAACCTAGCCCAACTAGAAAATAACTCAAGTATAGTCAAAGTATGGGTCAAACCCATCAAATAACATAAAAAAGCCCATAAATAAAGCCTTTTAAGACATTAAAACTTGGGCTTAAAATAAAGTGACGAAAATAATAATTAAACAACTAAATAAACTTCAAAATAATATTTTCACTCTTCAGCCCATATCTTCTTTAATTCTTGGCCCACGAACCGAAATCCACGATCTACGGGCTGCATCATTCCCCTCCTCTTGAAGAGGATTTGTCCTCAAATCCTGCTCGTCTCCCACATGAAGAGGAAAGAAATTCCACTCCTTCTTCTTTTCATCCGGTAACATAAACTCTATCCCATTCATCTCCGCTAACTTGGTTTGATGTTCACTTCTCGAATTCGTTGTACGCCAGACAATGTATCATCGGGAACAACATCCTCAAAATTCTGCAAAGAATGAATAGAAAGAGATAGATAATTAAGATCATTAGCGGACCAATCATTTCCCTTGCAAAACTTTGCCTCCACGAACTTCTCCTTCTTATCGACCCACTCCAAATCATCACTCCCAACATGCAAAGACTCATACAACAATGCATTCTCGTTTGTCTCCACGTTCTGCTCATTCGACGTCTCCATCTCCACTTCCTCTTGTAATTGCACTTGATCCTTACAAATTTGTTTCTCAACAACCAATGGAGTAAAAGGAACAAGCGAACATAGTATCCTCGATATGCATGATGTTCTCTCGCTGTTCTTCATCATCCACTTGATTCTCCACACTCGGAACTCCATCATCAATTAAAGTAACCGCAGGAGGTGCTTTTATTACTTCCACCACTTGACACAGTTCTTTCAAGATTTCCAAGATCTTCAATTTTGAATCTTCTATCTCACCTTTGGTCACAACTCCACCACGATCACGAATTGGTTTAGAAAAATTCGTTCATTCTGACCTTGGCTTCACATATGCACGTGTATACACATTCGACTGCTCTTCTTCTTCCCAACAGCTTCTCTTTGAATATGAAACATTAGCATCTTGAGGTCGCTTCCAATCGGTCTGAATCACAGGATAGTAATGCGAAGGCACATAATGCTTCCTCATCACCGCCTTCATCTCTTTCCAAGTATGAATAGCTGGCTTTCCATATCTCCGCTTATTCTTCACAAACTGATCCCTCCATATTAGAGCATAGCCCGAAAACTCATTGGATGCCAACTTCATTTTCAAGAACTCAGAATAATTATGGCAATCAAACACGAGCTCCACCTTTCTCTCCCATTCGATATACAACTCAGGATCACATTTCCCTTGAAAAGACGGAATCTTCATCTTGGTATGTCTCGAATTGCTATCTTCTCTTCCTCTTAAACCCCCTCTATGCCAATACTCCTCATCTTCTCCATTCTCTCAATTCTCTCCATACTCATCATATTCTGACTCAAAATAATTTTGTCGGTTAATTCCTCGACTTCATCTACCTCCAAATACCGACATATCTGTAAAGCAATTTTTTTTTCCTTTTTGTTTATTTTTTTACAAAAATAAAAATGTTAGCTAAAACATGATCCTCACCACCTCACAAGCACTCGTGTATCACTCCGAAGAGAAGTCACTCAGCACTCGTATATCACTCAATGATGTATGGCTTTTAACCTCTTTTAGTCTCACACTTTCTTGCCTTTTACCACTCAATCTCGCTCAAAGATCTCAAATAAACTGAACTCCGTTCGACGAATCAACAAGCACAAGAAATAGGAAAATAATTTTCCAAAAAACGCTACTTAAAAACTGACCTACAGGCTCTAGACGACTCAAGGAATGAAGAAAACTAATTTGCAAATAGCAACCTTAATTTTTGAAACACCAAGCTGTAGAATTATGGACCTTATTCACGTATGGAATGAAGTAACGAATTATAGAAATAATCTAATACTCTCTAAGGAAAGAAATCAGCCCACGCACTTATTTAAAATATGATTTTCCCAAATACTCTATCTATGATAAACACCAGTAAGAACAAATCTAATATCTCTACCCCAATTTCGTTTCTTATATCCTAAACGAATCTAATTAATACAAGGTGAATTAATTAGATTGGCAATAGGAATGCTGAATACGAATACTAAGATGCGATTTTTTTTTATTTGTTTTTTAATACGCTGAATGCGAACAATCAATATGACTCGATCAGAAATAGAAGAATGATATATTTTTTTTTGATGATTACGAAACAAAACGAAATCAACAACTACGACTTAATCAAACAATTACGACACGACTAGACACGCAGAAGAAGAAACAAAAACGAATCTAAAAAAAAAAACATAAAGAAAGACACGATAACCTGGACGCGAACCTAGCTCTGATACCAAATGATACGATCCTTGCAGACCGTATATCAAACATGCAAGCGGAAGACTCAAAGATACAGATGGAATATCCCAAAACCTCCTAGATCGAATCCAAGAAGTAATATAGGCGAGACGAAGCTCCCTATACCCCAACTGGTATTGTCTAAGCAACTCGGGGACGATGAATGACACACAAACGAGGGTGATGAACTCGATTGATTCGCCGGATAAGCGTTTGTCTTGGACGAACAAAGAGAATTATTGAAATTCTCTAAAGAGAGAGATAAACTCAGCAAAATATATTAATCAAAGTCTAATTTTCGTCCATTACATAAGAGCCATATATATAGTGCTAAAAAACCTATCTAAACCTAGCCCAACTAGAAAATAACTCAAGTATAGTCAAAGTATGGGTCAAACCCATCAAATAACATAAAAAAGCCATAAATAAAGCCTTTTAAGGCATTAAAACTTGGGCTTAAAATAAAGTGACGAAAATAATAATTAAACAACTAAATAAACTTCAAAATAATATTTTCACTCTTCAGCCCATATCATCTTTAATTCTTGGCCCATGAATCGAAATCCACAATCTACGAGCTGCATCATTCCCCTCCTCTTGAAGAGGATTTGTCCTCAAATCCTGCTCGTCTCCCACATCAAAAGGAAAGAAATTCCATTCCTTCTTCTTTTCATCTGGTAACATAAACTCTATCTCATTCATCTCCGCTAACTTGGTTTGATGTTCACTTCCTCGAATTCGTTGTACGCCAGACAATGTATCATCGGGAACAACATCCTCAAAATCCTGCAAAGAATGAATATAAAGAGATAGATAATTAAGATCATTAGTGGACCAATCATTTCCCTTGCAAAACTTTGCCTCCACGAACTTCTCCTTCTTATCGACCGACTCCAAATCATCACTCCCAACATGAAAAGACTCATACAACAATGCATTCTCGTTTGTCTCCACTTTCTGCTCTTTCGACGTCTCCATCTCCACTTTCTCTTGTAATTGCACTTGATCCTTACAAATTTGTTTCTCAACAACCAATGGAGTAAAAGGAACAAGCGACACAGTATCCTCGATATGCATGATGTTCTCTCACTGTTCTTCATCATCCACTTGATTCTCCACACTCGGAACTCCATCATCAATTAAAGTAACCGCAGGAGGTGCTTTTATTACTTCCACCACTTGACACAGTTCTTTCAAGATTTCCAAGATCTTCAGTTTTGAATCTTATATCTCATCTTTGGTCACAACTCCACCACAATCACGAATTGGTTTAGAGAAACTCGTACATTCTGACCTTGGCTTCACATATGCACGTGTATACACATTCGACTGCTCTTCTTCCTCCCAACAGCTTCTCTTTGAATATGAAACATTAGCATCTTGAGGTCGCCTCCAATCGGTCTGAATCACAGGATAGTAATGCGAATGCACATAACGCTTCCTCATCACCGCCTTCATCTCTTTCCAAGTGTGAATAGGTGGCTCTCCATATCTTCACCTATTCTTCACAAACTGATCCCACCAAATTAGAGCATAGCCCGAAAACTCATTGGATGCCAACTTCATTTTCATGAACTCAGAATAATTATGGCAATCAAACACGAGCTCCACCTTTCTCTCCCATTCGATATACAACTCAGGATCACATTTCCCTTGAAAAGACGGAATCTTCATCTTGAGATGTCTCGAATTGCTATCTTCTCTTCCTCTTAAACCCCCTCTATGCCAATACTCCTCATCTTCTCCATTCTCCCAATTCTCTCCATACTCATCATATTCCGACTCAAAATGATTTTGTCGGTTAATTCCTCGACTTCCTCTACCTCCAAATACCGACATATCTGCAAAACATTTTTTTTTCCTTTTTTTTTTTTACAAAAATTAAAATGTTAGCTAAAACAGGATCCTCACCACCTCACAAGCACTCGTGTATCACTCCGAAGAGAAGTCAGTCAGCACTCGTGTATCACTCAATGATGTATGACTTTTACCCTCTTTTAGTCTCACACTTTCTTGTCTTTTACCACTCAATCACACTCAAAGATCTCAAATAAACTGAACTCCGTTCTACGAATCAACAAACACAAGAAATAGGAAAATAATTTTCCGAAAAACGCTACTTAAAAACTGACCTACAGGCTCTAGACGACTCAAGGAATTAAGAAAACTAATTTGCAAATAGCAACCTTAATTTTTGAAACACCAAGCTGTAGAATTATGGACCTTATTCACGTATGGAATCAAGTAACGAATTATAGAAATAATCTAATACTCTCTAAGGAAAGAAATCAGCCCACACACTTATTTAAAATATGATTTTCCCAAATACTCTATCTATGATAAACACCAATAAGAACAAATCTGCTATCTCTACCCCAATTCCGTTTCTTATATCCTGAACAAATCTAATTAATACAAGGTGAATTAATTAGATTGGCAATAGGAATGCTGAATACGAATACTAGGATGCGATTTTTTTTTATTTGTTTTTTAATACACTGAATGCGAACAATCAATATGACTCGATCAGAAATAGAAGAATGATATATATTTTTTTTGGGATGATTACAAAACAAAACGAAATCAACAACTACGAGTTAATCAAACAATTACGACACGACTAGACACGCAGAAGAAGAAACCAAAAACGAATCTAAAAAAAATAACATAATGAAAGACACGATAACCTGGACGCGAACCTGGCTCTGATACCAAATGATATGATCCTTGCAGACCGTATATTAAACACGCAAGCGGAAGACTCAAAAGATACAGATGGAATATCCCAAAACCTCCTAGATCGAATCCAAGAAGTAATATAGGCGAGACGAAGCTACCTATACCCCAACTGGTATTGTCTAAGCAACTCGAGGACGATGAATGACACACAAACGAGGGTGATAAACTTGATTGATTCGCCGGATAAACGTTCGTCTTGGACAAACAAAGAGAATTATTGAAATTCTCTAAAGAGAGAGATAAACTCACCAAAATATATTAATCAAAGTCTAATTTTCGTCCATTACATAAGAGCCATATATATAGTGCTCAATAACCTATCTAAACCTAGCCCAACTAGAAAATAACTCAAGTATAGTCAAAGTATGAGTCAAACCCATCAAATAACATAATAAAGCCTATAAATAAAGCCTTTTAAGCCATTAAAACTTGGGCTTAAAATACAGTGACGAAAATAATAATTAAACAACTAAATAAACTAGAAAATAATATCTTCACTCTTCAGCCCATATCATCTTTAATTCTTGGCCCATGAACCGAAATCCACGATCTACGGGTTGCATCATTCCCCTCCTCTTGAAGAGGATTTGTCCTCAAATCATGCTCGTCTCCCACATCAAAAGGAAAGAAATTCCACTCCTTCTTCTTTTCATCCGGTAACATAAACTCAATCTCATTCATCTCCGCTTACTTTGTTTGATGTTCACTTCCTCGAATTCGTTGTACGCCAGACAATGTATCATCGGGAACAACATCCTCAAAATCCTGCAAAGAATGAATAGAAAGAGATAGATAATTAAGATCATTAGTGGACCAATCATTTCCCTTGCAAAACTTTGCCTCCACGAACTTCTCCTTCTTATCGACCCACTCCAAATCATCACTCCCAACATGAAAAGACTCATACAACAATGCATTCTCGTTTGTCTCCACTTTCTGCTCTTTCGACGTCTCCATCTCCACTTCCTCTTGTAATTGCACTTGATCCTTACAAATTTGTTTCTCAACAACCAATGGAGTAAAAGGAACAAGCGACACAGTATCCTCGATATGCATGATGTTCTCTCGTTGTTCTTCATCATCCACTTGATTCTCCACACTCGGAATTCCATCATCAATTAAAGTAACCGCATGAGGTGCTTTTATTACTTCCACCACTTGACACAGTTCTTTCAAGATTTCCAAGATCTTCAGTTTTGAATCTTCTATCTCATCTTTGGTCACAACTCCACCACGATCACGAATTGGTTTAGAGAAACTCGTACATTTTGACCTTGGCTTCACATATGCACGTGTATACACATTCGACTGCTCTTCTTCCTCCCAACAGCTTTTCTTTGAATTTAAAACATTAGCAGCTTGAGGTCGCCTCCAATCGGTCTGAATCACAGGATAGTAATGTGAAGGCACAAAACGCTTCCTCATCACCGCCTTCATCTCTTTCCAAGTATGAATAGGTGGCTCTCCATATCTCCGCCTATTCTTCACAAACTGATCCCACCAAATTACAGCATAGCCCGAAAACTCATTGGATGCCAACTTCATTTTCATGAACTCAGAATAATTATGGCAATCAAACACGAGCTCCACCTTTCTCTCCCATTCGATATACAACTCAGAATCACATTTCCCTTGAAAAGACGGAATCTTCATCTTGATATGTCTCGAATTGCTATATTCTCTTCCTCTTAAACCCCCTCTATGCCAATACTCCTCATCTTCTCCATTCTCCCAATTCTCTCCATACTCATCATATTCCGACTCAAAATGATTTTGTCGGTTAATTCCTCGACTTCCTCTACCTCCAAATACCGACATATCTGCAAAACAATTTTTTTTTCCATTTTTTTTTTTACAAAAATAAAAATGTTAGCTAAAACAGGATCCTCACCACCTCACAAGCACTCGTGTATCACTCCGAAGAGAAGTCACTCAGCACTCGTGTATCATTCAATGATGTATGGCTTTTACCCTCTTTTAGTCTCACACTTTCTTGCCTTTTACCACTCAATCTCACTCAAAGATCTCAAATAAACTGAACTCCGTTCTATGAATCAAGAAGCACAAGAAATAGGAAAATAA
The DNA here is from genome assembly GCA_001642375.2 of Mentha longifolia. Classification (NCBI taxonomy): domain Eukaryota; kingdom Viridiplantae; phylum Streptophyta; class Magnoliopsida; order Lamiales; family Lamiaceae; genus Mentha; species Mentha longifolia. Next base: position 33,646,017 of record CM038114.1, read on the forward strand.
TTTTCCAAAAAACGCTACTTAAAAACTGACGTACAGGCTCTAGACGACTCAAGGAATTAAGAAAACTAATTTCCAAATAGCAACCTTAATTTTCGAAACACCAAGCTGTAGAATTATGGACCTTATTCACGTATGGAATCAAGTAACTAATTATAGAAATAATCTAATACTCTCTAAGGAAAGAAATCAGCCCACGCACTTATTTAAAATATGATTTTCCCAAATACTCTATCTATGATAAACACCAATAAGAACAAATCTGCTATCTCTACCCCAATTTCGTTTCTTATATCCTGAACGAATCTAATTAATACAAGGTGAATTAATTAGTTTGGCAATAGGAATGCTGAATACGAATACTAAGATGCAATTTTTTTTATTTGTTTTTTAATACGCTGAATGCGAACAATCAATATGACTCGATCAGAAATAGAAGAATGATATATTTTTTTGATGATTACGAAACAAAACGAAATCAACAACTACGAGTTAATCAAACAATTACGACATGACTAGACACGCAGAAGAAGAAACAAAAAACGAATCTAAAAAAATAACATAAAGAAAGACACGATAACCTGGACGCGAACCTGGCTCTGATACCAAATGATATGATCCTTGCAGACCGTATATCAAACACGCAAGCGGAAGACTCAAAAGATACAGATGGAATATCCCAAAACCTCCTAGATTGAATCCAAGAAGTAATATGGGCGAGACGAATCTCCCTATACCCCAACTGGTATTGTCTAAGCAACTCGGGGATGATGAATGATACACAAACGAGGGTGATGAACTCGATTGATTCACCGGATAAACGTTCGTCTTGGACAAACAAAGAGAATTATTGAAATTCTCTAAAGAGAGAGATAAACTCACCAAAATATATTAATCAAAGTCTAATTTTCGTCCATTACATAAGAGCCATATATATAGTGCTCAAAAACCTATCTAAACCTAGCTCAATTAGAAAATAACTCAAGTATAGTCAAAGTATGGGTCAAACCCATCAAATAACATAATAAAGCCTATAAATAAAGCCTTTTAAGGCATTAAAACTTGGGCTTAAAATAAAGTGACGAAAATAATAATTAAACAACTAAATAAACTACAAAATAATATCTTCACTCTTCAGCCCATATCATCTTTAATTCTTGGCCCATGAACCGAAATCCACGATCTACGGGCTGCATCATTGATAGATTGACGAAGTGCGCTCACTTCGTGCCCATACCAGAAACGTATGGAGCGGATCGGCTAGCCAAGATATATGGCTAAGAAATCGTTCGACTCCATGGCGTGCCAAAGACTATCGTATTGGATCGAGACACGAGGTTCAACTCTAAGTTTTGGACATGTCTGCAACATGAGCTGGGCACGAAGGTCAATTTCAGCACCGAATATCATCCTCAAACCAACGGTCAATCTGAGAGGACGATCCAAACTCTTGAAGATATGATCCGAGGTTTCGTACTCAATAAAGGCCAACAGTGGGAAAGGATCTTACCTCTAATAGAATTTGCCTACAATAATAGCTACCAGGCAAGCATAGGAATGGCTCCCTATGAAGCCTTGTATGGTAGAAAATGCAGATCACCACTTTATTGGGATGACGTAGGCGAGAGAAAGATGCTTGGACACAAAGCTGTCGAGGAACTGATTGGGATCGTCAAGCAAATTAGACAAAGGATGAGAGTGGCACAAGATCAACAAAAGAAATACGCAGACACTCGGCGGGTCGAGCTTAGCTTTGAGGTAGGAGATAAGGTCTTCATGAAAGTCACTCCACGAAAGAGAGTATCCCGATATGGTTTGAAGGGGAAACTGAAGCCCTGATTTATCGGACCATATGAAATCCTTGAAAGGATTGGGCCTGCTGCATACCGCCTAGCATTGCCACCGGCACTTAGCAATGTTCATGATGTGTTTCACGTATTGCAACTGCGAAAGTACATATACGATCCATCGCATGTCATTAAACGTGAAGAGATTGAGCCTGAACCGGACTTGCAATATGAAGAAGGGCCTGAATGTATTTTGGATCGAAAGTGATGCAGGGGCATCGATCCAGCCCCTGGGCAAGTGAGGAGGACTCACTTGGCTGCGGTAAGCCTGAGGAGGACGTCCTACATCGGTTAAATATGCAAGGCTATTGAGGTTTAAATAGTGTGGGCAATCCTTCTCTCAAAACCATGGTTTTGAAGCAAAGTTAGGCCCAACTATTGACAGCCTGCATCAGATTGGTATCAGATTGGGCCTGAGGAGGACGTCCCACATCGGTTAAATATGCAAGGCTGTTGAGGTTTAAATAGTGTGGGCAATCCTTCTCTCAAAACCATGGTTTTGAAGCGAAGTTAGGCCCAACTATTGACAGCCTGCATCAGATTGGTATCAGAGCCGGGTGTGGGCTCGGTTCTCAAGGGAGGGTGGATGATGCGCATCGATTCGGTCCTTGGGCAATGAGGAGGGCTCATTGGCTGCGGTAAGCCTGAGGAGGATGATGCGCATCGATTCGGTCCCTGAGCAATGAAGAGGGCTCATTGGCTGCGGTAAGCCTGAGGAGGACGTTCGGGAGGGGACAGTCCTCAAGGGAGGGTGAATGATGAAGGGGCATCGATCCAGCCCCTGGGCAAGTGAGGATGACTCACTTGGCTGCGGTAAGCCTGAGGAGGACGTCCCACATCGGTTAAATATGCAAGGCTGTTGAGGTTTAAATAGTGTGGGCAATCCTTCTCTCAAAACCATGGTTTTGAAGCGAAGTTAGGTCCAACTATTGACAGCCTGCATCAGATTGGTATCAGTGCCGGGTGTGGGCTCGGTTCTCAAGGGAGGGTGGATGATGTGCATCGATTCGGTCCCTGGGCAATGAGGAGGGCTTATTGGCTGCGGTAAGCCTGAGGAGGACGTTTGGGAGGGGATAGTCCTCAAGGGAGGGTGAATGATGCAGGGGCATTGATCCAGCCCCTGGGCAAGTGAGAAGGACTCACTTGGCTACGGTAAGCCTGAGGAGGACGTCCCACATCGGTTAAATATGCAAGGCTGTTGAGGTTTAAATAGTGTGGGCAATCCTTCTCTCAAAACTATGGTTTTGAAGCGAAGTTAGGCCCAACTATTGACAGCCTGCATGGATGATGCGCATCGATTCGGTCCCTGGGCAATGAGGAGGGCTCATTGGCTGCGGTAAACCTGAGGAGGACGTTTGGGAGGGGACAGTCCTCAAGGGAGGGTGAATGATACAGGGGCATCGATCCAGCCCCTGGGCAAGTGAGGAGGACTCACTTGGCTGCGGTAAGCCTGAGGAGGACGTCCCACATCGGTTAAATATGCAAGGCTATTGAGGTTTAAATAGTGTGGGCAATCTTCTCTCAAAACTATGGTTTTGAAGCGAAGTTAGGCCCAACTATTGACAGCCTACATCAGAAAGGAACAACGACTTAGGAACAAGACCATTCCCATGGTCAAGGTGCAATGGTGACACCACGGTGTCGAGGAGGCTACGTTGGAGCTAGAAGAAAAGATGAAGGCAAACTACCCCGAATTGTTTTAGGAGGTACGGATTTCGAGGACGAAATTCTTTTTAAGGGGGTAGTATTGTAACAACCCGTGAAAATCCATACTAGAAAATCGAAGCCTCTAGAAATTTTTGAATAAATTTTGAATTATTATTATATAATGAATAGAGGCTAGTTAATAATTAAGAAGCTCTATAATAATTAAATGATTATTCTTCGGAGTAGCATAGAGCTCGATATGATATGATATGAGAAGAAGATGATTATATGCTTACATGTCTCATTATGATGATTACGTGCAAATATGCTTGAATGCTTATGTGATCAAATGTGCTCGTGATTTAACGATCGAAGGTGATCGAAAATCACTATGATGCAAATGATGTTTGATAAATCAAACATCATATGTGTTTTTTATATATTAATAAGATAAGAGAATAGATACATAAAGCATAAGATTAGAGTATAAGTGATCCCGAAGTAATAGAACAAGTAGAGGAGAAATACATCATTTAAGAGGTGACAAATGTCATCCATGTGAGTGTTTGGTCAAAAATATAAATAGGAAAATGGAGAAAGTCTATTCTGAACCTCACCTTCTGATGAGAGTCCCCTTGCTCAATTGCGACCTACACCCCTCCCTTTACATCGCCGCGTGCTCGCCGCGGAATGCTCCGGCGGCCAACCCCCCTCATTTCTTCAACTTGATACAACCTCCTTCATCATCTAACTACGATTATTAAGCCTGATCTTCATAACCGCATAGTCGTGAAGGGGTAGAAATTGATCAAGCTTCAATCTCGAATTTCTTTGATGATCAATCGGTAATTCTTCTTCCTTCCATGATCTAAGCTTAAATCTACGTAGAAGATGTTGATATGAGTGTGATAATTGATGATATGAATTCGGTCTTAGGTTTCTATTGATGTATCATACACCCTCAACCAAGTTCTAGAGTGCTCGTAAATATTACATTATTTTGTAACGCCCCGACCCCCAGGGCATGTAAAAATGTGCCTCAGTGACCGGTACGCTACGGGTGGAACGCTAAAGGAACTCATAAACGTTTAATAAACTGACATTTAACTTTCGCTTCATGGAAGGAATTGGTTTATTGGAACGGAAACGTACTATTGAATAAGGAGCTCAAGGGTCAAGAATGAATGAAATGATCAGAAGGGAATAAGGCTTCGGTTTTAATTAAAGCCGACACTTAACTATTTCAACACTCTAAAGCATTATAACAGTGAATGAAAGAAGATTGGAGGACATACTTGAATTATAGTATACTTATACTTCACATGTCTGTCTTACTTTATTACATTACTAACTCTATGATCTCTACTTGTCTTACTTAATTAACAACTTACATCTTTTACAGAATAAACATCATAACACCCTTTTGTCTTACTTCTTATTGACACTTAAATCATGATTGCGGAAGCATAGGTGTGGCACATGTATGGAGACATATGCCACGGGGCTACAACCATAATATCCCAATCCTTAGCTCGCCTCACTTTCATCCCATCGCTTCCGGTTAGCCTGCACGTTTAGAAATGCGTACAGGGCGTCAGTACATTGATTGTACCGAGTGAGCTTGTCACAAAAAGCAATGACACTTAGGGCTATAAACATAGACTTGCCCATTTAAACAATCTTGGGGGTTTTTGAGAAATAACTCGAGTTGTATTCTGAAAAACATAACTTGCATGCCATTAATCATTCTATATGCATTTTCATAAATATAAACATATGCGCGTGCAAAACAATGACATTCCCAAGTCTACAGTTTAGAGTTGTGCCGAGAGGTTGGCCACCCTCTCGAGCACCTTACCGTTGCGTACGCACACCCTACTGACATCTCGATTCAGAGGGCCGATTGTTCTGCTGTGAGTAGACTGGTAGATGCATGCATAAAACTTGGCAAATCTAACATTTAAATCATGCTTCTCATGCATATCTTTGGAAATCATAACATATGAGCTTATGGAAATCATTTCATTTATATAGAAAGTAAAGCTCACTGTTTAAATAGCACAAGCAAGCAATCAATTCATCTCCGGCTCTCCTTGTCGCCTTGTCTCCAGAGCTAGTAACCTATTCACATATAATACAATAATACTAGCTCACAACTTTATATTCATATACTATACTTGTGCTTATGCTTATGCCTATCATCTTTCTCATACTTAACTTCTTATTAACTTAATGCCTTACCTTGTCTTAATTCTTTACCCTCATATTCTTACACCTTATCAAATTAGAGGTGTGAAATGGATGATAGATAGCTAAGGAACATCGAGGATGAGGGTTCAATTTCAATTGATGGACTAGGAACACAAGTTCCTATACTTAGCTTATTTATCTTGACTTATCATTTTAACTTTTATTTATCTTGACTTATCATTTTAACTTATCCTTTATCTTGTTACCTTATGCTTTAACTCATCTTATACTTAACCTCATAGCTAATGAGGTATGAAGATAGATTGAAGATGAATGGATCATGTGATAAGAGTTCAACATTGACTTGATTCAACAAAGAAGCAATTCTGCGACGCTTTAGGAAATAATTTATTTCTCATAATCGGCTAGGCGAAACATGGTGTAATTTGGTGACATAGAAGTCAAGACATATGAATTGAACATATTTAAATTTCAGAGATAATTCACATGGGAATTGGGACAAATGATCGATTCCCTTAGTAACTTATGCTCTGAAAACTGAGTATGAACAGATTTGAACCTCTAGCTTCCAGCAAGAATATCTTACTATATACTTAACCTCTCAGGTCGTGCCATATATCAATAAAAAGAGGAGACAATGAAGAGCAACTTTCATGTTTTCCAAATCCCGAGATGATCAAAGGATCATGAGTAAAATCGGGCATAATAGAAGTTGGTAAATTCACGTTCAAGAAGTTGGCAGGTTCGACACACAATTTTCAAATTAACATTGTGATCTCATATGAGCACGTATGGGGGTGTGCGACCTACCATTAGAAACCTAAGAACACGAACTTCATCATAGGAAAATAATTCAGCTCAAAATATTAAGTATTCGCATGGAATCATGCTTGCAATTGTAGGGGTATTTTCTGGAAATTCGAATATGAATTATCTTTGAAATCTACTAACATATTCATCACTCTACGAGCATTATAAACATGGAATGAAGCTGGAATCATCAAGATACAATCAATAACATCAAAATCTCGAAGGTTCAGAGGTCGGTCATGAAGGGGTTGATGATTCCACCGATTAATTTTCATAATTTTTACATCAACGTAATTGCGATGAAGTATAGAGCATGATTATGATGGAATTATTAACATGCATCAACTTGAATCTTAAGGCCGAACTTATATCTTGAATTACATGACGTGAATCAACATTTACCAGGTAGATTCATGCTCACTACAACAAGAAATGAATGGTTATACCTCAAGAATGCAAAGTGTTCGAACAACTCCAACCTTGTCCGAATTCGAAGCCTGCATGAACCACTTCCCATTGTATAATGAAGAATCTGAGGCAAGAAATGGATTCGGGAGGTCGAAAAACGTGGGAAGGGAGGTTTTGGTTGTGATCGGAGGTGGTTACCGTCGCCGGAGGCAATTTCCGGCGGGAGGAGGACGGCGGCGGCGATTTCCGGTGGGAGGAGAGGCTGCCGGAATTCTAGAGAGAAGGAGGAGCCTCTCTCTCTAAGGGTGGGATGTTCTTGAGCAAATGAAGACTTTGACCACTAATTTCTATTTATACTCATGTTATTTTCTTCTCATTGTGTGACACTTGTGCACTTGTGCACAAGTGTATTTTCCTCCCACTATTTCTATTTCTTGGTGATCACTCTTACTCTAATATATCATTTTATGCATTTAATCTTGATCTTAATAACATATATAAATATACATGGTGTCCAATTAGTGGATCACCATTCATATATGAGTGATTTTTGATCACTTCGTCACATAAGTCACATTTCACATATAACCATGTGTCATTTAATTACATAGCCACATGACCATATCATTGAGCACATAATCATATATCATCATAATTACCTTATCATATCGTTTTCTATGCTCATAGCTATCGAATAGCACCTTCGCTATTCCCACATTTTACTTGGCTACTCGTATAGCCTCACGTTGTTTCATAATTACTTAGTAGCTCTTTCGAGCTCACTTATCCTATTCTTTCATCATAGCTAATCGTGCTAGAGCTTAAAACCTTTCCCCCGGAGCGTATTTAGGGTCGTGATGTGCTTAAATTTTCCCGGAGTGTATCTCAATTCATTATAGAGCTCTTTATCAATTAATAGCTAATTTAATTTAATTAGCTATTTGGCTATTTAATCAATAAATCGTAACTCGAATTTTTATTTAATAAAGTCGAAGATTTGATTTTTTTCAGGACGGATTTTTCACGGCTGTTACAGTTATGTTCGTAAATTATCCTTCAAGTAAAGTGAAGAGGAAGGGAAGAAATAATATGAAACTGTATTTATTTTTGCTATCTTTTATTTTAATTGATGTGATATGTGGTTTTAACTTTTAAGGAAGGTGTTTAAAAAGGATGATGATTGTGTTGATCATATTTAGTTAATGAGCTAAATCCGATTTTTAAACTCGCATGTAACTTAATTTTCGTTAGCTTTATATAATGGTGGTTTGCTTTTCAAATGATTGTGAAAATTCATGTATATTTGATGTTCTTGTGATTATGTTTCTACCTTGTACAAAGATCATTTACAAAATCAGTCTCTAAATATATTCTGTCAATACCTAAAAATTGTTCATGGTGAGAAGCTTGTATATGGTCTTGTTGAAATTGATAGACATTTCATCAAAGAAAAGATTGAAGTAAAGATCGTTGAACTTCCATATGTCAAATCGGAAGATCAACTTGCAGATATCTTAACTAAGGCAGTCAGTGCTAAATCATTTCGAGAAGTATTGGGCAAGTTAAGTATTGGGAATCCCATTACTTAACTTGAGGGGGAGTGTCAGCTAAAGAAAGAAAGAGATCGATCAAATAAGAGCTGATTGAGGAAAATTGATATCTTTCTCAAATAGAGTATTGCAATTGATATCCTACCATGTATAGATATAAAATTGTAGTATATCTAGACCTAATGTATTGAGAAGAAATAATAAGAATGAATATTATTTTCTAATTCCTCTACAACCTCTCTACTCTAAAACTGAAAACATGGCATCAGAGCCAGTTTAGGCTCAGAAAAAATTCATCACCGCCCTTATACCAATCTCGGCGATAAAGTAAAGATCTTAGCCTCTTCCTTCACCAAACCTACAGCCAGAAAAATGTCAGATACCGAAGAAAATAAACCCAATGAAGAAACTCATAAGTTAAAGACAAGCAAGAATGTCAATGTGGCATTCAAGCTTAATGGAAAAAATTATCCATTGTGGTCAAGGCTTATGAGGATAGCGATCGGGAGCAGAGGGGCAGTCTCTCACATCAGAGACGAACCCTTAAATGAAGGGGATAAGGGATACTGAGAGTGGGAAGAAATGGATCTCGTAGTTTTCTCGTGGATCGTCGATAATATCGAAAATGATATCATTGCCGACTTCGCATACCATCAATCGGCAAAGGCAATATGGGATAATCTTGCGATTACTTATGAGAGCAAGGCCGACCCATACCTCATCTATGACCTGGAAGAGAAAGCAAATACAATCAGCCAAGGAGACATGGATCTAGAGACATATTATCGGAAAATCCATGGGTTATGGATTAATGTCGATAGGTGCCAAAAACAACTGGTTTCATGCTGCGACAAAGGCGTGAAGCAATTCAGCCAACACACCAATACGAAGCGGTTGTTTAAATTTTTGGCAGGACTAGATCCGAAGTACGAAGGAATCAGATGAGACATCCTCAAGGAAGATCCCCTTCTCTCAGTCGAAGCAGCCTATGGCGTGGTGAAAAGGGAGGCAGCTCGACGACAAATCATGCCACCATCCCCAATACCCACCGGAATCGCTGCTGGCGCTGGAAGTGCCGATTCATCATTGGGAGAGATCGGCTTTGGATACGGAACCCAGAGAAACCGGGGAGGCAACGGCACACCATCACGACCGCCGCCATCCAAGAACGCCGCTGCCAACAGCTCCGCCACCGCCAATAGCTCCAAATCAGTAGACAAAAGCAAGCTGTGGTACTCTCACTGCGGGAAACAAAAGTACACACGAGAAACTTGTTTTTTGAGAGTCGGCTTCCCAGAATGGTGGGAGGAGAAACCAAAGAGAGCCGCTGCAAATTTTGCACGCGAGACAGATGACAGAAGAGGAGGCCACGAGAACATAGCCACCGGAGAAGGAAGCAGTGGAGGGGGCAACGGCGGAGGTGGCAACGGCGGAGGCGGCAACGGAGGTGTCGGAAATTTTGCAGGGCGAATATCCGAGAGAAGAGCTGATGAGGAAGACGGCGGAGGTAAAATGAGGGTTAGGATTAAAATCCCTAACCCTAAACATTTAACCCCTAATTTGATTTTTCACCACCAAAAATTACATGATGATCCCCGATCTTTCAAAAATCTACATTCTGAACCCCAGTGTTACAGAAATTCGATTTCTGGATCCCGTTCTTTTCAGAATGGTCCCTCAATTCTCAAAAATTCAAATTTTGATACATATAATCGTTTTGCACCATTACGAGATGTTTCCGCTGTTTTTCATGTGCAAAATGATTCTAATTTGCATAAAAAGGGGTGGATTTTTGATTGTGGGGCCACAGATACAATGACTCCGGAGGTGAAAGATTTTAGTAATTTTTCCAAGATTACTAAAACCTTTATCAAAACAGCAAATGGGGAATTGATTACTGTTGCAGGAGCTGGAACTATGAGATATCTCCAAATCTCTATTTGTCGAATTGTTTATTTGTTCCTATCTTATCCCAGAGACTGATGTCTGTGAGTCATGTGACTCGGGAGCTGAACTGTACGTTGCTGATGTTCCCAAACTTCTGTGTATTGCAGGATATCCGGACGAAGAGGATCATTGGGCGTGGCACTGAGGAACAAGGGTTCTATTATGTGGATGGGGCAGCTCACCATGGTAGTGCAATGCTAACTCAAAGGTCCACGAAAGATGAAGTTTGATTATGGCACCAAAGACTAGGACATCCTTCTTCTAGTTATTTTAAACTCTTATTCCCAAACATTTCTATTCCAAAAGATTTTTTTTGTGAAACCTGTGTTTTGGCTAAGAGCCATCGACAATCTTTCAAACCTTCCAATACTAGAGTTAATTCTATATTTTCTTTAGTGCATGCTGATGTGTGGGGTCCTGCACCTGTTATTGGGGGAAATAGCATTAAGTATTTTGTGACCTTTATTGATGATTGCACTAGGGTAACATGGATTTATTTTTTGAAACATAAATCTGAAGTGTTTGATAAGTTTGTCCTGTTCTTTAAAATGGTAAGAACCCAATTCCACACTACCATTCAAATGCTCCGATCTGATAATGGAAGGGAATTTGTTAATCACTCGATGTCTGATTTTTTTGCCAATAATGGTTTAATTCATCAAACTTCGTGTGCTTATACACCTGAACAAAATGGGGTAGCTGAAAGGAAAAATAGGATCATCTTAGAAATAACCCGATCTCTAATGATTGAATCCTGTGTCCCTATTTTCCTTTGGCCTGAAGTTGTAGCAACCTCTATTTTCCTAATCAACTGACTCCCTACAAGAATTCTGAACAAAAAAACCCCACTTGATGCGTTATCCAAACAAGCCAAAATCCCAGAATCCTTGAGTCTACCACCAAAAGTCTTTGGGTGCACTGTCTATGCTCATATTCCCAAGCATGAAAAAACCAAATTAGCACCCAGTGCTACAAAATGTGTCTTTGTAGGATATGGAATTAACCAAAAGGGGTATAGATGTTTTGATCCAGCAACTAAGAAAATTGTAACCACCATGAACTGCGATTTTCTTGAAACTGAGTTCTTTAACACAAACCACCTTATAGGTCAGGGGGACAGTGAAAATAAACATGGAGACCACCTAAGTTGGCTTGTGTACACATCGAATGATTCTTTCGTTGACCAACAAGAGACATCAGCAGCCACTATCGCTGAGCACACCTCTCCACCTGAGTCCCCAAAGTCCTCTCCCATTGAAAATCTGACTGCGATATCCGAGGTAACTTCTGAACCAAATATTAGTGAGGATATTATCTCCACTAACACTGCAGAGTCAGAAGAAGAGGAGGATAACACTATAGACGGTGACACTGGCAGATATATCCTCCCACCTCGCAGCACACGAGGAGTCTCTCCAAAACGATATTCTCCAGAAAGAATCAATACCAAGAGCAGATATGGAATGGCTAACTTCATAACAGGGAATTTGACTAAAATGGCACGAGCTTTCGAGGCAGCACTCTAAAAAGAGGAGGAGATTCCCAGAAATGCGAAAGAAGCCATGGAGTCTGAACATTGGAGGGATGCAATGAACACCGAAATGGAGGCATTGCAAAGAAATAACACATGGATCAAGGACAGACTGCCAGAAGGGGTAAAAGCAGTTGAGTGCAGATAGGTGTTTAAAATTAAACGTAAACCAGATGGCTCGATCGACAGATACAAGGCAAGATTGGTGGCAAAAGAGTATACTCAAACATATGGAGTGGATTATACCGAGACTTTCTCACTTGTGGCAAAGATCAGTACTTTGAGAGTTCTTTTCTCAATAGCAGCTAACAAGGATTGGCCTCTCCACCAATTTGATGTAACGAATGCTTTCTTACATGGAGAACTTCAGAAACCCGTGTTTATGTGCCCTCCACCAGGATTTGCATAGGGATTCAAAGATAGAGAAGTGTGTCAACTCAAGAGAACCTTGTATGGGTTGAAACAGTCTCAGAGAGCTTGGTTTGGGAGGTTCACTGAGGCGATGAAGAAATATGGGTACAAACAGAGTAACTCAGATCATACTTTGTTTCTTAAGAGAAAGGGGGAGAAGATTACTTGTCTCATTATCTATGTAGATGACATGATCATCACCGGAGATGACATAGATGAGATAAGCAATCTGAGAAAGAATTTGTTCAATGAATTTCAGATGAAAGACTTGGGTCTTCTCAAGTATTTCTTAGGAATTGAGGTGTTAAGGTCAAAGAAAGGGATCTTCATTAGCCAGAGAAAGTATATTCTTGATATACTTGCAGAGGCTGGGATGTTAGAGTGTAAACCTACAGATACCCCGATGATACAAAATCACAAGCTGCAAGTAATTGAAGGAGCTAAACTTACTGACAGAGGGAGATATCAGAGACTAGTAGGAAGACTTATCTACCTATCACACACTAGACCAGATATCGCATATGCTATAGGGATAGTGAGTCAATTCATGCACTCACCGCAAGAAGACCATTGGAAAGCTACAATGAGGATTGTCCAGTATTTGAAGGGAACTGCCGAGCATGGATTATTTTTTGAGAGGCATGGACACTTAGATATTTGTGGCTTCACCGATGCAGATTGGGCTGGGAATCCAAACGATATGAGATCAACAGCTGGATATTTCACCTTTGTTGGAGGGAATCTTGTTACATGGAGAAGTAAAAAGCAGAAGGTTGTTGCACTATCAAGTGCTGAAGCAGAATTCCGAGGAATCAAGAATGGCCTCACAGAGATACTATGGCTAAGAAAACTCATGACGGAGCTCAGTCTTTTCACATCAAAGACATGTCAGTTGTTTTGCGATAATAAAGCAGCTATTAGTATCTCGGAGAATCCTGTTCAACATGATCGGACCAAGCATGTTGAAATTGATAGACATTTCATCAAAGAAATGATTGAAGCAAAGATCGTTGAACTTCCATATGTCAAATCGGAAGATCAACTTGCAGATATCTTAACTAAGGCAGTCAATGCTAAATCATTTCGAGAAGTATTGGGCAAATTAAGTATTGGGAATCCCATTACTTAACTTGAGGGGGAGTGTTAGCTAAAGAAAGAAAGAGATCGATCAAATAAGAGCTGATTGAGGAAAATTGATATCTTTCTCAAATAGAATATTGCAATTGATATCCTACCATGTATAGATATAAAATTGTAGTATATCTAGACCTAATGTATTGAGAAGAAATAATAAGAATGAATATTATTTTCTAATTCCTCTACAACCTCTCTACTCTAATACTGAAAACAGGTCTGTATTTTCGTGTACAAAATTCTAGTTGTTTATATAACATGCAATTTTGGCTCGAAATTAGTGTAATCTTGATCTGTTTCTGAATTCTCTAGTTATTGTCTTGTCTTGTATGAATAAATCCAGTCTTATAAATTGCTACCATCCTTGTGCAGATTAATTTTGTTTCGTATGAGTTGCTATCTTTTATTTTAATTGCTGTGATATGTGGTTTTACTTGTTGTATTTGAAGGTACTGATCTTGTCTTAGTTTCTCTTTGAATATGTGGTTATTAATTTGTGATTTCTGAGCTTTTGATCAAGTTCCAGTGGCTGAATTCTGCATTTTTGTTGATTTTTTTTTTTGCTTATATGTGGTCTACTGTTTGTGAAATTAGGTCTTTGGTGGTGCTGCCTTGATGTTTGGGCTGTCGGAACATTCTGCGAAAGACTTATAGTGGCAACTAATGCAGGCTGGCAGTTTGATTGGGAAGCATAATAAAGTCAATTCAAGATGATTCACATTGTACTATCCGAGTAATTAGAGGTAATGTTTTCGTGGCTGTGAGTGTGTTTTTATATCTGTTGCCTTCAAAATTCTTATAAAGTTTCAACAAAATTATAGAGAAGCATGCCTATGCTTCAGGCAGGCTGACTCATTTTCTTATAGATAATTTTCTTGTATGCTTTATGTATACATACATACTGTAATCTTTTTTCATTTTGCTTTTGTTCTATCCTTTTTATTGAATGAATTCATGTCTCTTCTCTTATTCGAATCATTTACTCCTTGTTACTGCTGTTCCTGCTCTTCTTTCTGTACTTGATTCTCGATAGCTGCTCTCTTTTATGTGTCCTGTACTATCTGAATATGTTGAAATTTGTGCAGCCTGTTAATTGCAAAAAAAAGAACATAATATTGAGAATCTCCTGTGAGCTGAATGAGGGAAAAAAATTGTGTGCCTTTTGGAAAGAGTTCCTGAAACTATCACCTGTGTGGAGATATTATCTGTTGCATGTTGTTAAGGATTGGAATTTTCCTTCTTTCTTTTTTTTTTTAATTTCAAAACTCTGTACAGGCTGGAAAAACAATTTGTTGTATATTTTTTATTTCAAAACTTTGTACAAGATATTTTAGTTTATCCTCTAAAATCTTGATTAGATGATAAATATTAAATTGAAACTTCAAACTTCAAAATACACTACTCATAAAGGTAGAATAATCAAAATACATTTATATAATTATTAATCCTAATATTATTGTGTCTTTAAAGCCTTAATCCTGCATGAAACAATTGAAAAATATTTGATTTGCTCTTAACTCTTTAGGTAACTGTGAAGTAAGTTAATCCATTGACAAAATGGATAAAACGTGAATGTCGTTGAGTAGATTATCACAAGAGTATGAGGATGGTGTTGAAGCTTTTTTAAGTTTTGCATTGGCAAATGGATGTGATGCTAACTTAGTACTCTGTCCTTGTGCTAAGTGCGCCAACACTAATAAGAGTACTGTGAATAGCGTAAGGTCACATTTAATATGCAATGGCATGGACTTAATATACAAAAAGTGGATTTGGCATGGGGAAGCAAGGACTTCGTCACCATCAACACATGCTAGTACTTGGGTTGAAGAAAGTGACACCAATTGTGAATTTGAGAACCCAATAGATATGATTCATGATGCGTATGATGTGTATGAAGATGATCCACGTACTTTCAAGACATTGCTTGAAGATGCCGAAAAACTTCTATATCTCGGTTGTAGCAAATTCACTAAGTTATCCGCTACGGTGAAATTGTACAACTTGAAAGCCAAATATAGTTGGAGTTATCCGCTACGGTGACATTGCTCAATAGATTCTTTTTTTGTAGAAAGCCTTTCACAGAGTTAGGATTCATCAAAGAGTGCATAATAATGGAGTTATGAGCCACTAAAGAAAAGGAAAGAAAGAAAATATACACTAATTTTATTATAATACTTTTCACATCATCCTTTTAAGATAGTAACATATAACTATTTGTCCAAAATTATGTAGAGAATGTAGGAATCATCAAAGGCTATTATAGAATGTAATAGATAAGAAAAGTAATTCATTTATTGAACATTATATTGCAAGCTTCAGCTACATATTGCACAAAGAAGTAACTTCAATCCTAGGATTGCATAGTTTAGTAACACATAGGTGCAGTGCAGACTTGCTATACTATAGTCTGCACTCTAACTTGATCATGAAACTTCACCTCTTACATCTTCATCTTTTCACCATTAGAGACCTTTGGCTTGATCTGATACAGGGGAATCTGCTGAAGTTGAAAATCGGCAAGTCTAGTGCCGATTTCAGCTCCTTGCATTTGTGGATCGTAGGTTTTTCTTGGAACCGCATTTATTCCTTTGCTGTAGTTGATGAAATCCTGTAGTAGGAGAAAGCCATCCTTACCTATTTCAGCAAGATCTTGCTTGGCTGCCATTTTCTTTATATGTGCAGGAATGCTGGAATTTGTTTACCATTCAAATTATATTCTTTGTTGAAAATAAATATGCATGAGTTGACATATTTACCATCGACTTATTTTGAAGCACGATGAATATTTTTAAGTCAAATCACGGCAGCAAGTCAAACATAAAAAAAGCATTGCCTTGGAAAGTAAAAGTGGTGATACTAATAATTTCTAGGTAATATTTATAAAATATATACATTCTCTTATCAATTTATTTCTGCAATGTATAGGGTAATAAACAACTTGATGGCAAACAATGTGGGTTTTATGTGATGCGGTATATGAAACAAATTGTAGAAGGGTTTGGAAATGATGAGTCCATATGTCTGACATCATTGGTAACGAAAGTATATAATTAATTCATAATTTATCATGAGTACCGCTGATTAACACATATGTGTGTGCTTGTTTTTGATAGTTTGAGAAGTAAAGTTATACTCAAGTTGAAATCAACGAGATTCGTGAAGAATGGGCGAGATGTGTGATTCCTTATGTCAGGATGAATAACAACAGGTATCATAATTCATTCATTTACAATTTGCCTCAAACATTCAGTATCCAAAAGTGGACCTCCTGCCAGTTAAAGACCATATATCACGGTCTGCATTGTTGTAGATTTCTACTTGCCTTTAGTTATTGTTACAAGGTGAATGGTTATCCTGTGAACAGCTTCTAAATGCTCCTTAGTTAGAGGATACATGAACTCACTAACAATGATCAAGGTAGCAAATTTGAGGTCCTAGGTTTTCAGGCTCCTTGGAATCTTGATATCATCACATGTAATATAAGTTTTTTATTTATTAACTTATTGAAAGAAAATCATTACTGAAATAGCTTGGAGTTAAAGTAGTAATTAATATAGTTGATTGCTTTATTTGATTTGCTAGGTCCTGAGGCGATGATGTTTAGCCATGAAGCTTAAAACTTTTTGCATATGCTTGTTCTATTTGTTTATGTGCATCTTTGAGGATTTCAGATTTCCAATTACTTCTCCACAGAATATAGGTTTGTTAAACTGGATTAGCTAAATTAGTAGGTTACTAACCGACTAACTGGCAAGTGTATATCTGTATCTTGATGTTTATATAAAGGATTTCAGAGTTTCAAATATACTTTCTATCAATTTACATGATATGTGATGTGATTTCTTGGTTATGATATTTTCAGGAAATGAAGTGGAGCCTCATGTTTTTTCAAGTCACCCTTGTTCGTGTAGAGTGATGAAAGATTTTTGGTGTGTTGGAATATTATGACAAATGACACAGATCTTCAGATTCACGGTATCCGGACACAATTTTGTTATATCTCGAATAGTTTTTTCTTATGACTAGCTACTTTGTTTGTTTCATGAAGAACATATTACCTTTTGTTTGGATTGTTTTTGAAGACATTTAACGTTGTAGAATGTTTTGAAGGTGTAGTTCGGATTGAAATTTTAATTTTTAGATAAATGAAAATTTAAAATTTGTGCTTTTGGATTTACATTACAGTATATAGTAATGTTATTTAAGCTTCAACAGTGTTCTGTATTATGTAATAAAAATAACAATAAAAAAGTCTATTAGTAACGGTCACAAACCGTAATGTATAATATACCAAGATAACGGAACAAAATAACTATTCATAACAGTGTAAAAATCGTTATAAAAAAATAGAAAAAGATTACGCTAAATAACCGTAATGAATGAGGATAAAACCGTTATCTATGTTGACTATTAATTACACATATGTGACTATAGATAACGGTTAAAAACCGTAATGTAAACGCGCTCAAAGATTATGGTTTAATAGTGTTATCTATTTATTTTTTTACCGTTATCTATTACTAACATAGATAATGGTACAAAAGCGTTATCTATGAGCATGACTATAGATTACAGTACCTAATTTAACACTTGTCTTTCGCTCATAGATAACGCAAATATTGCGTTATCTATGAGCGGATTTTTGGTAGTGGATTTTGGAATTCGAAAGAAGGCATAGAAGAAGAAATTCGTTTGAAGAACAAGAGACGTAAGCTAATACTCCGAATATGGAGGCTCTAATGAAGGAGTTTGAAGATATGAGAGCAAAGCTCGATGAGCATGAGAGAAGAGCTAACGAGGCACCTCTCCCTTCACTTAATCAAATGTTCGAGGCTCCGGTCCAACAATTCCAAGACGTAGGTTGGGGACCTCGTATCAATGCAAACAATTTTGAGAGTTAAGGACCATCCTCATCCAAATGGTCCAATCCGAACAATTTGGAGGGAGGCCAGATGAAGATCCCAATGCTCATTTGAGCACATTTTTGGAGATTTTTGATACGGTGAAGCATAATGGAGTGCCGGAGGATGCCATGAGAATGAGGCTTTTCAACTTTTCCTTAAGGGATCGAGCCAAAGAGTGGTTCAAGTATCTAGATAAGAGCGAGATCACCACATGAGAGAAGTTGTGCAAAGCTTTTCTTGCAAAATACTTTCCACCTTCAAAGGTACAAAAGCTCATTTCGGAAATTTCTCATTTCTCCCAATTTGGTGATGAGACACTATTTGAGGCATGGGAAAGGTATAGGGATTTGCTATGCAAATGCCCTCAACATGGCTTTAGTAGGCGTAACAAATAGTGAATTTCTATAGTGGACTCTCTCCCCACACAAGGAGCATAGTAGATACAACTTCTGGGGGTTGCTTAGTGAACTGAAATGCAAAGGAAGCCTTGAGGATCATAGTAAAAATGGTAGCCAATAGTTATCAATGGCCGATGGAAAGAGGCCCTACGAAGAAGGTGAACTCAATTCTTGAGGATGCAAGATATGATGAGTTGGACTCACAATACACCATCCTCAAAAGAGAGTTCAAAGAAGAGAGGAGATCGAAGAAAGAAGTCCAAGTAGTTCAAGCTCAAGAGAGTGAAGAGTTCAATGGGAAAGAAGATGTGAGCTATGTGGATCAAAGGTCATATGGTAACTACAATAGGCAAGATTTTCAAGGGCCTCAAGGAGGATTCCAAGGAAACTATCAAGGGGGTTTTCAAGGGAAGCAAGGGGGCAACTCTTATGGTCAACAAGGAGGTTATCAAGCCTACATTCCCAACAATCGAACTCATCCCAATCTTTCCTATGGTAATCCTAACAACGCTCAACTTCATCCTTCCGGATTCTCCATTTCTCAAGGAGTTATTGAAGAGCCCAAGAAGACTCTTTCTTCAACGGATCAATTGCTTCAACAAGTGATTGCAAATCAACAACAAATGACCAATCAACAAAGTGCCTTCATCATTCAAACCGCCCAAAAGATCAATGCCTTAGAGAATTCGGTGTCAACCATTGCTACTTCGGTGACAATTCTTGCTAAGTAAGTAATGACCCTTGAAGCACAAGTAAATCAAATAGCCAACCAAGTGAATTCTCTACAAAAGGCCGGAGAAGCTTCTAGCGAAGCTCAAGTGAATCCGAAACAAGAATGCAACGCTATTCATGTGGTGAGTGAAGTTTCTTCGACACTTTCACATATACCTTGTGGGAAATTTCTAAATCTTGCTAAGAGCAATCTTGTGGAATTTGATGAGACCGATCCAAGAATCATAGATCTTTGTCCAATTATTCCATCTATAGAAGGTTGGACAAAGTGGGACATACATGATTACTATTCAAGAATGAGGATTTCCAAGGCAACTCCCTTTGATGAGCGTCTTGATAAGCTAGAAGATTTACAAAGAAGGAAGGATGCTTATGAAGCTTCAAAGTTGAGGAGTAAATTTGGTGCTCAAGAACCTATAGAGAAGGAGAGTGTTCACCAGAATCAAAAAGGTACCCCTTCTACTCCAACTCCTAAAATTTCTCATGAGCATGTGGAACCAAATTGCTTGGATAGTCTAACAACTTCCTTTAAGCATATTGATGAGAATTTACATGAGAAGAAGGCTGATTTGTTAGATGTATTCAAGAAATTGGATATAAATGCTTATTTGATTGGCTTGTTGAGTGAAAATCCGGATCATGAGAAGTTCTTGGAGGATGTGACTCATGGAAGGTGAAATTTGATAAGGATAAAACCATTCTGTTGTCGGAAGAATGTAGTGCTCGCTTACAAGAGAAGATTCCGAACAAGAAGAATGATCCTGGAAAATTCACAATTCCTTGTGAGATTGGTGGTTGGAGGTTTAGCAAAACTTTGTGTGATTTAGGTTCAAACGTGAATTTGATACCCGTTTCCGTATACAATCGGTTGAGGATTGGTAACTTTGACCCTACTTCAATGACACTTCAAATGGCGGACCGCTCAATCACACATCCAATAGGGATTGTAGAAGATGTGCTTATCACACCTCCTTGACATGCCGGAAGACTGGGAGACTCCACTCATCCTTGGACAGCCATTTCTAGCAACAAGTCGAGCTTTAGTTCATGTGCTTGAAGGGACTCTCATCCTTTGAGTGGAAAAGCCGAAGAAGGTTGGAGTGAAAAGTGAGAGGTCGATGCTTGATCGAGGAGGGACTCATTTCAAGTCCCTTGAAAGGGCAAAGAGGTATCGTCGAGCTAACGACGTTAAACTAAGCGCTAGTTGGGAGGCACCCCTACAAATATCATTTTCTTTTTTATTTTAGTTAGTTTCTTTAGTTAGCAGCCGGCCCGTTCGCCCAACCCACGCGCAATCCAAGCCCAATTCAGCCTTCTCCGATGCGAACGATGACGGCGCGTGCGATATACGTGCGTATGTCATATTGACATGTGTCGGAAGCGTGCCAAATGAGCAAGGGTCATTTGTTTCAATGAACGATCCTTGTTGTATGATGAGGGCTAAGGTGTTCCGAAACTTTAGCGTGATCGTCGATGATTAGGTTTTTGTAACCTAATTCGTTCCAAAATTAAATCGTCTCATCTCATTTTGGAAATAGGAAATTCCACGCCCTAATTCAATTTTGAGCTGCTTGCTAATTTTCGAAGGTGGACTTGAAGACCAAGAGAAGACTTTCCAAGTTTTGAAGATCGAAGCTTGTTTCGTATTTTAATTAATTAAATGTAATAGATAGGTTTTATCCTTCCCGGTCGACAGCCTATTTATTTTGTTTTAATTAATTATGCATGCTATGGATGGTTTAAATTATGCAATGTAATGAAAGCATGTTTTGCATGTTATTGTTTCTTTTATTAAGTGCGTAATAGAAACGAACATGCCTAGGGTGTCATAGCATGGATTTACGATTTCAAAAGCGAGCATGTTTTATTACTTGCGCTTAGAAATCATGCGGTAGGACTTAATTGTCAACGTGCTTTGTATATTGCATAAAAACCCTTTGAAAATAAAAAGACTAAGTAAAAAAATCAGTTAGTTTTAATTAATTAATTGGGGACCTCCATATTTGATTTTAGGCGAAGTCAAGGATTAGGATCGTGTAGGCGTCCACCCTATGTGGCCTGCACGATTTCGACCTCCTTGCCTGTATATTCGTTGGTAAAATTTCTCAATAACTTAGAATATTCTTTAGGAGAGTGGGAGTTGTACGAGTAAATATCCACCCTACGTGGCTTGCATGTGCAGGCTCTAACTCGGTCCTTAGTAGAAATTTTAAGTGAAATAATCTAAGAGGGCATCTACAATACCGGCACAGTTCTCATTTTCTGTGCTACCTTGTAGATAAACTCGATAAGGTGAATAATATGGTTAAAGCTTAGATACTAATTGATAAATCCTCACTACGAGGTCACTTCTCAAAATAGTAGGGTCTGGTTAAGGTACGGGTTATTATTTCTTTAGTTCACAAGGGTCCATGTGATGACAAGAGAAATAAAATGACTATGTGTCATGGTCAAAAATTTTATAATTGGCTGGTCGTCCTACGTGACCCTTGTATAAAATTTGTGGGCTACTCGTTTGTTGGTTCGATGTTATTTTATTAAAGGGTTATAACATTGATAACATAAATTATTCTTATTAAATGAGTTGTTAACTGTCAACTTGTGTTATTTGGTTTCAGATATGTCTTTGTTCTCAATACGCAATAAAATAAATCGTTTACTAAATTCCCCTGATGGAATTCCGAATGACTTCCGCGAAAAGTTACTAAGAACCTTGGCAAGAAAAGAGATGGAGTTGATGAGGTTTGTGGATTATTTCAATATGAAACAATACCTCAAGAAGTTCACACACTTCTCCGTCGTGTACCTCCTAAATAGAGGGAAAATGACGGGAAAAATAAGGTGTGAAATCTTGCTTTCTACGTTCCCTGATTGGTTTTGGCACTGAGGGAAGAATTTGTTGATAAGGTTCATCATGAGGATGTCTTTGCTTTATGTGAAGAATTACTCAAGATTGATGAAATAAGGATCATCTTAATTCGAGAAGCAAGTAGGGAACATCGACTCTATCATGAGTAACCTCCCAATGAAGAAAAGGTTATGAGATACTCATCAACCTGAGATAAAAATGAATATACCATTAGTGACTATGTTTAGTCACAAAGGTATAGGAGGTTTCGTGATTTGGTTGATGCAACCAGGGCCAAGGTTCAGTTTGTAAGCAAATGTAAACTTCCAGCCAAAGAGGTTTATGTGAGACGGAATAAGAAATAAAAGATGGATGAAGGTATGTCTCTAAATGTGACATGGAAAACATATTAGCATTGGTTTAGTCCTTTTTGGACGTATTTGACTGATGGATACTAATTATAGTTTGTTACATGTGTTTCCTTGGCAAGCATGGTCGGATGATGCGGTTGCCAAATACTGGAAGACTTCTTTTCTTTGTTTTTATCTTTTGGTTTTGAGATGATGTTGGTAGATACATTAATATTATTGGTTTTTCATTACATTTGTTTTGCCAAGTTTTGGCGGATACATTGTTTCGAATTGTTTAAGGATGATTCAGTTTTAACATTTGTGTTAATTTTATTTTAATACTGGTTGTTAAATATTTTTCATTCATGTGTTGAAGTAATTATCTTGAAACATGGAATATCTCAAATATGATTGGATAAATGTAGAAGTTTCTTTTGTTTCTCACCTCTTTTCTCATTTTTATTTGAAACATTACTAAACTATGTCTAGTATCTATAATTTTACCTTATAATTGGAGTACAAAATGGTCTTAGGACTGATTTTGGGGAATCAAATTGGACATAAGGGATATTTGCATGTATTGTAGTGCAAGTTAGTTGAATTAAGATTGGTGATAAGTTGGATATGTAAAAGTTTCAATAAAAGATTAAAAAGGATAAGGTGACAATAAGATCGTTCTTGAACAATATTCAAAAATGATAGGAATATTCAAGGAACATCAACAAGCCAAGTAGTACAAGAATGAATAGTCACAATTATTCTGCACAAGTTCATCTTTATTGCAGTGGAAGTGTTTTTAAAACAGAACACTAAATCGTTTTTATATACATCAAGAAACTAGGTTTCTTAGAAAATGTACATGAGAGAAGAAACGACCACATAAACTAACATAAAAGTTTGGATGAGGAGGTTGAAATTTATTGATACAATTCATGAATTTTGTGATTCATGGAAATCTATTGGTTTGCATGGTTCATTATTGGATTCAGATCCATAATGAAAAGGGCAATGGCAATGGAAAAATAAGGTTAATATGGAAAATATAGAGAAAATGGACTTTCGAGCTCAATTTGAGACTTTGTTGGGATATAAGTTCACAAAAGGTTCTATATTTTATATTAACACTTTTTGTACCTCATAAGTTACAATCCAATGTCTGTTTAAAGTCAATGAGTTTGGCTGGTGATATTCGGATATAACGGTTATGATGGGACAAATATGTATCAATTAAAGTATATTATTTCGAATGCTTGATCTCTTCTTGCAGAAATTCAAATAATGGAATATTTGTGGAATGACATGCATAAAATTAAGTTTTATGGAACATGTCAATACATGTTGTTGGGATATTATGTTAAGGGGAACTTGGATCAAGTTCGAAACAATTTGTTTTGATACGATTCCAAAACCCTTACTCTGTTATTATTTCCCTTATTATTTTTGATGAATCTAGACTAGTTTATCTTAGCAAAGCTTGCATGTTAGGAAGCTTATTTTTCAGTCTGGAAGCGCAGAAGACGAAGCAGTTAAGAGTCCGCAAAATGTCAAAAAGCGAAGCGGCTCCAGTGGTTAAAGCGTCAGAAGTAAAGAATGTCAAAGCATCATGAAGACATTCAAAGCGAACTTCAAATTCGATGAAAGCCAAGCGCTCACAAGTTAGCTTACCCAAAGCGTCCCTAATACAAAGCTAGACTTAAGAAGCGTTAACAAGTGCAAATGATGAAGTTGACCAAGAATTCAAGATTTGAATTTCCAACACAAGACTGACTCAGAATCTACGTGTCAACATACCATTGCACAATGGATAAAGCTACAATCTAAGTAGGTGAAGTCGCCATACCTTAGGTACGGCGAACATCCCTTCCTAACTCTGACAAAACTAAAAAGAGACTGACGCCGACTTATCCGGAAATTAAGGAACAAGAAACCTCTTCTCTCTCAACGGGAAGTAGGGTTCCTTACTATAAATAGGAGAAGTTGCACACATATCAAGTGACGCATGTACAAACAATTCAAGCATTCAAAAATTGCAAAGAACTCAAGCAAACTTTCCTTCAAGCTCTTAGTTCTTTCAAACGCTTCACATTAGTGTGTCCTTAAGAACTCGTTTCTTAAGTATTGCAACTATCTCTTATTCTAGGTTCAATCTCTCATATCCAAAGCCTAGTTATTTGAGAATCCTTATCCCTTTACTAGTGAACTCATTGTAAAGGATTTTCATACTTACGAAAATCCAAAACCCCAAAACCCAAGTCTAGATTGAATAGATTGAGTTGTAAGGTTGTCAAGTTTTTGTAAAAGAGTGTTGTTGTAAGGTTTCTCGAGAGCCGGTAAAATCTCTGATGATTCAAGGAAAAGTTTGTTACTAGCCTTGAATCACTTCCCCTTGGAAGTATAAAACAAGGGATACCGAGTGAAGGTATTCATCTCGTCGAGGATAAGAGTGGACGTAGGAGGGGTACTCTGAACCACTATAAAATTGTTTATTTGCATACACACACACACACTTTAATATAAAATTGTTTTTAATTGCAAGAAAAATTATAAACATCTCACCACATTCCGCACAGTTACTCACAAGCAAGAGGCTTTGAACACTTAACTTAGCTTCAAAGCGTCTACTCACTATTATTCACACGAGCGAGAAGCTTTGAACGCTTCACTCAGCTTCAAAGCGTCTACTTGTTTAAAAGGCTGAGAATCGCAAGAGAAGTTAAACACTTCTCTACACACGTATTCACCCCCCCCTCTACGTGTGTTAGCGTATTTCGGGACCAACAAGTGGTATCAGAGTAGGGGTTCTAACTGACCTCTGTTTCTGAATTCTGGTAGCGCGAAAAGCGTTACAGAAGGTCTACCTAAACTGATCCTTTAAAAACTTGCATTAAAAACTCACTCACTGTATACTGCATCTTACTAACTTCCAGTGAAGTATGTCTTCCTCAGCACAGCTTCCACAGTTTTCTATTGAGGGCTATACTATGTGGAGATTTCGTGTGGAGTCTCATCTCACTTCTCTTCATGATCGTATGCATGAAGTAATTGAGAAAGGACCCATCATAATCATGAAATGTCCAACAAAGAACCGAGAAAGGGAGAAACCCGTAGATCAAGACGGCAGCACAGTCGACGAGGAAGAATACGCTTCTATGGACGTCTACGTCATAAAGCCACGAGAGAATATACGGCCAACGACTTCAAAGCCGATAATCTAGATCAGGGTGGCACGCAATGTGATCCAGTCAACCATTTCCAATGCCTATCTTCCAAGAATCATGAAATGCAAAACGGCAAAGGAAATGTGGGAAACTCTTGCCCTAATCTCACAGGGCACAGAGAAAATCAAGGAAAATAAGCTCTCTGTACTAATGCAGGAGTTTGAAGCTCTCACAATGAAGCCTAATGAGAGCATGGAGTCTTTCGAGACTCGGGTGCTAGGGATCACCACTACAGTGGCTTCCCTAGGAAGAGAACTCACCTTCAAAGAAATCAACCAAAAGGTGGTTCGCGCTCTGTATGGAAAGTGGCAAACCATGAAGGAGCTTTTCCTTTCACAAAAGGAACTAGGAACGATGTCTCCAGAAATGATGTTCTCCGAGTTTAAAGCAATTGAGTTTGACCTATCCAAAAAGGCACTTCGTGAGAACGAGGAGGAACTTTAAGCAAAAACAAAGAATCTGGCTTTCAAAGCCGCTGTGGAAAGCACTCTCATTGAAGCCGATGTCTCCAACAATGATGTTGCTGAGATGTCAAGGAGGAGCTAGAAGAATACGCTCTCTATCTCGTTAGAGGATTCAATAATTCCAATGCTAAAGCGGCCAAATATAAAAGATTCTACAAAGCTCAAGGCCAAGGCTCGCGCTTTGTCCCATGAGATGGAAAGAGGGATGAAAAAGTCACAGCCATCCCGAGAGATAAGGCACACATTGAATACTTCGAGTGTCATAAGTTGGGTCACTATCGAAGCGAGTGTCCAAAGCTCTCAATCAAAGAGAAGGACGAGGCCAAAGCTTGTCATGACGCAAGCCGTCGCGCTCTCATAGCTAACGCTCCTGTTGAATCCAAAAAGCCTGTCGACCATGATGAGGATCAATTCACAGACAATGAATGCGATTATGGTTGCATGGCAATAGAAGATGAAATGGAGGAGGTAAACATTTCTAAACCAATAACTTTTCCATTGTTATTAGGAAGTGAATGTGATGACGGTGAGGATGAAGCTTTCAGCATGGGAAATGATCTCCTTGACGACTATTTAGAGTTGCTCAAGAGTCACGAATCCTTGCAGGAAGTTTTCATTCAGTTCAGAAAAGAGAAGGACAGATTAACCAATACACTCAAGTCCAAAGAAAAGGACTTATTCGAGTTGACAGTTAAGTTCGATGACCTTCTTGAACGTCACCAATGCACCATATCCACTTCCATGGAACGCAAAGCCACTCTCGATCGTCTCAATAGCGCTTCTGTAGCTATTGAAACAATCGAAAGCTCTTTCAAACCATCAAAAAGTTTGAAAGGAATCGGCTTTGGTTCCACACTCACAACTTCATCCAATGCTAGTTTTAAAGCGTCTTTGAAAAGCCTCAAAGCTAATCAACACGCTACTAGAAAAGGGAAGAAGTTAGCCGGGAATAAGGATGGAACTTCAAGGAAAGCTTTCAAAGCGCCCTTGAAGGTTCACACAGACGCTTCGAATAAATCAAAGACTAAAGAGCTTAAACGCTCTACTCGTATTTCAAAGCGAGAGAAGTCTGTGATTAACTCAAAGCGTCAACAAAAGTATAAAGTCGACTTGAATAACTTAACATCTCATGGAGGAACTTAAGTACGCTTTATTCCCGACGCTTCACATAACCTTAATAATCGAAAACTCATCGATCATTCTACACTTGGTGAAAGCGTTCCTTCACGGTCTCAGGGAAGAAGGAACCGTAAGCGCTTTCACTATTACACACACGATTACACTCAGGGCTTTCCCATCAAACAAAGTCCTATTGGTTTCATTTAGGATCTTGAGAACAAAATCACTATCTCAGTGAATCCAACTCGAGCTTCCAAACTCACTAACATTAGGAACCCAATGCAAATTGGGTACTTAAAAATTGTTGATCTGATAGATCAAGGTAACGAACTCCAAAAATGCAGACAAGAGGAAGGAAGAAGCAGCATGGTACTTAGATAGCGGTTGTTCACATCACATGATGGGTGAACGATCTTTCCACTGACGAGTTCGTTACAAAGCCAAGTCCAGTTGTAACCTTCGGTGATGATGGTAGAGCTATCACCATCGGATACGGTACCTTTTGCGTTGGGAATATGAGACTTCCTAATGTCTCATACGTCCAAGGCCTCAAACATAACTTACTCTCTATCTCTCAACTATGTGATAACGGGTTTGTGGTAGAGTTTATCTCTAACTAGTGTGTTGTCAAGAACAAAGCGTCTATGCAGGTTGTTCTAGTAGGTATTCGAAAGCAAAATGTGTATGTAGCAAATTGGAGCAGCTGCAAAGTTGGAACCTGTCTCATTGCTAGAGGTACCTCGGAGATCGGGTGGTTATGGCATCATTGCCTTAGTCACTTGAAATTCAAAACAATGAACAAGATATCTCGAAAGAATCTTGTTAGAAGTATTCCTAATGAAGTTTTCAACAAGGATATTATGTGCTAAGCCTGCCAAGAGGGCAAGCAGATTAAGAAATCCTTTCAAAGCATTGAAAGACATGGTTCATCCCGAATTCTAGAGCTCCTACATATGGATCTCTTCGGTCCAATTTCACCAGTCACCTTGAGTGGAAGAAAATATGCTCTTGTAGTTGTGGATGATTTTTCACGCTACACGTGGGTACTAATTCTGCTTAAAAAGAAAGATACGCTTCGGGAGCTTCCAAAGCTCCTAAAGCAACTGACAGTGGAAAAAGGACTGGATGTGGTGAAAATACGCTACGATAAAGGAACAAAATTCCTCAATCAATTCATTGAAGCGTATAGCACAGAGAATGAGATTCTACATCAGACATCTGCAGCTCGCACTCCACAACAAAATGGCATTGCGGAGCGCCGGAACAGAACTATCAAGGAAGTTGCACACTCAATGCTCGCGGATGCCCAACTACCAAAAAGGTTCTGGGGTGAAGCGACTTTCACAGCATGTTATACCCAGAATCGCACCTTAATCAACATACGCCACAGCAAAACCCCATACGAATTATGGAAAGGAAGAATTCCTACTCTCTTATTTACATATTTTTGGTTGCAAGTGTTTCATTCACAACAATGGTAAAAATCAATTAAGAGCGTTTGATAGCAAAGCTGATACAAGAATATTCCTTGGATATTCTCCCACAAGCAAAGCCTATCGCATCTATAATTGTCAAACTCTCGTTGTGGAAGAAACACCACATGTTGTTTTTGATGAAGCTGCTTTTAAGACTCCGCAGGTACAGGTAAATACTGAAAGCATGAAGAATAGACCTGAAAGCGTGATTGAGATTCCCGAAGCCTCCGCTCGACTTGTAACTTTCTCCATCTCTAAGCAAGTGAATCTGGTGGACGCTTCACTCGAAGAGGAATCTGAATATAAAACCGAAGCCCTAGAGCAGGATCTAAATAAGTTCTCTCTCGATAAGGGGGAACCAAACTCAGGAATAGCTGATCCTTTGACCTTATTAGTTCCAAACGATGAGGAAGCTCCATGTGATCAAGGGAATGGTGATGATCACACACCACGCTCCGAAGCTGATGAGATGGAAGCTCTCAACCAAAAGAAGCTTTGGTTGAGATATCATCCCCAAGAAGGTGTTCTAGGTGACCCCAATCAGGGCGTCAAGACTAGAAGCACCTTATTCCATGGTGAGAGTTATTTGTTTAGTTGTTTCCTAGCAAACAACGAACCTACATCGGTGGATGACGCTCTAAATGACTCAAATTGGATAACGGCCATGGAAGAGGAGCTAAACGAATTTGCAAGGAATGGTGTTTGGTACCTAATAGATCGACCTTCTCATCAAAGCATCATCGGTACCAAATGGGTCTTCAAGAATAAAACCGACGAAAGCGGGAATATTGTTCGCAAAAAAGCTCGTCTAGTAGCAGAAGGATATTGCCAAGAGGAAGGTATCGATTTTGATGAAACCTTTGCTCCTGTTACTCGTCTCGAAGCCATCAGGATGTTCCTTGCATATGCCGCATCCAAGAAGTTCAAAGTCTATCAAATGGATGCAAAGAGTGCCTTCCTCAATGGAGATTTGAAGGAAGAAGTGTATGTTGAATAGCCCCCTGGCTTTGAAAAGAGTGATCAAGTGTACCGGCTCATCAAAGCAGTTTATGGTCTAAAACAGGCTCCCAGAGCGTGGTACGAAACTCTTTCAAATTTCCTAGTAGAAAGTGGTTTTCTAAAAGGGAAGGTAGATAAAACCCTCTTTACAATCGACGATGGTGAAGATATGCTTTGGGTACAAATCTACGTCGATGATATCATCTTTGGATCTCTAAATCAAAGTCTTAATGATAAGTTCGCAGGCTTGATGAACAGAAAATACAAGATGTCGATGATGGGGCTAATGACATGCTTTTTGGGATTGCAAGTGAAGCAATCGAGTCGTGGAATCTTCATCAATCAAGCCAAATATACTCGTGATATGCTCACAAAGTTTGGTGTTCAAAATTGCAAAAGCGTCAAAATTCCTATGAACACAAACTTCAAGATTGATCCAGATTTGGATGGCAAGTCAGTCAACGCTACCGACTACCGCATGTTGATTGGCTCGCTTCTCTATCTTACAGCTACCCGACCCGACATCACTTTTGCTGTTGGCGTCTGTGCTAGATTTCAAAGCAATCCAAAGCAAAGCCATTTGGAAGGAGCCAAGCACATTCTTCGATACCTTAAAGGGACCATTAACTTAGGTCTTTGGTATCCGGTGGAAGATGATCTCACGCTTAGTGGCTATTCCGATGCTGATTTCAGTGGATACAAAGTTGATAGGAAATCAACAAGTGGAACTTGTCAATTCATTGGCAACAAGCTGGTCTCTTGGTTCTCAAAGAAACAAACTAGTGTTGCCACCTCCACCACCGAAGCAGAATACATGGCTGCTGGAAGTTGTTGTTCACAAATTCTTTGGCTGAAGCAGCAGTTGAAGGATTATTAAGTGGAATGTTCGGAGATTCCAATTTATTGTGACAACACGAGCACAATTTCTATTACCCGCAATCCCGTGCTTCATTCAAAATGTAAGCATATTGAAATTCGTCATCATTTTATTCGGGATCATGCGGAGAAGCAAGATGTTAAGGTGGAAAAGATTCCAACTGAGGATCAGAAAGCGGACATTCTTACAAAGCCGCTACCTCAGTCCCGCTTCAATAAATTGTGCCGAGAACTAGGGTTGCTAGACCCTGGTGAGGAGAAGGTGGAGTAAAGGTGGAGTAGGCAAAGCGTGTTCCCTACCTATCCTCACGCTTTCCTTTCTGGGAAGATTGTTGGGATAATTGGTTAAGGGGGAACCGGTCTTTGCAAGAAATGTGGAAGAGAAGACTTTATCTCTCCTAATCAGAGATGATAATTAAACCGAAGGCATGGAGTTTCCTTTAGAAGCATCGACCTATACACGCTTCCACCATTATGTGAAAGCATGGTTGAGTGTTTCTCCTTGATGAATTAATCTAGGATTAATTTGATTAAGGTTGACACTCATACCACGGTATTCGTAAAACTTGTGCCGTCTTTTCAGAGCGGTGCACAAGTGGTACCTTGTGTATCTCTTGATTGTCCAGCCTACAAAGTTGAAAGCTTGGCACAATCTTGATGTTGCACTCTCAAATTCTTCAACCCTTTTCAGCTGAAGAAACATGAAAGCGTTGAGTTGATAATCCTCTTCAAGTAAACATACGCATATGTAATTTTTGGGACGTACTGAATGGAGTTGCTAGAATGATTCTCACTCAACTTTCACAAGCTTTCATGGTGGAAAAGGAGCCAGAAGCACAAAAGCGTGT
Organism: Mentha longifolia; assembly: GCA_001642375.2. Lineage (NCBI taxonomy): Eukaryota > Viridiplantae > Streptophyta > Magnoliopsida > Lamiales > Lamiaceae > Mentha > Mentha longifolia. Next base: position 33,677,741 of record CM038114.1, read on the forward strand.
TAAAGATTTTCACCACTGCTATTTGTGAAAGCCTCATTTGTTTTGAAGCAATGTGAAGCATCAACTCTAAAAAGGTTAGCATTTACTCTTAGAATTTCACCTATGGAAGTATGAGATAGCTTGCCCTAGTAAGGAAGTGAATTTATAGCTCTTTCATGATTGATATGAACCTCATGCCCAAACGGTATATCCCTAGTAAAGCATGCAGACAACTCATTGCACTCTTTGGAATCTATAACGACACTCATCCCCAACCGGGTCCCATGTGGATTTTGTAATTTCATATTTATTCATATTGTGAAATTCATGAGTCAAATATACCCTAGTAAGAATACCGGACTTTACATTAATTCAACTCTCAACATAAGTAAAGCGTCTTCCCTACCGAGTTCACACTCTCTCTAAAGGTAGTCCAAAGCTATGCTTTAAGGGGAAAGTACTTTAACTTAGAGAGAAAGTACTTAGATGAGAACAGACGCTCTCACACTTTCAAAGCGTGAACGTCCTTAACTCTCAACTAAAGCTTTAACAATTGAGTATGTGGATCGTCAAAGCGTGGTATCAGTTAACTACAATAATTGACTGACTGGTAAGTTTTCCTTTTGTGTCTTTCAAATTCAAGTAAGTAAGTCTATGCAAAGCGTCTTCAAGAACCTTGAGCGTGACTTACTGAAAATATCAAATGCTGTTACAGACGCTTTCCGAACTAGACGCTCTCATCTAAATTCTAAAGCGTGAAACTCAGCAAAATTTTGAATCTTTCTAGAAATTAATCTCTCTTTAATTTGCTTACACCTTATGTATATCTATAAAGCAAGATATCAATCAAGTATATATTGCGTGTGATATCTTTACATTTAATGCAAAGACTGTTGTAAATACGGTATTCGAGACCCACTCGCGCGTGTATCTCACTCGCGCTACCGAACCACCAAAACTTTTTTAATCTTGGCCGTTGGACGTTTCAAATTACTTTTCCCTTAAACGCACGATTAAAGTAACCGTAGCACACGATCTCAACCACTAACCCCATTTACGGGACGTGATCCCCCCACTACTCTATTTACATTTAAAATTTTACTTCAATTCTATATGCACATATATATATATATATATATATATATATATATATATATATACACTGACACTGTTTCATACTCATCATCTTCCTCACAACTTTCACCATCATCTGAAAATTCTTCAAGTTCTAACACTCACAGAACTTTTTACTACTACCTTTTCATTCACTTTCAGAAAAAAACTTACCGCATAAAATGGTGAATGCTAAATGGGAAACCGTTCCGCGAAGCCGCTACAAGCAAATTTGTATATACAGAGGCTCACGTCAATCGAGATTTACTCACTGACGGCTGAATCATCAAAAGAGCGATTTTAAATTATGGGTTGGAAAACCTTCTTTTCCAGCACCCACGCTACATTAATCCATTCGGGGTTGTCGAGTTCCTCTCAAATTTGAACCCGGAAACCCTAGTCACCAGAATTTCTCTATGCAAGCACGAGGAATCCGGCCTAGTCCACCTGGTTGCAACTGAAGAATTAGCGCTCGACGCTTTATTCGAAGATTCTGTCCCTATTCCGAACTCTGGGGCGGATCCAGAGTCTGCTGGAGATCCGGATATTCAGAAAGAATTCAGACGCTTCACTATTGATCCCTGCGCTATTTTTATTCGAAAGCATTCGAAGACTACATTGCTTCGTCCACCTTTCGACAATCTGATGAACATAGTGACAAAGTGCTTACTTAGTCACACTGGTACCTGGTCTACCATCACAGAGCAGAAGATTCGTCTTTTCTCGGCACTCTGTGATGCCGCTACCAACAAGACGCTCTACAACTGGAGAGCGTGGTTTATGTAGCAGTTCGTACAAGCCAGCAAAGCCGTTCGGAAGGAGACGGAAGGCGAACACATGGGGCAGCTTTCCTTCCTTGGAAAGTTGAAATATGGAATGAAGATCTCCATGTTTTTGGAGCATTCGTGGCCAGCACAGGAATGGCCAGTGGAAATTAAATACACTCGCGTCCAGTTCACCAAGGCGCTCCGAGGTGATGAATTTGGAGTTGCCGCCCCTCCCGCCTTGGAGATTGAATATACTCCAGATGAAGCGCTGATCTTCCAACAAGAAGAAAAAAAACGGAGGAAAAAGGGGAAACGGGTGAAGGGCATAAAGAACCCAAAGAAAACAAAGTGCAATCCAGCGCCAAAAAAATCAGTTCTTACTAAAGCTGCGAAGCGTGCTTTGATAGATGAAGAAGACGAGGAAAGCGCTGCATCTTCCTCCAATGCTTCAGATTCTGACAGGACGCTTAGTCAAGAATTGCAAGCCGGTGCCCGAGTAGCACAGGAAGAAGGAGAAGAAGTAGATGCCCCGGCTGATGATCAACCCACTGACGCTTTAGAGTATCATGGTAAAGCGTCAAGTCCATCTGTAGATGAGGAGCTGCACGTTGAATCCCCTTCATCTCCCAAAGTGTCAAGCCATGAAGTGCAGATTATTGACAGGGAGCTCGCATGGGCAGAAGAAGAAATTTAAGAGTTCTTTGGATCTTTTCCTATACCATCACACGTGATGCGTGTAATTTCTCCATTCCTGAAGTATGTTCGCTGCTGTGGTACCAACATTCACAGAACTTGTGAGTTGATACGGGATACCAATCCCACAATGCTGATCGAGGAAGAAGCTCGGATCCTCAGTAGCTTTGAAATTGAACGCTTTGATGACCTTATTGATGAGCTGGAAGTGTGGAAGGGCATCGAGAAAAAGGTCAAAGAGCTCGTCCCCTCTTACACTCCACGCCCTACTACCCCTACTAGCGCTCCCGTAATAGCATTTGAAAAAGCTTTACTGCTCTTCAAACTGCTAACGATGAGGTAGAGCATGAGTGTGCTCAACTCAAGATCGAGTTACAAGAGAAGGTGAATCAGCTCGCTAAAGCTGAAGAAGAAAAGCAAAGCGTCCATGAAAAGCTTTCAATTGCTTCCACATAATTAGAAGCCCTAAACGCAAAAAATTTGAAGAAGAATGAAGAGCTCTCAACTGCTACTCATGAGTTGATGGAGCTGAAAGTAAAGATCGCTGATTTGGAAGATCAGCTGGAAGGACAAAGGGAACACATCAAAGATGCTCATGTTGAGCTTTCGAATGCTCAGGCTAAACTTCAAGAAATTCCAACCTTACGTTCAGAAGTACTGAAGCTCACTGATGAGTTAGAAATTGCTCTTGACAATGCCGATCAAAGCGCGGATGTGTTGGAAGCTACGATCGAGTGTCAAGACTTCATGATGGACGAACTAGAGCGTGCCCACCATGGAATTGACAGTACTGAGACAGAGCTCTCCAAGACCAATACCAAGGTCGCCTTACTGGAAAAAGAGTTGAAAGCGGTCAAAGAAGAAAAATTCAAAGCCGAATCAGCCGCACACCAACTACAGGAGAAGCTTCTCTCCATGGAACGAAAGTTCAAAATGTCAGAGCAACAGCGGAAGCAAGCAGAAGCTTCGACATGCCAACCTACTGTTGGAATGCAGAGTGGATCGGGCCAATCTGGATCAAACAACAATGCCACGTTAGAAGTCATTTCCACTCTTATCAACGCACTCGTGAATCATGTTCGGAATGAGTTCACTGTCTATCGTGAAAGCATTTCAAGGTCCATCATTCTCACGAATGCCCGCTCTCCCGCTCCGTTACTGTCCGCACAAGTCCTCGACGCTCTCTTTGCACAGGGACTCTTAAAGGAGAATCAGCCAAACATCGACCTGTCATGTACCGCCAGCCAAAGCGCCATAGTACCGTCCGCTCCATCCTAGCCTGTTTTTGATGCTGCCAAAAAGGGGGAAGGAACTGGGATGTTAAGTGTTCTACAAACAGTGGCCAAGATAAAGGAGGACGCTTCCAGGAAGGCGGAAGCACAGAAGAAGGCAAAAGAGGACGCTTCCAGAAAAGCGGAAGCACAGAAGAAGGGGAAAGAATCAGAGCTGCAAATCATCTCTTCTAAAGCGCTAATTGATGTAGCTTCGATTCAAACCGTGTCAGCAGCAGCACCACCAAAGCGCAAAACTTCAGAGCCTGCTGACAACCCTAAGAAAAAGATCAAGCTGACTCCCACAACGATGACCAAGGAGAAAGAAGAATTAGACTGTTATTTTGGAGGTCAAAAGCCTGTTCCACCTCGGTAGGTATCGATTAAAAAACATACCGACAAGCAAAGCTTAAAGAGATTGCCTGGAAGTGATGGCAAAATACAAAGCGGTGTCAGAATGCAGGGAGGAGATTTTGAATGAAAAAGTGGTGACAGACTCGGAAAAAGCGCTTCATTTCATGAAAATATAAGACATTGAAGTAAAAAGAGTCTATGTCGAAAGCTTGCGAACAGACGCTTTCGAGAAGTGCAGAAAGCAGTTGGCTGCTAGGGACGAACCCGAAAGGAAAAGGCTGAGAAATGCGGCTCAGAATGCAAAATTTGTTGATGAGATCATTCCAGCTGACCTCGAGGAGTGGAATGAAGCCAAGATAAAATTCATAAAACGCTTCTATTACTGGAATGGCTTTCGTAGTGACCAGGCCATGGATTGCTTCGTTGCATATATGGATTACTACAACATCTCTCTGTTCAACAAAATCTTGGAGCTAGCAGATGGGATCATTCTCAAACCGCCGAAGAAAGAAAGCTACAAACTCCCACTCATTGGAGGCGCTATCCCTGATGATGAGGCAATCAAGAAGGAGATAAATGAATGCGCTGATTGGCTGGAGAAGAATGATCGTCCTAACCGCTCTCTGCCTACCATCAAAGCTAGAGTCTACAGTGCTTATGGCCTGATCCCTCCTGCTCCACGAAGGTGTTTCTGATTGATCTTCATTGTATATGCATCACTTTTGAATCTCTCTAATACAATGATATCGTTTACTGCTTTAAGACAATCTCTCATTGTCTTTATCTGTTTATACGCTTTATTATCAACTACTATAACTGCATATGTTGCCTAACCCGCTTTCCTTCTTATACTTGCCTAGAATAGTCTAAATTTGTGTAAGTACTTGACGTCGGGTTTTGGCATCATCAAAAAGGGGAAATTGTTGAGATATTATGTTAAGGGGAACTTGGATCAAGTTCGAAATAATTTGTTTTGATTCGATTCCAAAACCCTTACTCTGTTATTATTTCCCTTATTATTTTTGATGAATCTAGACTAGTTTATCTTAGCAAAGCTTGCATGTTAGGAAGCTTATTTTTCAGTCTGGAAGCACAGAAGACGAAGCAGTTAAGAGTCCGCAAAATGTCAAGAAGCGAAGCGGCTCCAGTGGTTAAAGTGTCAGAAGTAAAGAATGTCAAAGCGTCATGAAGACATTCAAAGCGAACTTCAAATTCGATGAAAGCCAAGCACTCACAAGTTAGCTTACCCAAAGCGTTCCTAATGCAAAGCTAGACTTAAGAAGCGTCAACAAGTGCAAATGATGAAGTTGACTAAGAATTCAAGATTTGAATTCCCGACACAAGACTGACTCAGAATCTACGTGTCAACATACCATTGCACAACGGATAAAGCTATAATCTAAGTAGGTGAAGTCGCTATACCTTAGGTGCGGCGAACATCCCTTCCTAACTCTGACAAAACTGAAAAGAGACTGACGCCGACTTATCCGGAAATTAAGGAACAAGCAACCTCTTCTCTCTCAATAGGAAGTAGGGTTCCTTACTATAAATAGGAGAAGTTACACACACATCAAGTGACGCATGTACAAACAATTCAAGCATTCAAAAATTGTAAAGAACTCAAGCAAACTTTCCTTCAAGCTCTTAGTTCTTTCAAACGCTTCACATTAGTGTGTCCTTAAGAACTCGTTTCTTAAGTATTGCAACTATCTCTTATTCTAGGTTCAATCTCTCATATCCAAAGCCTAGTTCTTTGAGAATCCTTATCCCTTTACTAGTGAAATCATTGTAAATGATTCTCATATTTACAAATCAACCAAACCAAGTCTAGAGTGATATGTGTTGTAAGGTTGTCAAGTTTTTGTAAAAGAGTGTTATTGTAAAGTTTCTCGAGAGCCAGTAAAATCTCTGAGGATTCAAGGACAAGTTTGTTACTAGCCTTGAATCACTTCCCCTTGGAAGTATAAAACAAGGGATACCGAATGAAGCTATTCATCCCATCGAGGATAAGAGTGGACGTGGGAGAGGTACTCCGAACCACTATAAAATCGTTTGTCTCTTTACTTTTAAGCTATTTATTGCTTTGTTTATTGGCATACACACACACACGCTTTAATATAAAATTGTTTTTAATTGTAAGAAAAATTATAAACGTCTCACCACATTCCGCACAGTTACTCACAAGCAAGAGGCTTTGAACGCTTCACTTAGCTTCAAAGCATCTACTCACTATTATTAACACGAGCGAGAAGCTTTGAACGCTTCACTCAGCTTCAAAGCGTCTACTCGTTTAAAAGGCTGAGAATCGCAAGAGAAGTTAAACACTTCTCTACACACGTATTCACCCCCCCTCTACATGTGTTAGCGTATTTCGGGACCAGCACATGTTACAATTTTCTCATCGTAATAAAGATAATAGACATGATTTTCTTGTACATTATGTGATAATATTACTAGCTTTGGCAACATTGTGAAAGTATTATCGGACATAATGGTGGTGGTTATCCGGACAGTCTAAGACGTAGAATTTGAAAAATGTGGGATATATCCTTAAGGATAGTATACATGATTCAAGTATTCTACGTAGGTTACTATTCTGACTAGGTTATTGATATAAGCTATAGCAAAACCCGACTAGGGATGGACGTAAACTCGTAAGCTACTGTCTTGATAGATTGTCTTACAAGGGGCTTAAAAGCTCCTATTTTCTCTTGCTATTAGTTCTTATCGTGTCAGATATTTGTTATTGCTGCATGCAAGGTAACAAATATAGTTCATTATCAAATTAACGAACACGGATAATCGGGGAGTATGTTGGTAAATGAGATGATCAACCTTAATCTATGTGTTCACTTAGGAAGGAAAACTATACCTTGAAGAATCTCAGTAAAATGTTTATGAGAGTTATTTTCATGACAAGCTAAAATTGTAGTGGGAGCTACTAAAGCAGCTGTATAGTTGGAAACTTTATTTCGTGAAATGGTAGTAATCCTATTTTGCTAGAAATCACACATTCAATGTGGAATTTCAAGTGCAGAAGCAAAATTTATGGATTTGTCAAGCCGGGAAAACACATATGAGTACCAATTGGATTATGTAACCATAAGGCGATATTGCGGGTATAAAGGAACATTAAAGCAGGAATGTTAGTATGGCGGTTCATTCACTAAGTTTAGTATGCCGGCACCTCTAAAGCACGTGGTGGGCATTGTCTTAGTGATCCTCCCATGGTAAAATCTTTCAGTATAAGTGGGAGAAGATGTGAATACAGTGATGCCATATAGTTTCCGATAGACACATGGGTATAATAAAAGTTTTTACTTTAGTATAAGTGGGATATTGTTGGGGTTGTTATGTATAGCTAAAGCAAAAATGTGTTTTAGTATATACGACATGTATTCCACTGGTGACAATCACCTATCTGAATAAATATATTAACAAGAATAAGCCCTATATCTCATGTTTTAGAACACGTGGACGGCTCGGGTGTCAGGGAGATCACGCAGCGTTTGATAATAATTATAAGATATAAACAGTGTCACAGTCGTGATAGCTCGAGAAAGCTATCGGTTTAGACTGCAACATAAAATAGTGGCGGGTCTCAGTCACTAGTTATGTTGGTACGGTGAAACATATTGACATGATCGAGTGAGATAAGGTTTTTCTGATACTGACCCTAGCAATAGGTAAAGAACTAGAGATCTCGGTATTTTAGAGATATGATCTTAATCTCGATAGGTTGATCTTAATCTTGATAGGCTATTAGATATATATGTGTTGTTCATTGTTACTTTGATTTGCAAGATAAGGGTCTATCGCAGCATCCCTGATGACTTGCCTCTTGGGTAACATGAGGGCACATAGTATGTCTAATTAGTTGTATCGAGATACCGTGTCCGTATTAGGTTGAGAGTTATCCCCTCAGGGAGTTCACAAGGTTTATTATACCAAGTCATGCATGCTGATTAAGTTCAGGTATAATAATAAGGGGTGAACGAGTACTACTTAAGGAAAATAAGATATTAATTAATTATGAGCAGTCAGAGGAGCTCTAATTAATTAATGGATATCGGAGTCATTAAATACGGGGATAGCTCTAAATAAAGTATCAGCCCCAATCTACAAATTGGGACAGAGCGGTGATTCAGTTGTGACTCTTTAGTGGAATGCCTCACAACTATAATGAAATAAATGTTCTAGGTTGATCATTGAATTATTTCATTAGGTAAGGCTAAACTCTGTCTGGTATATAGATCCCTGGGATTGCCCAAGAGCTCTTCAGGAAAGGAATTCAAGGTATTATTGAGGGATACAGTTTTGGACTGAAAAGAGACATTATGGGCTTGAGCCCATAATGTGGCGCCTACAGTGATGTAGGTGGCGCTAGTTTTCTCTTTTGGTGTCCATCCTGGCTCAATAATTGCACTCTGGTTAAATATGTAATATGGAATAAATTAATATCTAATTAATTAAGATTTATTCTTAATTAAGGAATTTGATAATTAATTTAATATTTAGATATAATATTTTCCTTATAATAATTAGAATTAATTCTAATTAATTAGAATTTGTTCTAGTAATTATTAACTAAACCGGGCTTTATTAATTAAAGCCAGTAACTTAGTGGACAAGGAAAAGTGGCGCCTACTCCCCCTTCTAAATAAGGAGGAGGAGATTCTCAAAACCTAATCTAATCACATAGAGAATAGAGAAGGGGGCGCCGTTTTTAGTGCAGAAGGGAATTCTAAGTTCCAAAGTTCCGAGACGCCTACATAGTCAGAGAACTTCGAGGAAAGGGATCATATCCCAGTAATCTAGACCTGTAGATTACTCCATTTGCAAGAGAAAGGTATCAGTTCTTGACTCAATGCGTGATGTAATTGCATGTAAATCTGATACCATAAATTATCACATCCAATTTGAAGATCCAGTGGGGAAAAAGAAACGCTTTCAAGCAGCGGTTCCATCAATAAATATGCTTATCTTTCCGATGCAGCCCGTAGATCCCGTAGATCGTGGATTTCGGTTTATGGGCCAAGAATTAAAGATGATATGGGCTGAGGAGTGAAGATATAATTTAGTTGTTTATTTAGTTGATTATTTTTATTAATTTTTGGATTTTATTAGTACTCTAGATGGTAGGTTTATTTTCAATATTATTTTGGTGATTTTATTCTTTTTTAGACTAGGATTTGGTTTGGTATATTTTAGGATAGGTTTTTAACTAGTTTCCTTGTTGGATTAGGACTTTATGAAGCCTATAAATATGGCGTGACGAAAATTGAACAATTATTGATGAATAAAGTTTGAGTTTATTTCTCTCTTGGGAATTATTTTTGAATTTCTTTTGGTGTGACCAAGAAATTCTTTTATCCGGCGAATCGATGAGTCAATCATCCCTCGTTCGTGTGTCATTCATCGTCTCCGTGTGACTAAAGCGATCATCACTTGGGGTATAGGGGGTTTAGGCCGATTCTATATTATTTGTGGGATTAGACTTTAGGTATATTGAGATATCCATCAGTTAGGGTTTCAGTCCGTGTCTTCCGCGTGCGTGTTGAATTATGGATCGAGCAAGATTCGTATCATTTGGTATCAGAGCCAGGTTGTATCCAGGTTATTTTTTGTGTCTTTCTTGTTCAGATTCGTTTTCGTCTAGTGCCTTCATTCTTATTCGCGTAAAAAAAAAAAACAAATCCACTCCTCGTCTTTCTTTGATCAGCATCGTTGTGATATGAAATTTGTTCAGCATTAGAGTTCATCGTATTATTGATATTTTCGCTTCAGTTTGTGTCCAAAAAAATAATAATAATAAAAAAAATAAAAGTGATCACAGATCATGATTTTCGTAAATTCCCAATTCCTCGTGTTTGCATAGGGGTTCGGTTATTCACGAATTCTTAGATTTGTTTTGTTGGGGAGTTTCATAATTTAAGTTATATTCTATTGCATATTTGTATTGGTTTAGAATTCTGCGGTGTAGTGCTAGTAGATCATATATCCTTCATAAAATTAGTATTCTAGTCAAAGTTGATGCCTTAATTATATTTTGGGTATATCATCTTTCCAATACACGTTTCTACACGTCAATTCCTTTTCTTTTGTGCTATCTACATTCAGAGTGCTAAAAAAAAAAAAAAAAACAAATTGCCTACGTGTAATCTTGTTTGTTAGATTCTCGGAGTCGTATAGGGGCTTAAGGTCAGTTTTGAGCAGTGTTTTTCAGATAGCTATTTCCCTAATTTTTTCATGCTCATTGATTCGTCGATTGGAGTTTAGTAAACTTGAGTTCTTTAAGAGATATTTGAGTGGTAAAAGGCAAGAGATTGTAAGACTAAAAGAGGGTAAAAGCCATATATTATTTGAGTGATACACGAGTGCTGAGTGAATCATCTTTGAGCGATACACGAGTGCTTGTGAGGTGGTGAGGACCCTATTTTCCACTAACCTTTCATTTTTTGTGTGAAGAAAAAAAAAGAGAAAAACTTGTTTTGCAGGTATGTCGAGTGAGCTTGATCCACAAAAAAAACTCATGATAGAGGAGATGGTGGAAGAATGGGGGGAGAAAATGAAGTCTGAGTTGGCGATAATTCGCCAAAGGAGTGGTGGTCGAGACAAAGGCAAAGTCCGAAAATATAGCCGATGTAACTACTTTGAGTCATATTATGATGGCTATGCTGAGGATTCATAGTATGGAGGTGAGGAAGACGAGCTGTTCATTACTTACTTTCAAGAGAAATATGATCCGGAGTTGTATCTTGAATGGGAGAGAAATATGGAGCTCGTGTTTGCTTGTCATAACTATTCTGAGTTCAAGAAGGTGAACTTGGCATCCATGTTGCTTTTGGACTATGCTCTGACTTGGTGGGATAAGTTAGTGAAGAATAGAAGAAGGAATGCAGTAGAGCCGATCATGACTTGGAAAGAGATGAAGGCAGTGATGAGGAAACATTTTGCACCTTCCCATTACTATAGTGAGAATCAGACCAATTGGTGGCAACTCAAAGCTACTAATGTTTCATATTCAAGGAGAAGTTTTTGGGAGAAAGCAGAGCAGCCGAAGGTGTACACACGTGCATATGTAAAGCCAAGGTCAGATTGTATGAGTTTCTCTAATCCAATTCGTGATAATGGTGGAGTTATGACAAAAGATGACAGAAAAGATTCAAAAATGGAGGTCTTGAAAGAACTGAATGGAGAGGTGGAAGAAATCAAAGCACCTTCTGGACAACTTACTTTATTCGATGATAGTGTTCTAAATGTGCAGAATCAAGTGGTGGACGAAGAAGAGCAGCGAGAGAAGATCTTTGATGACGAGGATAAACTGTCGCCTGTTCCTCTTACTCCAACACAAGTGTATGAGGATCAAGTGCAATTGCCAAAGGATGCAGAGTTGGTGAAGTCAAAGGAGGATAAAGTAGAGACAAATAAGAATGGGTTGATGTATACGTCTCTACTTGATCGGAGTTGTGATCAGGAGTTGAAAATAGATACGAAGAAGTCCATGGAGTTGAAAATGGATGAGGGAAGGTCTATGTGGAGGCACTTGGGTGCAAGGTAAAAGTTTGGTCCACTAATGATCTTGATGCACTATGCACTTCATTTTATTCGTGTTTGCAGGATTTCGATGATGTTTCTTCCAAAGATGCATTTGATGGTTTATTATCCATTCAAAGGAGTGAACATCAAGACGAGTTGGAGGAGATGAATGAGTTGGAGACCATGAAGCTAGGTGAAGAGCAAAAGAAGCATAATTAATTACTTCCTTTTGATGTGGGAGACAAGCAGGATTTGAGGACAAATCCTTTTCAAGAGGAGGGGAATGATGCAGCCTGTAGATCCCGCAGATCGTGGATTTCGATTTATGGGCCAAGAATTAAAGATGATATGGGCTGAGGAGTGAAGATATAATTTAGTTGTTTATTTAGTTGATTATTTTTATTTATTTTCGGATTTTATTAGTACTCTAGATGGTAAGTTTATTTTCAACATTATTTTGGTGATTTTATTCCCTTTTAGACTAGGATTTGGATTGATATATTTTAGGATAAGTTTTTAACTAGTTTCCTTGTTGGATTAGGACTTTATGAAGCCTATAAATATGGCTCTCATAAGGGTGACGAAAATTGAACAATTATTGATGAATAAAGTATATAATACGTTGAATTCTTTCTTCTTTGTTTCTTTTTGTGTTAAAAAAATAAAATAGGTATGTCGGGAAAGGACGGTAAAGATGGAGCAGGCAATGACCAGCCAGACGATCAACCTGTTGGTGATCCCAAAAATAAGTTCTTGTTCGAGGCATTGAAATTAGAATTGACCAAGATAATGAGAACTGAATTTGAGGAGGTGCATGTGAGGATCAATGAGGTTGAACAAAGCAAGTAGTTTGAGTCCTCTCATAGCAGCGGACGTAGAGGTGGATTTCGTGTCCGAGGTAGAGGTAATGTCAGAGGTCGAGGGTATGTTCCATATAGACAGCCAAACTATGATTATTATGAGGAGCAGACAGACCTCGAAGTTGATCCAGATGGTCATGGTGGATATAGAGGATGGAACAGAGAGGATAACAATTTGAACAACATCAAGATGAACATTCCTTTGTTCCAAGGGAAGAATGATCCGGAGGCTTATCTAGAGTGGGAGAGGAAGGTTGAGCTGCTGTTTGAAGCTCAGAATTATTCTGAGTTGAAGAAGGTGAAGTTGGCAGCACTGGAGTTTTCGGATTATGCCCTTGTTTGGTGGGACCAGTTGTTGAAGAATCGGAGAAGAAATGAAGAAGGACCTATTCAGACTTGGCATGACATGAAAACAATTATGAGGAAGCGATTTGTCCCAGCTCATTACTACAGAGAGCTGTACAATAAGCTTCAGACTTTGAGACATGGGTCTAGAAGTGTGGATGAGTACTTCAAGAATATGGAAGTAACCATGATTCGCGCCAATATTAAGGAGGATAGCGAGGCGACAATGGCACGATTCTTGTCTGGTCTGAATTGGGAGATTTGAAATATTATGGAGCTACAACCTTATCTTGAATTGGATGACATGGTACACAATGCCATAAAGGTAGAGAACCAACTCAAGAGGAGGGGAGCAGCGAGGCAGAATCAGTCCACTGTCAGGCAGAGTCAGAGTAATTGGAAGCAGTTGCAAACCGCTGCGAGTGGTTCCTCGACAAAAGGGAACCAATGGAAGAAGGAGGATTAGCCGAAAGAAGAGAAGAAATCGTTTGTGAAGGCACAATCAGATTTGGCGAGTTCAGCAACTCAAGATAAAACATCAGTGCCTGAAACTCGTAATCATGACCGCAAGTGTTTCAAGTGTCAAGGCTTCGGGTATATTATAAGTGAGTGCCCAAATCGAAGAGTGATGATCATGAGAGATAACGGAGACGTCGTAACTGATGATGAAGAGGTGGATCCTACGATGCCAGCCTTGGAGGATCCTGACGAGGTAGAGGTTAGTGAGGAGGAGATCATACCACCGGTGGGATGCATTTGTGTTGCAAGGAGAGCATTGAGCGTCCAAAATTATATGGACGAATTGGTACAGCGAGAGAACATTTTTCACACGAGATGTCAAGTGAAAGATCAGTTATGCAGTGTCATCATAGATGGAGAGAGTTGTACCAACGTGGCTAGTACGGCCATGGTTCGAAAATTGGCCCTACCTGTGTTGTTCCATCCTGAAGCCGTACAGATTGCAGTGGCTGAATGAAACGGGCATCATCAAGGTTACAAAGCAAGTGAAGGTTCCGTTTAGCATCGAAAAGTATGTGGATGAGGTTGTTGTGTGTGATGTAGTTCCGATGCAGGCGAGCCACATCCTATTGGGACGGCCTTGGCAGTTTGATCGGCGAGTGACTCATGATGGCTTCACCAACAAGTACTATTCGAGTATAATCACATGAAGGTGTCACTAGTCCCGCTCACTCCGAAAGAGGTGTATGAAGATCAAGTTCTATTGCAAAAGGAGGTGGAGGAGTTGAAGTTGAAAGGGCAACGGGTGGAGAAAGTGGAGAATAAGGAGCAAGATTCGTATCACTTTCTCAAAATGACTGTTCAAGAATGCAGTCTTGACGTCCATCTGCCAAACCTCTAGGTCTAAGTAAGTGCACTGCCATGGATAAGATAGTTCTGATGGTTTTAATCATGGCAACCGGCGAAAATGTTTCCTCATAATCGATGCCCTCACGCTGAGTGCATCCTTTCGCCATCTATCTAGATTTGAAGGCCGTAACCTTCCCATTAGAATCTCTCTTTCTCTTGTACACCCACTTGCAACCAATGGCCTTCTTGCCATCTGGCAGCTCCGCAAGGTCGTACACATCCATGTCTACTAATTTATCAGCCTCCTTGTTCAGCACGTGTGCTGGACTTCCCCGAACCCGAATATGACCTAAGTTGGGCTTGCGCCCTGTCCATAACTCGAAAAGAGTTTTACTTACCGACTTAGAAGGTACTAGGTTGAGGAGATGACCTGTTGTTTCTAGGGCATATCCCCAGAACAAAATTGGCAGAGGTGCATAACTCATCATCGAACGAACCATTTCCAAGAGGGTTCGATTTCTTCTCTCCGCTATACCATTTTATTGGGGCATTCCCGGTGTAGTTAATTAGGACGTTATCCCATTTTCTGACAAGAATTTCTTAAAACTCGATGCTGAGGTACTCGCCACCACAATCAGATTGTAATTACTTGATACTTTTACCTAATCTCTTCTCCACTTCCAACTTGAACTCTTTGAACTTGTCAAAGCTCTTGGACTTGCGGTGAAGTAGGTAAACGTAACTGTATCTCGAGTAATCATTAATGAAACTTGCGAAATACTCATAACCTCCTCGAGGTTGTGTAAACATCGGTCCACACAGGTCATAATGAATCAACTCTAATAAATCGGAAGCTCGATTCCCTTTGGCTTTGAAAGGTCTAGTCACCATCTTTCCTTCCAAACAAGATTCACACGTTGGTAATGGCTCCATTTGGAATTCTTCCAAAACACCATCGCTAACCAACCATTGAATCCTCTTTTGGTTGATGTGACCCAATCGTAAATGCCAATGATAAGTTTGATTCATTTGAGAAGAAATCTTTCTCTTTTTAGTGTTTGATGAAGAGATAGCATTATAAGAAGAAGAAGATACATTTATTGGACAGTTTATAGTATAGAGAGAACCACATAAAGTACCAGAAATGATAATCTCATTGTTCTTCATGATAATAACATTTCTATCAAAAACCACATAGTAACCATCGTCATAAAGTTTCGAAACATAAATCATGTTTCGCCGAAACACTGGCACATATAAAACATCTCTCAAAACTAAAGTAAAATGTCCAAAACTAAAATGAAAATCTCTTATTGCGGTTGTATCCACCTTGGTGGCGTCCCCCATGGAGATGGTAATCTCGCCATCATTCAGCACCCTTTTCAGCAGAAACCCCTGCAAGGTGTAACATACATGGTCAGTTGCTCCCGTATCTACTACCCAAGTCTGGGTAGAACATGCAGCTCAACACGTTTCAGTTACAAATGAGTAAGACATACCTCCATTCTTCTTCTTCAGAGGGCAGTCAACCTTCCAATGTCCCATCTTGTTGCACCTTCCTTTCGATTACCCTTTCTTGACACCGCCAGTTGTCTGGACATTACCTTTCGGCTTGATGTCGTTTGTAGCCCCCACGATCTCAGCGTCTCTAATGCTCCCACTCAACAAAGCTCTCCGCTTTCTGTTGTTTCTGATCCTCTCTTCCACATCTTTCAATGTTAGAGTGAATCCCAACTGCTTTTCCTCAACCTTGACCGCCGCGGAATCCAACTTAATGTTGGGCATCTTCTCATCATCAAAGATATCCTCGAGAGTCTCGATCATACTTAATGTAGTAATTAAATGGCCAACCATATACCGCATCCATTCAGACAATGAAGACATGACAAGCTCTCTTGCTTTGTCATTCACTTCATGCCACTTCATATGCTCGTCTCGATCTTTATTAGATGACCTTTCGGTGAGAGTAGAAGGGGCAGGAAGTACAAGCACATCAGTGTACTCACCAGCAACTAGGACACCCTCAAGATTCTTTCTCCACTCCAAAAAGTTGGAGCCATCGAAAAGACTCAAAGTGAGAACATTAATTAACAGTCCTAAAGTCATATCTGAAAATAAAATACGTAGACACTCATAAGAAAAGAGTAAGCATAAATTCTTAACGTAGATATTGTAACCTTTTGATAAACCAATATTTAACGAAACCTTCAATATCCCGATTAACGCTGACCGCAAGCCATGTTCGTGTGGCTGTTTATGTTCTCAGTTACTCGACCAGATACCCAATCTTTAATTTTATTCTCTAGCCAACCTTATTTCCTTTTGGCAAATAAAATTAATAGTTGAACCTTACTAGACCATATTAATTAAGAAAGGGACTCCGTTGGGGAGTTGTATCATAATTAATATCTAAGCTTATAACCACAATTTTAGCTTAACTTAGAAAATACTCTATTTTACTTAAGCTATCTTTGATTCAATCAACTCTAGAGAAATCCATAGTTACTATTTTAAGCAAGACACGTTAGTGTGGACGTTTACTTAAAATAGCTCCCACTACTCATTTTGATTAAAGTATTTTTGTTAAGAAATCTTAAATCTAGTGAACTTATTTTGATAAAAATATGCAAGCCACGTTCGTGTGGACGTTTACACACTTTTACCAAAACTTCACATTAAGATCAATTATGGAGGTCTTAACATTATTAATTAAATGTTTTTGTACGCTTAGTATTTTTCTTTCAAAAGGTTTTTGACATGCTAGATCATGTTGTCACATAACCCTAAGCATAATTTTCTAAACGTAGCAAATAAAACATGCTCGCAAGAAAATTAAATTATGCTTATATTGACAATCCTAAAACATGCTTGACTAAGCGCAATTTATTCACCTTGACAAGCAAACATGCTAATTAAATTTAGATTGCATCCATAGCATGCTTTGATAGGAAAACAGAGATAAAAACAAAAATAAAACTTGTTTTTCGTGGTGTAACTACTCCTGTCTAATCTATTCTATTACGAAATAATAAAATAAAATCCATAACAGGCTCCGGTCTTCAAAATCCATCGTCTCAACCTCCTGTTCCACCCAAAAAATAAATAAATTTAATTAAAAATTTATTTTCTAATTTTTTGTTAATTCAGGCCGAGCTAACCGGGCCGGGCCGACACTACACGGCCCGAACCCTCACTCAAGCCTGAACCGTGCTCGATCCTACTGGGCTCGCGATGAGCAAGCTCATACCGAGCCCACCCATTGCACCCAAACCCAGCTCGAACACATTGGAGGCTGACCCAGCCGAGCACAGACCGCACCAGGCCGGCGTTCAGCCCGTGCGCTGGGTGCTGAATCGCAAAATCGCGAATCGCGATCGGTCGGCTGAGGCTTCACCACCGACTGCCACCTCCGTTCTACTGCTGCTGTATTGTTGCCGTCTCTAGTCGCCGTTTCTCTACCGGACAACACCCCACTGTCGTGTCGCCGTCGATCTGCAGCTGAAAGAAGATCTCGGCCGAAACCTTAAATAGGGTTTCGCCATCTTCTATTGCCGATGATCTGCGACATCACTGCTGGTGCTATTACCGATTGCTACCGCATCCTGTGCCGATGTTGTCGCTCCTACTTGATCGAACTACCACAACCACCATCATCGCCATCGAATCGCTGCAGTTGAGTTCCACGGCAAAAACCTTAATAGGATTCCACCGTCTCCACTGCTTCGCCGGCGCTGTTGTTGCACTCGAGGTTGGCTGCTGCTGCATCGAGCTTGTAGCTGAGCTCTGTAATGGCCCTTCCTTATCGACCATGCAGCCGGGTTGACTGTTGCAGTGTCGAACCCCTTATTAGGGTTCCGCCGTGCCAAACCCTAAACGCATAACCTCGATTGCCGGTGATTCAGCAGCTCCGTCAACCTCTCCACTCACCGTTGCTAAACCCTAGCTCGAAAGCTAGGGTTCCGATGAATTGCCGGAGAAGAAAACAGCCGCAACATGGCAATCGTACGCGTGTGCAGCCGCGCTCATCGCACACGCGCCATCATGTGCAGTGGTTGTCCGATCGGTATTCTTCCTCGTTCTTCGTGTTCTTCGTCTCGTGCAGCAATTTACAAATGAAAAACAAAAATAATTCCTAATCTAAATCGCACCTTATTATCTTGCGATTAAAATTACAATTCTTGCCTAACCGGCACCAAACAATGACTAACACCATGAAAAGCGACATACGACAACATTCAATCGATTAAAATCATGCATAATTTAAATCGAATCAGCCATAGAGCCGAAAATTGAAAACATTGGCTCTGATACCAATTGAAGGAACCGATCAGCGAAGAACAATTCATGCATCCAAGGATTCATTTTTGGATATGGTTGTTTTGATTTAATCCTATCATGCTCCTATAAAATTAATCCAACATTCAAAGTGTGTTTAATCGATATACCTTTGTGTTTGTGTGAAAGAGCTCACCGGAAGATCTTCTGATCTGTTTCCCTGCACGAATCTGATGTTCGATGGACAACACGCTACGAATCCGACCACCGGAAGAAGATGCACACGCCGTCATTATCTTGAGGCATTAAGTGAATATATATAAGAGGAAAATAGGCTTAAGTTATAGTATTGGCCCGCAGATGTAACAGCCGTGAAAAATCCATCTTGAAAAATCGAATCTTCAATTTTATTAAATAAATATTCGAGTTACGATTTATTAATTAAATAGCATCAAGGGCTATTTCACGAGGATGATGTCAAGCATGAGGAAACATTAGCTTAAGATTATTTATGTATGAATGCTCGTGTAACAGCCCTAAAAAAAATCCATTTTGGAAAATCGAGCCGTTCGATTTTCATTAATGATTTTGAGCTAATTAATATTATATTCAAATTAAATTAGATACTAATCAATTAAGAGCTCTATAATGAATTAAGATATACTCTGAGAAATTTAAGCACATCACGACCCTAGATGCGATCCGGGGGAAAGGTTTAGAGCTCTAGCACGATTAGCTATGATGAAAGAATAAGATAAGTGAGCTCGGAAGAGCTACTAAGTAATTATGAAACAACGTGAGGCTATACGAGTGGCCTAGTAAAATGTGGGAATAGCGAAGGTGCTATTCGATAGCTACAAGCATAGAAAATGATATGATGAGATGATTATGATGATTTATATGATTATGTGCTCAATGATATGGTTATGTGGCTATGTAATTAAATGTTATATGATATTATGTGAAGTGTCAGTTATGTGACGAAGTGATCTAGAATCACTTACATATGAATGGTGATCCATTAATTGGACACCATATGTATTTATATACATTTAAAGGACTAAGATTAAATACATAGAATGAGATAATAATGTATGAGTGATCACCAAGGAATAGAAATAGTGGGAAGAAAATACACTTGTGCACAAGTGTCACATAATGAGAAGAAGACAACTAAGTATAAATAGGAAATTTGGTCAATGGTCTTTGTTCTTCTTCAAGAACACCCCCAAGCTAGAGAGAGAGTCTCCTCCTTCTCTCTAGAATACCGGCCACTCCCCCACCGCCGGAAATTGCTGCCGCCGTCCTCCTCCCACCGGAAATCGCTCCGGCGACCGGAAACACCTCCAATCACCACCAAAATCTCCCCTCACACGTTTTTTGACCTCCCGAATCTATTTTCGGCCTCAGAATCTTCCTTAGATGATGGCAAGTGGTTCATGCAAGCTTCAAAATCAGACAAGGTTGGAGTTGTTCGACTCTTTTGTGTTCTTGAGGTATAATCCTTCACCTCTTTATGTAAAGAGCTTGAATCTAGATAATAGATGATGAATTGGACATAACAATCCATGATTTCAATTCGGGTCTAGGAAGAAAGATCATGCATGTTGAAACTTTCTTCATATTCTTGCTCTAGAGTGAATTCGAAGCATGTTGATGTGAAATTTGTCAAAATCAATCGGTAGAATCATCAATCTCTTCATGACCGACCTCTGTACCTTCGAGATTTGAACATCTTTCATTGTTTCTTGATGATTCTTGCTTCATTCCATGCTCATAATGCTCATAGAGTAATGTTTATGTTGATAGATTGCAAAGACAATTCATGTTCGAATTTCCAAAAAACCCTTGTATTTGCGAGCATGATTCTGTGCGAATGCTTAATATTTTGGGCTGATTTCTTTTTCTATGATGAAGTTCGTGTTCTCAGATTTCTAATGGTGGGTCACACGCCCCCATACGTGCCCATATTAGATCACAATGTTACTTTGAAAATTGTGTGTCAAACCTGCCAACTTCTTGAACACGAAATGGCCAACTATTTATATGCCCGATTTTACTTATGATCCCTTGATTATCTATGGACTTGTAAAACATGAAAGTTGTTCTTCATTGTCTCCTCTTTCTATTGATATGTGGCACGACCTAAGAGGTTAAGTATAGAGTGAGATATCCTAGCTGGAAGTTAGAGGTTCAAATCTGTTCATACTCAGTTTTCAAAGCATAAGTTACTAAGGGAATCGATCATTTCTCCCAATTACCATGTGCATTGTCTCTGAAATTTAAACATGTTCAAGTCATATGCCTTGAGTTCTATGTCACCAAATTGTACTATGTTTCACCTAGCTGATTATGAGAAATGAATTATTTCCTAAAGCATCGAAGAATTGCTTCTCTGTTGAACCAAGTCAATGTTGAACTCTTATCACATGATCCATTCATCTTCAATCCATCTCCATACCTCTTTAGTTACAAGGTCAAGTATAAGATGAGTTAAAGCATAAGGGTAACAAGATGAAGGATAAGTTAAAATGATAAGTCAAGATAAATAAGCTAAGTATAGCTGAAGAAGTTAAGGATTGATAATGATTAGCATATATGATTAAGACTAGTATTAATTATTTATGTGCTTGATTAAAGGTACTACTCCACGAGTCCGAGGAGACGAGTATGAGCAGAAGATCAACCCTAATTTGTTGCTGTGAAAGAGTGAGCTTTACTTTCTATATAAATGAATGATTTTCATAAGCTCATATGTTATGATTTCAAAAGATATGCATGAGAAGCATGATTTAAATGTTAGACTTGCCAAGTTTTATACATGCATCTACCAGTCTACTCATAGCAGAACGATCGGCCATTCTGAATTGAGATGTCAGTGGGGTGTGCGTACGCAACGGTAAGGTGCTCGAGAGGGTGGCCAACCTCTCGGCACAACTCTAAACTGTAGACTTGGGTATGTCATTGTTTTTGCGTGCGCGTATGTTTATGTTTATGAAAATGTATATAGAATGATTAAAAACATGCAAGTTATGTTTTCAAAGGTACAACTCGGGTTAATTCTCAAAACCCCGAGATTGTTTAAATGGGCAAGTCTATGTTTATAGACCTAAGTGGCATTTCTTTTGGCGACAAGCTCACTCGGTACAATTAATGTACTGACACCCTGTACGTATTTCTAAACATGCAGGCTAACTGGAAGCAAAGGGATGAAAGGGAAGCGAGCTGAGGATCGGGATATTATAGTTGTAGCCCGTGGCATGTGTCTCCATACATATGTCACAACTATGCTTCCGCAAATAGATTAACTTTATCAACAAGTAAGATAATTAACCAATATGATGTTATTAATGTAAATGATTAAGTAAAGGTTGTAAGGCAAGAGTTGATTTTAATTCAAGTTCCTTCCTTGATTGTCTCTCTTTTAGTTTCATGAACCTTGAAATATAACTGATAGATTCGAAGTGTCGAGATGTGATGAACTGCTTAGCCCTCTTTCATTCCTTGACCAATCCATACTTTGTTCCTTGATACATCCTTCGACAATATATATGTATTCCATCTTCGAGTGGCCAAATCCCTTCATTAAGAAATCATGAGATGTGTGTTATCGTTTATTTACGAGTTCCTTTAGCATTCCACCCGTAGCGTACCGGTCACCGAGGCATATTTTTACATGCCCTGGGGGTCGGGGCATTACAGAATGGTATCAGAGCAGTTCGTGCTCTGAGACTGTGTCTTCTCTTTCTATCACCAATCTAATTAGTCTTATTAGATTGAAGTGAGAAGAATAATATCCCATGGCTCAGCGCTCCTTCATCCTCAACTTCTAGGTAAAATGTTTTTATCAGGAAAATCTTTTATGTTGAAATTTTAAAATCGAGTTGTCGCCATAAGATTGTTACAGTATGATGTAAGTTATATGAATGATGGTATGCTGATGATAGGATGATTTATGTGCTAAGCAATGTAAAATGCTTGGGCTATGTGAATAGTTACATGTTCATGATGTATTGATAAAGTGATAAAGCATGATAAGATATGATGGTATCGGATACATGAATCCATAGATGCCAAGGATGATTGACATGTGCATGCTCGCTATGTGATTATGTGAAAATTCCTAATGATTGAAATGAATGATATGACCTAGGGTGCACATGAAGTTCAGTATGATGAGTTCTATATGAACAATTGCTTGATATATGTGCTAAAACATGCTATGTACAAGATGATTATGTGTATAATGCTTGATAGTATATGCCATAAGTACGTTAAGAAGATGTTTAGGGCATATGCTGAACAAGTCTACATACTAGTAATGATAGAACTTTCCACAATGGAGTTGAATAATTAAGTTATAGCATGCTATAAAAAGCGAGTGCACTTAGCTTAAACGAGATACGGCTAAGTACAATGATATTGTTATGAGATGAATGTACAATTATGATAATAGGATTTCCATGAATGGAAATAGAAAACGAGCTATAGTATGCTAGCAAATGTAATAGTGCTCCTTCACTTACACGAGAAATGATTAAGTATAGTTAAAAGAGAATGATATGTCATGAACGAGAACGCTCAAGACAATCATGTTTAGGATAAGGAGTACATATGAAACGAATTGGTATGACATAGACTACGAAGCCTAGAAGAAGACATAATGTTGAACAATAGCCAATAGAGTTATGGCTCAAATTTTTAAGTACATCATCATCATCACCTCCGGCTAGAAATATGCTAGCTCTCAAGAAAATATTCTTATTGGTGTTATTGTATAGATGCACGTGATGGGTTATCCCCCTTTCGATGGATAGTTATTCATTAAAACCATCACATCCTTGAAAGTTATACCATGCTTGAGCTATGACAGACGTGTTCATTCGAGATTCCCACTATCGGGAAAGCTAATCTTGATGATCAATTCCTTGATTTAACAACTAAGGTTGCAATCCAGTCAATTGAATTCATTTTGTATTTAATTCGACTCGATCCAATTTCCATTCAAGTTCAGTGATGATTAATGTTGTTTGCAACCCAAACCATTGGTTGTAAACTTATTTTCACCCAGCCGATTTCCCCATGTTTAGGCTGCTTATTGACTGATCCCAATAAGAACCTAGATCGTTTGATTATTATGAGGGATCACTTCTTTTGACTAGGAATGTTGATATTCATTCGGAGGGTTCCTTGTTCTAACATTTGCAAGTTTGACCAATCCTTCTCTTGATGTACATAAGTATGATCATATCAGATTTGTGAAAATTTCATGACAATGGAATGATTGTTGCAATCTACTATTGGCTGTTTTGATAATAAGCCGATTCTATACTCTTGTAACAGGAGAAATGTTAAGTCATAGCTTCATAGCTTATGCCAACAGAACCCTACTAGCCAGATGAGTGATTGATGATGATAAGGTAGATGATACCTACCCAAAGAAAGATTTTAGCTATGTTAGCATGATTCTGGAAGAAAGACGGCAAATGCCGATATGGTAATAGCAATAGGCCGAAAGATGACGTATAGAAACAATAGAACGAAAATGAAGACAAAGAATGTCATGAAGGAATGGTGGAAGAACTCCGCAGTAGCAATAGAGTCCACTGAAGTAAAGATAAGGATGAGAAGAACATTGACTAGGTGTTCGATCCGATTAAACTTTTTGGTACAAAACTCGAGACGCACTCCGTCCACTTTTGCACAGCCGCCTATGACAAGTTATGGCGACGAATCAAGTGAGAGGAAGAATAGTTTGATACAAAGACTGTAGAGTCGACTAAGACTTAGTTCTATAAGAGATGCTAAGGCACGTTAGTAAGACCTTAGATGATGAATTTTACTCATGACGATCTAAGACCTCAAATGAGGTTAATATTCCACATCTTGAATGCAATCTCCTTTGAAGAAATCCTTTTATGAGCATTTCTATTATTTAACTATGGTCAGATGTTCCAAATTGAAGCCTTGATAAGGACGCTTTTGAAAATTTTCTTGATAACCTATTTCTTCCAAACCATTTGTGAAACCCTGAATTATCTGAACTCTCTTCGAAATCATTATGTTCGTCTCAAACTAAGCCATATCCATTGATTGGATTTTCTCAACCAGCATTTACATTAGCATCCATAATAAGTTGTTCAAGTTAACCATGATGTTGCTTTGTCCTTCGAGACAAAATTTCTTTTAACAAGGAATCTCAAACTCATTCGAAGTAACTTAATCTTGTTGCATTGTTCAAGGCAAGGAAATTCATTACCATAAAGGCAATTCAGTCATTCTAATAAGTCATCGCCTTGAGCAATTCTTTCTCTAAAGAGAAGATTTTTTTGAGTTATGCCATCGTGATTCAGCCAATCCGAATAGTAAGATAGAGGCAAATGATAGTTAGGACCCTTTGGTCCATAAAACGAATGATAAGGCTATACACGTGAAGGTTTCCCGCTCTAACAAGCGCAAAGCAAAGACATATATGGCATCAAATACACGAAGTTCAACAATTTAAAGCCTAATCGCGAACCAGAGTGGCGCAGCAAAAGCGTGGTGGTTTCATAACCTATCAAGAATCTCTACAAGTGAAAGGGAAGCAGTCGCAAATGATGACCACGAGTTAGCATTCCAGCACGATATATGCCACGCGAGGCAACCTAAAAGAAAAGAACATTGACATGTTGCAGGATGAATTGAAATAAGAAGTATGCGCTAGAATGATTAGAAAGCTTTCAACATTGGCGACGACAAACGTCGGTATGTCACGCTAAGAGCATACGAGGAAATAATGATGGCAAACTGCCACTTACTAATTCCCGAGCCTTTAGTCTCGGTTACGTTAGCTAACGACATGCATGATTATTATTCTAATGCCATGTATCTGCAACGCGTAGAAGCGTATGCTTGATGGTAAAGCTAATGGCAAGGGATGTAGATTTGTAATGCCCCGACCCCAGGGCATGTAAAAATGTGCCTCAGAGACCGGTGTGCTACGGGTGGAACGCTAAAGGAACTCATACATAAATACTTAACATATATCTTGCAAGCTCTTGATGAAAGAATTTAGATGATTGAAGAAGGAACCGAACGAAAGAGTGGTTTAAGCACAATGAATGGAGGAAGTTGAAGGAATTGGAAATACAACATGATATTTGCTATAACATTCCTAGGTACTTGGTATCTTCGACGAAAGAAAAGTTAAGCGTAAATATAGAACACTACATGACTCTTGCTTTACATCCTATGTCTTAGCTTATTCATTTACATTATTAACTCTTATGATCTCTACTTGTCTCATCTTTTCATTAACCACTCGTAACTTTCTTCATTACATTGGACATTATCATAATTGCTAATCATCTTAACTTATAAACTTATCGTCTTGAATCTTCATGACATCTTAACTCACATTGCGGAAGCATAGTTGTGACACATGTATGGAGACACGTGTCACAGGGCTACAACCATAATATCCCAAATCCTCGGCTCGCCTCTCTTGCATCCCATCGCTTCCAGTTAACCTGCACGTGTTGTAACACCCTAATTTTATAAAGCTAGATAACCATTTGAATAATGAAAATATAACAATAACTTTCTAGTATATTTAATGCGGCAAAAGAAATTTAACACGTAAATCTTTAGATAAATTTATAACTATGATTAGTTGCAAAATTTTTATTGAACAATCCTAGTCAAACCAAAATTTTGATTTAGTTTAAAATATAAAAATAAAAGTTTAATATAAATATATTTAGTATTTATACGTCAATATGCATATCGACAAGAACATAAAATATTCATGAAACAATCTTTGAACTATTAAATATTTGCATTCATACGTCAAAGTTAAATTAACTTCATGAATGAAAATTTAATGCATGCTAATATACTTCCATAAAATCCTTGCTCAAACTCATAAAAAAAATCCTATAACTTTAATTAAAACCTAATTAAATCCATTAACGTAAAATAAAATAAAATTAAATAACTTGCAATCTTGAACTCTTCGCACTAGTCAATCTCGACCCCCACGACTGCTTCGACTTTGAATCCTGACAAGCTGAAAATAGTAGAGGTGAGCATATTAAAATATACTCAGTGAAGAAATATGCGATTATCCATATACGTTAAATATGCTTATAATTCAAATTATCATACCATACAACTTGTAACATGAGGGCAGGAATCAATGGCCCTAACTTGATAACATGATGGCATAAATTAATGGCCCTAACTTCAATATCATGAGGGCAATAAATCAATGGTCCTTAGCAATATCATGTACATGTAATCAAATAAGAATTAAGAACACATAAAACATCCATGGACAATAAAATCAACGGGCATAAATTTCCCCACCTTAACCTTTCTTTGACTCGACTTGACTCCTTGAATCTGCAATTAAACCATTAAATCCTACGCGCCTCGCCTAAAGAAAAATAAAGAATATGATCTTAATTACTCAATTACTTTTACGGAAATCCTAAGACGCCACATAAAAATATGCATACGATTCCACACAAAAACTATACACAAATTCCTACATATAAATATACATATGAAATGACTTAAAAATGATGACAAAACTACTAACACCTATGCAGTAGGTATATACGTGTATATATATATGCAGAGAAGTCATCATTATATACTACATACAATTACTAACCTAATTATTAAAAACATGCACTTACGAAAGTAATATATATACTACATACGTATATGAATGTCTATATATTTATATATAATATACACAAAATATATATGTATAATATCTATTTATATAGCCTATCACTATCATAGGATTCAAGGAATTGAAAGCAATGAAAACATGTCAGCAATGAAACGACATTAAACATGTACTAACCCTAACAGCAGGGAAACAGAATCAGAAACTGGAGAAGCGAGACAAAAACAATGGAAGATGGCTTTGACTCTTAACAAAATAGAATAAGTGTATCTACGCTCCACTCGGCTTCCGACTTTTGATGTGGTGAAAAAGAGTTACGAGGACCCTATTTATTCTAGAGATAAATACAGACTCTTGAGAAGTTTATCACTAATAGGGTTAAGAAATAAAATTAGGGATAGGGATAAATCTATTTTCTTGGGAAATAAGAAAAACAAGAATCTTTCTTCTACTGACATCTTTCTCGGCTAAAAATAATAATTAAAAGCTGAAGAGAAATATTTATCCTACTTAAATATTTAATAAGCTATTGGGCTAGGAAAATGGGCTGAAGGAAAAAAATAAATAACTCTTAAACTAGTCCATGCAAAACTAATAAATTGTAAACATGCTTAACATAATGTATACTTAATAATAAACTCATATATATATATATATATATATATTTTTTTTTTTGCATGCTTAACTTATTTTCTAGAGGCGCGATTTACGGAGCTCAACAATTTAATCACACATAAGTAAATAAAATAAATAAATAAATAAGAAAATGTAGCGAAAAAAATATTTGGGGTGCTACATGTTTAGAAATACGCACAAGAGGTAAGTACATTGGTTGTACTTAGTGAGCTCTCCCCAAAAATCAATGCCACGTAGGGCTATAAATAGACTTGCCAATCATAAGCTAACTCAGGGGTTTTAGAAAGAACCTGAGTAGCATTTGAAAATCATTTTCTTTGCATGCTCTTATATCTCTATATGCTCAATCATAAGTAAGTGGCGCCACAAGCAATCATGACATACCCAAGTCTACGAGTTAGAGTTGTGCCGAGAGGTTGGTCACCCTTTCGAGCACCTTACCATTCTTCGTGTGCACACCCGCTGATACCTTCATCAGCGGGCCGATATCATTCATCTGCAGAGAGTAGACTGGTAGATGCATGTTAATAAAATATGGCAAGTCTAACATTTCATAATATCTCATGCATTTCATGCAACTTAAAACATATGAGCTTTGAAAACTTATAGGAAAATAAAGCTCACTCTTTAGATGCTTAATCAAGCAAGCAAGTAGGCACGTAGCAAGCAACTCCGACTCCTTTGTCGCGTTGTCCTCGTTGCTAATCACCTATTCACATATAGCACATTAATACTAGTTGATAATCATGTATCTTCTTGTGCTTACTTAACCTTTTCATACTTAGTCTCTATCTTATCTTAGCTCATTATCATCATGTACTTATACTTTTTATTTATACTTATCATTTCTTATGTACTTAATCTTTATCTTGTAACTTCTTAACTTATCTCACTCTTAGTTTCTTAATCTTCATCACTTAAAGTGTGTGTGAGAATGAATGCGAAGAATCAAGCAACCTTGAGGATCAGTATCAAGGTTGTAGTACCATGGAATAGCTCAAGAGTGAGTGTAACTTGAATACTTGAAATGAACTTAGGCAGACTTGCCACACTTGGAATAATTGACTATATCTTGAGCATTTCAATGCCAATAAAGGTGTAAGACACACGAATATAATGCTAAGAGGGTAAGCATTCATGTGACATCAATTGCAAGTTCTGGAATTAAACATACCATGAGCTATGGATCAATCTCTGCCACTGTTTCAGCAATGAAGGAGTTTCAGTAACACCTTGGGAAAATGATTGATTCTCAAAATTGGCTAGGTAAAACAGGGCATAACTTGGCGACATAATAGATAAGACATTGTACTATAACATATCCATAATTTACAGAAGTTGCACGTAGGGATTTTGAGAAATCGATTCATCATTGAAGGACTTAGAATCTGGAAAAATGTCTTGAACAGATTCAAAACCCAAACTTTGAGCTAAGATAACTCACTCGATACTTAACGGTTCAGGGTGCACTTTATATCAACAGAAAGGTCAGACAATGAAGAACAACTCAAGGAAGCAGCGGCGGACGGTGGCTGAAGGGAGGAGGGCTGCCGGATTCTTAGAGAGAAGGGAGACATTCTCTCTCTAGCTTTGAGGTGGGAGGATGACAAATGAAGACTTTGTTGACCAAAGTCCTTTTTATACTTGGTGTATTCCTTTTCTTATTGTGACACTTGTCACCTATTGATGGTATTTTCTTCCCACTTGTTTTATTACTTGGTGGTCACTCATACATCAATATTTCATTCTATGTATTTATTCTTGATCTTAATAATGTATAGAAATACATATGGTGTCTAATTAATCGATCACCATTCACATATAAGTGATTCTCGATCACTTTGTCACATAGATCACATTTCACATTTAATCACATAACACTTAATCATGTAACCATGTATTCACATCATTGAGCATATAAGCACATAATTCATCTTAATTATATCGTCATACTATGCTCCATACTTGTGCTCCTCGAATAGCACCTTCGCTATTCTCATAATTCACTAGACTGCTACGGCAGTCGATGTACATGTCATATTTATTTAATAGCTCTTCCGAGCTTACTTATCTCATTCGTTGGCCATTGCTAATCGTGCTAGAGATCTAAATCTTACTCCGGATCGTATCATAAGGTTGCTAGATGCTTTTCGTGTGAGGGCAATATTATTTAATAGAGTCTAAAGCTCTTATTTAATATTTAGCTAAGTAAATAATATTATATTATTAATTAGCTTTAAACTTTGTTAGTCAAAAATCGAGATGCTCAATTTTTCTAGAATGGATTTTTGAGGGCTATTACAACACTACCCCCTTAAAAAGAATTTCGTCTCAAAATTCTTACCCTCTAAATTCAACGGGGTAGGTTTCGTACTTATCCCTCCAGATTTTTCCTTGTAGCTCTTCTTGGCACCACTGTGCCTCTTATCATTGTTCGTTCAACGGGTGCATTTGAGCCCTAACCATATTTGGCATAATTGCCTTCATTACCTTGAAATACATTTCGGCTTATCTTTATTCCTTGCATCGGATCTTGTTCATTTGTACATGGCATTTAGTGCCTAAGGTCATATTCGTTCATTCTTGATTCATCATGCGCGCCGGTAGTCGGTAACATCATTGATTCGTTAAGCTTATCTCTTTCAAGAGATATTCATATCGTTCTATGCGTCGTAACCATATTCATTCTATCGTGCTAAATTTATCATCGCATCTCATGGAATTCTTATAAATCCCACTTTCGCTGTAGCTTTAGCTTTGATTCATTTTGCGGCCATTCGGCCTTTTGCTAGTCATTCTGATTTGGACATTAGTCCTTCCGTAGTCGATATCAAGTCACTCCCTTCATGTTGTCATTGACGAATCATTCAGTTCGTAATCTAACCTTTCAGCCTCGTTCTCATTTAGGACATCTTTTTGCCGCTATTAACAACTATGAGAATCAGAATCTCACCCTTGTATCGTAATGCCAATAGCACGATTCCAACCCATAAGGTGAGAACACCTATTTGACCGTAAGTTAATGTGTGCGTGGCACTACCCCCTTAAAAGGGATTGTGTCATATTTGTGTTGCAAATGGGGTAGTGGACTTCATGTCCTTAGCGCGTATGGTTGCTGTCCGCGGCCATGTAGTCATTTTAATCTTTCGTGTGTACGTCTTGCTAGCTCGTTAGCTCCATTCCATTCACAATTCACACGTGGTGGATGTCATTGTTAATCTTTGATCATTACGTGGTAGGTGTATTCTGCTAGCACATCATCATTCTAAGTAGTAACTATATTACTTACTTATCAACTATCATTCCGATAGCCGTTTGCATGTCGTAATGTTTTCGACTATCACCTTCGATAGCCGTGCATTCATTATGACGTTATCGACTATCACTTTCGATAGCCGTAGCTTACTCTATTTCATTATTTCGTAATCGACTAACCCCTCCGATAGCCATACTAGTATCTCATAATAGCGACTCGTGAGTCGTAACATAGCTTAACTTTTACTTCTTATCATACCCTTCTTAAAGGTGCTAATGAATGGTCGCTTACAAGGCTTTACTTAATTTTCTTATAATCATCTTTTCTCATAACATAACATAACATACATATCTTTTCGTAGGCTACTCATCTCGTTGTTGAGCCATGCCATTGCATTTGCTTCTAATTAAGCATGAATCATTGGGGTAGTTAACCCAGCGTCTAGAATTCTTAGTGGCATTGCCATATTAATCATATGTGCTCAGTGCACTTCATGACGTATCTATTCGTACTTTCTTGTCGCGACATACTAACATTCGTCACTGCGAACATCAGGATTTCCAAATCATTTTGGCACATACTCCTCATTTTGACTCGTATCGAGACATGTCAATGTTTTTCCTTTCGTGCTTCCCTTGCGTGGTTCATATCATGCTAAGATGTAAAACTCTTGGTCATGCTTTGCGGTTGCCTTCCCCGCTCGTGGGAATTCTGGGTGGATTATTGATCCACTACTGCTTCTGCTGCGCCACTCTACTTCGTACTTAGGTTTGAATCATTTAAACCGAGCATTCAACGTCATCTATGTTCTCATCTTCATACTCATGGAGGCTGGAGGAGTTAACGCGTATATTATATCATTTGTCTTACGGACCGGTTGGTCCTATCTATCGTTTGCGTCTACGTTCTATACTTGTTTGGTTATATTAGGCCGGGGTAGCTTAGTGAAATGCCACTTAATGAGCGTATACGGGTTGGGGAAAGGAATCATATCGTATACATAGATCATGCTTATTGAAATAGACTTTCCTCGCCGTGAGCAGTATGACGAGATTGAACTACTTTGAAATGAACTTAAAAGTTCATTCTCTATTTAGCTTGATCTCAAATGACCAAGCAACATCATCATGATTGAAATTAAACATTTATTAAGAATGTGAATCACGGACTTCCGAGCTTGGAAGTCGAATGAATTGTTATGGTTGGTTAGAAATAATGTGGGGGTTCTTGATAGAAGAGAGGATTCATGGTTTCATGGGTGACTTTTGAAAAAAAAAATGGGTGATAACGAAGATTTTGCAAAAAGTTCAATTAACAAAATGTTAGACATCAGGCCATAGTCGAGCAATAGAAGCACTAATGAGGGTATTGCTTCGATGTTGGGGTACAAGCCATTGGAAAATTGCCTTGCTTGAGGACTTAGATCAAAATGGATAAAACTTATCATCTAGAGTTTGGCTAGAATGCCTTAGCATTTCTTACAAAACGAAGTTCCGGGAGATTCTGCATTTCGTACCAGACTACGTCTCTTCTTGCGTACCTTCATCGTTGTAACTTATCATGAGCTGATGTTCAAAATGGATGGGGTATGTCTAGAATTATGAATCGAAACATTTCCTAGGATTAAGAACCTAGTCGATACTTATCTCATCCTTATCCTTATCTACAAGGATTATATTGCTGCCGCTTGGTTCTTCCACCACTCGTTCGTGGTGAATCTCTTCATTGTTCACTTCAAGTCCTTTAGAAGCTTCAATCCCTTTGTCATTTACCAAGGCTTGGTTTTCGTCAAGAGGTAGAAGTTGGGACTGACTATTATCATAGCTGATTAAACGAGTACGTTTCTTGCGAGGTAGAGATAGTGGGTTTATTAAGAAGGGCATTTTGCTTATCTTTGTAGGTTAGGAACTCGAGGTCCCTACTTCCGGAGTAGACATAGATGGCACTTCCTTTGATGGAGAAGTTATCATTTGGTCCGATCGATGTATGGGAACCATCGAAGAAGGCATGGACTGTTGGAACCGTCTTACTCATATGGTATGGGCATTCCCTTCACTGTTGAAGGTCAATGTAGTCGAATCTATTTCATTCTCACGTGACTGGGACTCAAAGTTCACATCATGCTGGCTCTTGTTGACCATGCTTTGAGTTTGACATTGCTTTTCTACGTGATCATCTTCTTGCAAATCTAGTGTTGTAGGCGGAACACCGTATATATAAAACTATGAGCTAATGTGGGTAATGGACCCACGATAATCATCATCTTCACCGCCATTGGGCGTAGTGCGTATGTAACTAGAAGTTAAATTGGAAGCCCATCCCTTCAATTCATCTTGTATCGATTGCGCCAGTCGATAGATTTTATCTCGCTCGGTTATACCATATTCTTGGGCATCTTCCCACTTCTGGTGGTATTCTGCTAGGAACATCCCCACAGTTTGGGTTGGCTTCATATGGTATTCGCAAAATTCCAGTACCAGTGGTACTTGTGGTGATCTATAGATCTCTGATAAGCGTGCACGTACCATTCCTATATAAAGATCGCACTCATTAAGCAACGCATATGTACGAAAGTACATATGTACATATATTCATCCATACATGTACATTATCATTCTTCTTACTTAAACTTAATGTAAGTCGGTATGCTTTCATGCTCTTTTTGAGCTTTATCTCATTCCCTTCTAGGTCACTCTTTCTTATTCTTGGAACTTGCTAGCGCTACTATAGTTTCTTGGGTAGATATCACCTACCTTAACTCCACCAATCACCCACCTGGCTGGTTGAAAGTCTTTTTGTAATACTTGCAAGGGTATAACTTAGAAATCCTTGGTGTAACATTGCATAGAAACTGGTTTGTCAACAATGATAACCTATAATAGGTTGCAAAACTTCTCATAATTTGGCCCACTAGTATTCTCAACAAATTGAGGATGATCAAACTTATGAATAACAACAAGGGGATTGGCCAAAGCTTGCGGTCATTAAGGCAATGAGCCTTGTGTATGAACATCGAGTTCGGAATCAAGGAATGCAATTCCTTATGCTAATCAAACAATACAAGCCCTTATCACGGTCAGCCATCAGGCAGTTTAAATATGAAGGAATTCAAGTTAGGTGGAAAAATCCATTCAGAATTGATGGTTGGTAGTGGCGGACAAAATTAACCATCATAGGATCCGGAAAGGAAATTCAATTGAATCAAATTGGAATAAATTAAAACTGGCTTATCGAATCGCAATCATAACTTTCAGCTTCGAAAGTTTGATCGTCAAATATTAGTTATCTCAAAGTGAGAATCTCGAATGAACATGTCTATTATAGCTCAATCATGGCATAACTTCTAAGGGTGTGATGGTTTAACATGAACAATTATTAATCAAGAAAAGAATAAACCATCATGTATATTAAAACTTTAGCACCAACAGGAACCGAAGATGGTGTGATATTTGAAAGGTCAATCTTATGTGCATTATCAATCCTCAAATCAATCGTGATTAAAAACTGATATCATTCCAGCCAGGTGTGATGGTGATAATGTACTTGGAATTCTAAATCGTGTCTCCATTAAATGATATCTCAGCGTGTTGGGAACCTTTTCTCTCTTTGAACTAAGTTTTGATAATGCTATTAGAAACCACACTTAGACAATAGACTTCAATTGGAACAGGCTGGTCTCCGTGTTTGGATCAGTCAAGCTTAACCCGAACAGGTTGCCATGTAAAGGTCAAGGTTGGTAGTGCAACCTTGTACCTAATCTACTCAAACCTGTCATACTGTTCCATTATGTAATCTGTCTATGTAACCTGCCCTAATCATACTTGAAGATCTCACTCGAAGGTTACAGAGACTGAAGACAGATAGAGGTATAGGAAGCTCGACCTGCAAAGCCCAACCCGAGCTGTGACGCAGGAACCTGTCCTCAACTCAACGACCAATTGTGTCAGTGTACGGTTCTGCACATCCTGACACACTCAAAGGCTCTTTTACATAATGCTTCTCTATATATACCTCAAGACATTCAAGAAAGAAGGTACGGGAAACTCAAATTATAAGCTGAAACGCTGCAGAAATCTCAAGCTAAACATTCACACATTCAACACTCGAAATCACAAGAGCTTTCCCAAGTGTTGATCATTGTAGATTTCCATTCTTTCTGGAATCTGTCTTACTAGAACACAATCCACACTCTCACTACCATCACTGCTGACATTCAATGTAGTTGATAGAGTTGTAGTCCAAACGGTGATAGCTTTTCACAGCTTTCCAGTTTGATTATTAAGTGCTAGGTGTTTAGCATTAGTAAGATTGTATGTAAGTTTGTATGTAAAGTTAGAAGAGTCACGACTCAAGATTCGTGCTAGATTCAGTCTAAAGAGTGACTTGAATCTGGACTGGAACCTCCACCAGTATTAAAAGGAGCGAAAGATCTCAGTCAAGGGATTACAGATTCGACGGGATCTGGCGTGGACGTAGGAGCTGTTTACTCCGAACCACGATAAAAACTCGTGTTTTTCTCTTGCTGTTATCTTTGTTTACACAGTTTGCATAATTCACAACCTGCATCACTATAACCTGTCTTGCATAAAACACTCATCTGAACTAAAGCTTTCTTCGAAAACTGTTTCGAAAACTGTGTTGAAAACTGTTAGCCAACCTTTCCACCAAACTTCCGCACGCAGGCTAGTTTTGCAAGCTCAGCAGTTTACTATTTGAGCTGGAAAAACTAAACTGCTCTGATAAACTGAAGTGACGATTCAGTAAGATCAAATTGTTTTTAAAAGTCAAAACTGTTGGCTAATTGGTGTATTCCCCCCCCATACACCAATATCTATTTATCGGGACCTACACAGCGTTAGCTGACTTCCATACTTTACCTCGTCCCTTTTCATGCTTTGCACCTAGTGCGCATTATGGTCTATGCCACGCTACTTCATCTTCTATGTGCTTTTTATAGTCATATGAGTTCTATGAGCTCCAATGGTTTAATCATTAGTCTAGGGACATCATGCCAAAATCGGGGGCATGTCTCATATTTACATATATCTTAGCATGCGTACATGTCTATACATAAATCTTATCATCCTTGCTTACATAAGGTAAGCATACATTCGTCACACATATAGCATGCTTCATCATGTACATCATACATTTTATCATGTAATTCCCATCATGTCAAATTCTATGCACAGTAATTTATGTCTTTTGAAGGAACCGATCTGCGAAGAACGATTCATGCACCCAGGATTTGTTTTCGGTTATGATTAATTCGATTCAATCCTACCATGCTCCTATGAATTAAATACAATCATAGAGTGTTTAATCGATATACCTCTTGGTTTTTGTGTGAGAGCTCGCTTGAAGATCTTCTAATCTGTTTCCCTGCTCGAATCCGATGTTGGATGGACAACACGCTACGAATTCAGCCACGGAAGAAACTTACACACGTCGTCTCTCAGCCTTACTGCCGCCATCATCGTGCTCTCTCTCTCTATCACTTAAACCTAGCCTCTCTTGATTATGAGATCAATGTGTTATGTAATCTAGAGGCATTAAGTGAATATATATAAGAGGAGAATGGGCTTAAGTTGCAGTCTTGGCCCGCAGACCAAGACATGGCCGCCCATTATCATCATAGGTGTCCCTTTACTGGGCTTTCATGATGATCAGGCCTTTCTTCCTTATCTGTGGCCTATTGAGCTTATTGGGCCAGATTAGGGATCTACTAGCAGATAAAACTAGGCCTCCCAATGTTCTGAATTCTCTATATTCAGCCCAGAATAAAATTCAGATCATAAGTATTAAAACATTCCACTAGAGTAATAATACTGAACTACCTGTTTTATCCCTATTGAGCTCAGGGCTAGTATTAGACTTAAATCACCCCCGTATTTAAGATATCTTACATCCATTAATTAATCTAAAGCTTCTGACTGCTTTTGTTAATTAACATCTTATTTAATTCATGAGTAGTACCATTCATTCCTTATTCATCATACTGGAACTTAATCCACCTGCAGGGTTTAGTATGATAATCCTTAATTAATTCCTCAGGGGATGTAATCATCCCGTTTTACTAGGATACAGTGCTCTATTGCAGATGCACTAAAGATCGTACTAGTTATAGTTGTTACCCAAGATATGGGTCATATTGGATTGCAATGATTGAACCCTCAGCCATGGTAAATCAAAGTAACAGACCACAACTATACACCCTTAGTCACTCAATTAGAGTTAAGGTGTTACGTTAAACAACATTTAAGTCCCCGAGGTCTTGATTCTTCTACTTAGGTCAGAATAGAAGAATTCACCTCACCGTGATCCTATCAATACGATCAATGTACTAGCATAAACAAGTAACCAAGACAAGCTACTTATCTATTTATGCTACAGTCTATACCGATAGTTTTATCCAAAACTATCTCAACTGTGATAACTGGTTATATCTCAAGAGACACCGGCTACTACGGTCTTCCGTGATCTACTACACACCATATAGCCTATAACTTTGAGATAATAGATAGATGTTTAATGCTTAACTATCAATTCATACATAATCAGATAGGAAACTGTTAGCGAAATATGGAAACCACATTGTACAAGCATAAAAGGCCTGCTTTCTAGTATACAAATCCATCAATCTCCTACTTATACTAAAGCAAACGTTTAGTATATAATGTGACAATAGGCAAGTGTCTATATCTAGCATCTATTACACATCTTTTCCCACTTATACTCATAGTTTAATCGTGTGGGAGGCTCCGCAGCCCTAATCCATCGACATGCTTGTCAAAAACCTTGGCTGTCAAGCTCTTTGTGAATGGATCCACCAAATTATCCGCTAAAGGGATTTTCTTCACTTCTATATCACCCCGTTGTACAAAATCTCGCACAATATGGTACTTTCTGTCAATGTGTTTACTCGCCTTGTGAGCTCTGGGTTCCTTACAGTTTGCAACCGCACCAGAATTATCGCACTACACCGCGATACACTTGGGCAAACTCCAGACCAGATCTAGCTCATGAAGGAAGTTCTTGAGCCACACAGCCTCTTTCACAGCCTCACAAGCAGCCACATACTCGGCTTCCATGGTGGAGTCTGTGATGCACTTCTGCTTCACACTCCTCCAAATGATATCTCCACCTCCCAAGGTGAACACATAACCGGTGATAGATTTCCTCTCATCTCGATCAGCCTGAAAGTCTGAGTCCGTATACCCTTTCGGGATCATCTCATCGGACTGGTAAGTCAGCACAAAATCCCTGACCAGGGTTAGACTGATATCTTGCCACGTATCCCACGGCATAACAGATATCCGGTCTTGTACACAACATTGCATACATGAGGCTCCCAACCGCTAAAGCATACAGTACAGCCTTCATGTCGTCTTTCTCCTTTTGTGTCTTTGGACACATCTCCTTCGATAGAGCGATGCCATGCCTGAAAGGAAGAAATCCCTTCTTGGCATTTTACATGCTGAAACGGGCGATCACAGTATCAATATATAAAGCTTGGCTTAAGCCTAACATCTTCTTTTGGCGATCTCTAATCACCTTGATCCCCAATATGTAAGCAGCTTCTCCCAAGTCCTTTATCTTGAACTGTTCAGACAACCAACCCTTTACGCCTGATAACACATTCACATTGTCGCCAATGAGAAGTATGTCATCTACGTACAGTACTAAGATTACCACGCTTCCATCCGCACTGAGCCTGTAAACACAACTCTCGTATGAACACTGAACAAATCCATAAGATTTGATCACACTATCAAAATGTATGTTCTAGGATCTCGAAGCTTGCTTAAGTCCGTACAAGGACTTCTTGAGCTTCCATATGAGATGCTCTTGGCCTTTAGCCACATAACCTTCAGGTTGGCGTATATAAATAGGCTTATCTTTCTCAAGATAACCGTTCAAGAACGCAGTCTTGATGTCCATCTACCAAACCTCTAGGTCAAAATACGCTGCCATGGATAAGATAGTTCTGATGGTTTTAATCATGGCAACCGGCGAAAATGTTTCCTCATAATCTATGCCCTCACGCTGAGTGCATCCTTTCGCCACCAATCTAGATTTAAAGGCCGTAACCTTTCCATCAGAATCTCTCTTTCTCTTGTACACCCACTTGCAACCAATGGCCTTCTTGCCATCTAGCACCTCCGCAAGGTCGTACACATCCATGTCTACTATGGATTCAATCTCAGCATCCATAGATTCTTGCCAAGAATCCGCATCTTCATCCTCCATTGCCTCCTTGTAAGTCCGGGGGTCGGTCTCTTCATTTTCAAGACCAGCGAAAATATCAGTGGACTCGCCTAGAAACATAAACCGATCGGGTTGACGAGGCGCCGGTGGAACTTCAGTGTTGGAAATCGGTGCAGTTATTTGTGGTACATCCTCTTGTACACTTGGCTGAGTTGGATCACTGGCTGCCATTGCTCTCAACTCATAGAGCACAATATCACTCCTCGTCTGGTGCTTACTTATATAGTCCTCCTCTAGAAATCGGGCATTAGTGCTCACAATGACCTTCTGATCCTGAGTACCATAACAGTAGCCACCTTTCGTTCCTTTTGGATATCCAATAAGTAGCCTAACCTTAGTTCTAGAACCTAATTTATCGGCCTCCTTGTTCAGCACGTGTGCTGGACTTCCCCAAAGCCGAATATGACCCAAGCTGCGCTTGCGCCCTGTCCATAATTCGGAAGGAGTTTTACTTACCGATTTAGAAGGTACTAGATTGAGGAGATAACCTACTGTTTCCAGGGCATATCTCCAAAATAAATCATCGATCTAACCATTTCTAAAAGAGTTCGATTTCTTCTCTTAGCTACACCATTCTGTTGGGGCGTTCCTAGTGTAGTCAATTGGGACGTAATCCCATTTTCTGACAAATAAGCCTTGAACTCGGTGCTGAGGTACTCGCCTCCACAATCAGATTGTAATAACTTGATACTTTTACCTAATCTTTTCTCCACTTCCGATTTGAACTCTTTGAACTTCTCAAAGCATTCGGACTTGCGGCGAAGTAGGTAAATGTAACCGTATCTCGAGTAATCATCAATGAAAGTAGCGAAGCACTCGTAACCTCCTCGAGCTTATGTTGACATCGGTCCACACAGGTCAGAATGAATCAATTCCAATAACTCGGAAGCTCTATTTCCTTTGGCTTTGAAAAGTCTAGTCACCATCTTTCCTTCCAAACAAGATTCACATGTTGGTAATGGTTCCATTTGGAATCCTTCCAAAATACCATGACTAACCAACCTTTGAATCCTCTTTTGGTTGATGTGACCCAATCATAAATGCCAAAGATAGGTTTGATTCATTTGAGAAGAAGTCTTTCTCTTTTTAGGGTTTGATGATGAGATATCATTATTTGAAGAAGAAGATGCATTTATTGGACAATTTATAGTATAGAGAGAACCAGATAATGTACCAGAAACTGATAATCTCACTGTTCTTCATGATAGAAACACCACTATCAAAAACTACTGAGTAACCATCGTCATAAAGTTTCAAAACAGAAATTAAGTTTTGCTGAAATACCGGCACATATAAAACATCTCTCAAAACAAAAGTAAAATGTCCAAAACCAAAATGAAAATCTCCAATTGCGACAGCTGCAACTCTCGATGCATCGCCCATGGAGATGGTAATCTCGCCCTCACTCAGCTCTATTTTCTGCAGAAACCCCTGCAAGGTGTAACATACATGGTCAGTTGCACCCGTATCTACTACCCAAGTCTGGGTAGAACTAGCAGCTAAACATGTTTCAGTGACAAATGAGTAAGACGTACCTCCATTCTTCTTCTTTAGAGGGCAGTCAGCCTTCCAATGTCCCGTCTGGTTGCAGTTGAAGCACCTTCCTTTCCATTTCCCTTTCTTGACACCGCCAGTGACCTTGACATTACCTTTCGGCTTGATGTCATTCCTGGCCCCCAAGATCTCAGCGTCCCTTATGCTCCCACTCAGGAAATCTCTCTGGTTTCTGTTGTTTCTAATCCTCTCTTCTACATCTTTCAATGTTAGAGTGCATCCCAACTGCTTTTCTGCAACTTTGACCGCTACAGAATCCAACTTAATGTTGGGCATCTTGTCATCATCAAAGATGTCCTCGAGAGTCTCAATCATACTGGATGCAGTAATCAAATGGGCTACCATATACTGTATCCCGCCCGATAGTGAAGACACGACAATTTCTCTTGCTTTGTCATTCGCTTCATGGCATTTCTTATGATCGTCTCTATCTTTCTGAGATGACCTTTCAGTGAGAGTAGGAGGGGCAGGAAGTGCGAGCACATCAATGTACTCGCCAGCAACTAGGACAGCTTCAAGATTCTTTCTCCACTCCAAAAAGTTTGAGCCATCGAAAGGTCTCGAAGTGAGAACATTAATCAACGCCTAAAGTTATATCTGAAAATAAAACACGTAGACACTCGTAAGAAATGAGTAAGCATAGATTCGTAACAGTAAATATTGTAACCTTTTGATAAACCAATATTTAACAAAACCTTCAACAGCCCAAGTAACGCCGACCGCAAGCCACGTTCGTGTGGACGTTTACGTTTTCGTTACTTGACCAGATCAAGGATCTTTAATTTTATTCTCTAGCCAACCTTATTTCCTTATGGCAAATAAAATTAATAGTTGAACCTTACTAGACCATATTAATTAAGAAAGGGACTCCGTTGGGGAGTTGTATCATAATTAATATCTAAGCTATTAACCATAATTTTAGCTTAACTTAGAAAATTCAACCATTTTCCTTAAGCTATCTTTGTTGTTAATCAAAACTCTAGAGAAATCCGAAGTTACTATTTTAAGCAAGCCACGTTAGTGTGGACGTTTACTTAAAATGGCTCCCACTACTCATTTTGATTAAAACATTTTTGTTAAGAAATCTTAACTCCAGTGAACTTATTTCAATAAAATGTGCAAGCCACGTTCGTGTGGACGTTTACACACTTTTACCGAAACTTCACATTAAGATCAAATTATGGAGGTCTTAACATTTTTTTAATAAAATATTTTTATCCGCTTAGTGTTTTTCTTTCAAAAGGTTGTCGACATGTTAGATCATGTTGTCACATAACCCTAAGCATAATTTTCAAAACGCAACAAATAAAACATGCTTGCAAGAAAATTAAATCATGCTTATATTGACAATCCTAAAACATGCTCGACTATGCATAATTTATTCAACTTGACAGGCAAAACATGATAATTTAAATTTAAATTGCATCCATAGCATGCTTTGATAAGAAAAACCAGATAAAACAAAAATAAAACTCGTTTTTCGTGGTGTGACTACTCCTGTCTAATCTATTCTATTACAAAATAATAAAATAAATTCCAGAACAGGCTCCAGTCTTCAAAAATAAAGCGAAGAACGATTCATGCGCCCAAGGATTTGTTTTCGGTTATGATTAATTCGATTCAATCCTATCATGCTCCTATGAATTAAATAAAACCATAGGGTGTTTAATTGATATACCTCTTGGTTTTCGTGTGAGAGCTCACTTGAAGATCTTCTGATCTGTTTCCCTGCTCGAATCCGATGTTGGATGGACAACACTCTACAAATTCAGCCACAGAAGAAACTTGCACACGTCGTCTCTCAGCCTTACTGCCGCCACCGTCGTGCTCTCTCTCTCTCTATCACTTAAACCTAG
This sequence comes from Mentha longifolia, assembly GCA_001642375.2. Taxonomy (NCBI): domain Eukaryota; kingdom Viridiplantae; phylum Streptophyta; class Magnoliopsida; order Lamiales; family Lamiaceae; genus Mentha; species Mentha longifolia. Next base: position 33,720,495 of record CM038114.1, read on the forward strand.
CCTCTCTTGATTATGAGATCAATGTGTTATGTAATCTAGAGGCATTAAGTGAATATATATAAGAGGATAATAGGCTTAAGTTGCAGTCTTGGCCTGCAGACCAAGACATGGCCGCCCATTATCATCATAGGCATCCCTTTACTGGGCTTTAATGATGATCAGGTCTTTCTTCCTTATCTGTAGCCTATTGAGCTTATTGGGCCAGATCAGGGATCTACTAGCAGATAAAATTGGGCTTCCCAATGTTCTGAATTCTCTATATTTAGCCGAGAATAAAATTCAGATCATAAGTATTAAAACATTCCACTAGAGTAACAATACTGAACTACCTGTTTTATCCCTATTAAGCTCAGGGCTAGTATTAGACTTAAATCACCCCCGTATTTAAGATATCTTACATCCGTTAATTAATCTAAAGCTTCTGACTGCTTTTGTTAATTAACTTCTTATTTAATTCTTGAGTAGTACCATTCATTCCTTATTCATCATACTGGAACTTAATCCACCTGCAGGGTTTAGTATGATAATCCTTAATGAATTTCTCAGGGGATGTAATCAACCCGTTTTACCAGGATACGGTGCTCTATTGCACATGCACTAAAGATCGTACTAGTTATAGTTGTTACCCAAGATAAGGGTCATATTGGATTGCAATGATTGAACCCTCAGCCATGGTAAATCAAAGTAACAGACCACAACTATACACCCTTAGTCACTCAATTAGAGTTAAGGTGTTACGTTAAATAACATTTAAGTCCCCGAGGTCTTGATTCTTCTACTTAGATCAGAATAGAAGAATTCACCTCACCGTGATCCTATCAATACGATCAATGTACTAGCATAAACAAGTAACCAAGACAAGCTACTTATCTATTTATGCTACAGTCTATACCGATAGTTTTATCCAAAACTATCTCAACTGTGATAACTGTTTATATCTCAAGAGACACCGGCTACTACGGTCTTCCGTGATCTACTACACACCATATAGCCTATAACTTTGAGATAATGGATAGATGTTTAATGCTTAACTATCAATTCATACATAATCAGATAGGAAATTGTTAGTGAAATATGGAAAGCACATGTATACAAGCTAAAAGGCCTGCTTTCTAGTATACAAATCCATCATCGTTCACATATCTCATTATGCATGATGAACATATTCATGTATTCATGCATTTGACATTTAACATCTATCATCTCCGGAGATCATATCATGTTTTTCTTATCATCATGAGCATAAATCATTCTCATACTTCAAGTATTTCACATAACTTGTACATTTCTATCACAGTCATAGTGGGGTGACAGGCTCCATTTTAAAACTTTAAAACTGAAGAAATCATCATCGTTAAAAACAATTTACCTGGAAGCTGGGGATGAAGGAGTGCTGAGCCTTGGGATATTATTCTTCTCACTTCAGTCTAACGGAACTAATTAGACTGGACATAGAAAGAGAAGACATAGTCTCAAAGCATGAACTGCTCTGATACCATTCTGTAATGCCCCAACCCCCAGGGCATGTAAAAATGTGCCTCGGAGACCGGTGCGCTACGGGTAGAATGCTAAAGGAACTCATACATAAATACTTAACATATATCTTGCAAGCTCTTGATGAAAGAATTTAGATGATTGAAGAAGGAACCGAACGAAAGAGTGGTTTAAGCACAATGAATGGAGGAAGTTCAAGAATTGGAAATACAACATGATATTTCCAATAACATTCCTAGGTACTTGGTACCTTCGATGAAAGAAAAGTTAAGCGTAAATCTAGAACACAACATGACTCTTGCTTTACATCCTATGTCATAGCTTATTCATTTACATTATTAACTCTTATGATCTCTACTTGTCTCATCTTTTCATTAACAACTCATAACTTTCTTCATTACATTGGACATTATCATAATTGTTAATCATCTTAACTTATAAACTTATCGTCTTGAATCTTCATGACATCTTAACTCACATTGCGGAAGCATAGTTGTGACACATGTATGGAGACATGTGTCACAGGGCTACAACCATAATAACCCAAATCCTCGGCTCGCCTCTATTCAAGTGAGTCCCCGATTATGCGAACAACTCTTTCCAAAATGAACTTACAAACATGGAGTCTCTATCACTCACAATGGATTTGGGAATTCCATGTAGACGAACCACTTCCCTGATAAATGCCTCGGCCACTGATCGCGCAGAAATCGGAGGTTTTAAGGCCATGAAATGTGCGTACTTAGATAACCTGTCCACCACCACCAAAATCACCGAGAACCCTTTTGACTTAGGTAAACAAGTGATGAAGTCCATGGAAATATCATCCCAAATCTGTTCCGGAATCGGAAGTGGCTGAAGGAGGCCCGCCGGTGACACCACCTCATATTTCATCTTTTGGCATACCAATCAATTTGCGACATATTCTTTGACTCGTTGAAACATTCCTCTCCAGTACACGTTGCTTGCTATTCGACGATAGGTCCGGTAGACTCCCGCGTGACCTCCAGGTGGGGTGTCGTGGAATTCCTGCAATAACTTTGAAATCCACATCGATGTGGCTGGAAGTACCAACCTGCCATGATAAAATAAATGAGTGCCCATCAGCTGAAAACCCGGCCGAGTACCAGGCTGCGAGAGAGTGGCATGATGAATCAAACTCACATATTCGTCCCCCACCTGCTCCTTTTCTATATCCCCGCCGCCAACCCACTCCGCGCTACTCATCGTACGTAACTCGGCCCCGCCGTCTCTCTGAGAAATGGCATCCGCAGCTGCATTTGAAATTCCCATTTTATATTGAATCTCGAAATCATAGCCTAGTAACTTGGCCACGCAGACTTGTTGAGCCGACATCACAATCTTCTGATACAATAAGTGCTTGAGGCTTCGATGATCCGTGCGAACCACAAACTTTCGCCCCAATAAATATGGTCTCCAATGCTGAACTGCCAACACCAATCCCATCATCTCCCGCTCGTAAGCTGATTTCGACAACGTGCGGCCCGACAAAGATTTACTAAAATATGCTACCACCTTCGGTCTTGCATTAGCATAGCACCTACACCCGTGCCTGAAGCATCACATTCAACGACAAATGGTTTGTCGAACTGAGGTAATGCCAGTACCGGAGCCTCGGTCAGCACCCTCTTGAGCTGACAGAATGCCGTCTCCGCTGCTGCGGTCCATTCGAAGGGCTTTGGCGCCTCCTTTTTCAATATCTCGGTTAGTGGCTTCGCAATCAGCCCATACTCCCTCACGAACCTCCAATAATATCCTGTCAGCCCCAAGAACCCTCGGACCTCACGTGGTGTGGTCGGTCGAGGCCAGTCGACCGCCGCACTCACCTTTTCGGGATTCATTGCAACTCCTTCTTCTGATATGACATGGCCTAGATATTCCACCTTCCTACACCCTAACGAACACTTCTTTTTGTTAGCCAAAAACTGATTCTCATGCAATATTTTGAGCATCACCTCGACGTGCTCTCGATGTTCCTCCCATGTGCGGCTGTATATGAGGATATCATCGAAAAATACTAGCACGAATTTCCTCATATGCGAGCAGAAAACATCATTCATAGTTGATTGGAAGGTGGCGGGGGCATTTGTCAAGCCGAACGGCATGACTAAGAACTCGTAGTGCCCGTTGTGCGTCCGGAATGCAGTTTTCGGAATATCCTCGGCTGCCACGCGAATTTAGTGGTACCCGGACCTCAAATCAATTTTGGAAAAGATTACTGCCCCTGCTAGCTCGTCTAACATCTCCTGAATAACCGGAATTGGATACTTATCCGGCATTGTTACCTTGTTCAGCTCCTGATAATCCACACAGAACCGCCAACTCCCATCTTTCTTCTTTACGAGCAAAACCGGGCTGGAAAAGGCACTCGAGCTCGGGCGGATGATCCTTGCAAGTAGCATGTCTCGCATTAGCCGCTCAATCTTGTCTTTCTGATGATAGCTGTATCGGTAAGGGCGAATTGAGACCAGCTTGGCTCCCAGCTCGAGATTGATCCGATGGTCGGTGTCGTGCCGTGGTGGCAGCTCGTGGGGTTCCCCGAATACCCCAGTGAATTTGTTCAGAACTTCCTCCAATAACTCAAGCATAGCTGCTTTAAGACGCGCGCCTGCAGCCTCCTCAACCACTGCCCACAACTGCGTCTCTTCACTCTCACGTATCAATGTTTTCATTCCGATTGGTCCCCAACACAGCTGGGGATCCCCTTTCAGCTCTACACTTCTCCCTTTCCAAACGAATTTCATCACCATTTTGTCGTAGTAATACCGGACCTCTCCCAACGTAGATAGCCACGTGTGGCCTAATATTAAATCCACCCCTCCTAATGGAAATACGAAGCAGTCAACCACAAAGCTGCACCCGGCCAACGACACTACCACCCCGTGGCATGCCCCCTCCGATTTTGTGCGTCGACCATCCCCCAGCAATACCCCAAACTTCTCTTTTCTATCAGTCTGCAGCCCCTTAGTGTGAACCAGCTCATGAGAGATAAAGTTGTGACTCGTCCCATTATCGATCATCACTATAATCGATTGCTTCCCCATTCCTCCATGCAAGCGCATCGTACGAGGTGAGTCAATACCCGCCATCGAGCACAAGGGCAAATCCACTTCTTTCTCGTCGATCTCCTCCGGCTCCTCGCCTATCTCCTGGAGTCCCATAGGTTGGTAGAAATCATGCTGCTTCACTTCCATGATTTCCCCTTCCTCAGCTATCATCACCCTTAATTGTTTAAGCGGGCATTCATGCCCCGGTGAATACGTCCTCCGGCAATGAAAGCACAGCCCCTTAGCTTTCAACTCAGCTAACTCGTGTGGGGACAATCTCGTGAAATGAGGTCGTTGCGGCAGAGGAGGTTACTGCTTGGACGAGATGCCCCGTGCTACTGTCCCGGTTTTCTCTCCCGTCCAAGGATGGCTACTGCCGGTGGATCCTCGTTGCGAGGCGTCTCCGGTTCCCGACTAGCCCGAGGTGCTACTCCGTTGAGGGTGGTTGCTAAACTTCGACGTCGGATTCCATGAGGATTGAACAGTTCGGCCTCCCCTGAGACACACGAGGTTTGCTTCGACATCGTGGGCTAGATCCATCGCCGCTTCTAATTCTACCGGCCGCAATATTCGAAGGAAGCCTCGGATTTGCTCTTTCAAGCCTTTCATAAAATATCCCAAGTAGTGGGTATCCGTCAAGCCCGGAACTTGGCTCGAGAGTTGGACGAAAAGGGAGATATATTCGTCCACCGTGCTAGTCTGCTGAATGTCCGCTAATCGTTTGAAAACATCTCCTTGGAATCGATTATCGAACTGTGTCACTAAAGCCTCTGAGAACTTAGCCCACGATAGTGCTGGCTTCCGGGAGCGAAGCCATGTCAACCAATATAATGCGTCGCCTTCCATGGCCACCACGGCTGCGGCGACCCTCGCCTCCGTCGGCGTGTCCGTGATTTCAAATTGTTGGTTCGCTCGTGCCAACCACCCTATGGGATCGGTCCCGTCGAATGTGGGAAGCTGCACCGCGTGTTTGGAATCGCCGGTATCCTTCTTCTCCTCATCATTGCTACCCTCATGGGAACCCTCCTCTCAATCGTTGTTCGAGCCGTGTTCTCCCTCCGACGAACCCGGCTTCGTCTTAAGTTCCTTCATGACTGCCGCTAGGGTTGTCGTGATAGTCACCAAACTCTCTTGCATCGCTTTGATCTCTCCATGGAGAAGGGCGTTGTCCTTTTCTATCACTTCCAGCCTCTCCGACACTTCTCGAATTGTCATGGTGTGAGATTGGGATCCCGCAGGTTGTACCAATTGTTAAGAGTGGAATTTTGTTTATAAGATAAGCAAGAACAAGAACACACGATTGGCCTCAGCCGCCAGCCTCCAGGCTAAACTAATTCTCCCATAATTTGATTAATGAAAGAATCCCTATTTAAACTAAACACCCTAGGGCGTTGTCCTTCTCTATCACTTCCACGATCTCCGAAGCCATCACCACCGCCGAACCTCCATAGCCACCATGCCGGAAATCGCCTCCCAGCTCCGACCACTCTAAAACCTTGCACCCCCACATATTTCGACATGTAGATCACGAATTTGGAGTTAGATTCATCATCCAAGCACTGCAAGTAGGACATGCAGCCCCGGAAATTTGGATGATCGAAGAACACTTTGATTTCTTCCTTCCTTGCGGTGAGATTCTTACTTTTCTTGATGAATCTAGCCTAGATCATTGATGTAGAGTATAATTTGAATACCATATACACTGTATAAGATTTGGACCTTAGGTGAATGATGATGCATGTCCCAAATTCTATGATAATCTTCATCTCCATCTTGTTTGATGAACATCTATGTATAGATTGTTGATGTTTCCTGAAGATCCTTCATCTTCGATCATGTCTAGCTCCTGTAAGAACATTCCCTCTATGAATTCATCACGTTTTTATGCTCAAACAATGTTTTAAGATGTTCTAGAACCAAACCCGTAAGCATTTCTCCCAAAATTGAATGAAGCCTTTTATCGAACACCTTGCATGCGTACTCTGTTCGGTTTTGTTCAGCGATTTTGAATCTCTTCCTGACCTTATCTCGTTTCAAGTCTTAAATGAAAGTTGTAGATTATGTTTCCAGCTTTCCACAGCCTTTTGAATCACCTCTATCCGAGTTAGTATGAATTAATTATGATTTTTAGAAGTGCGAGTATCAAACCAGCCATTCTAGAAATTTTTATGAAACTTCGAGCTTAATCCTGGAAAATCTGTAATAGATATGAGCTTAAATATTTCACCATGTTAAAGTACATTATCTCAGGTATCCATAGCCATATCATATGCCCAAAACCAAGTTTGTATGTGAATACTGTGCTCATTTGAAGTTGACATGTTTTTAAAACAATTTCTGGAAAAACAGCTTAAGTTTCGACCTTGACCCCCATTTTTAGACGCGATCCCCTACTCAATTTTAAAAAGTGAAAATATAATGTTGTAGCCTGTTTTGCAAGCTTTCTATCCATATGCTCTGTGTCCAAATTCGTTAAGTATAGCCCGAGATATCATAGCTCGAAGTTCGCTATTGAAACGATAGAAATTCCATTTTCAGCGTTTATGTTCTTTAAAGAAAAATTCATAGCTTTCGATTCTCTTGTCGATAAATTCTGAAACTTGAGCATGTGGTAACATTATGTCTTAGCCCTTCATCCATAACACCCAACTCCAGTTTGATGCCCAGACACATGAGCTATAAATTATTCTTCAAGCCATTGTCATTCGGCCTTGTTGTGCAAGCTTACTTTGATACTTGAATCAACTGTGAACCTTGCACACGTTCAGCCCCTATGCCAACATTTTCAATTCGAAACTATTATCTCTTAGTTATCCTCTAAAGTCGAAACATCTTGAATTGATCGACAAAGGAAGCCTCCATGATTTAATTCTTTAAGCTTAAACACTTAGCCCTTTCCAAAGTCTCCAAACTTAAGTTCAAATCCTTGAATTAATCTTAGATGATTAATCCTAATTCTTCACAACCTTTCATCATCCATTTCACACTTGAGTTAGAGTGTGTAAGAATACCATAAGTTTGATAAGGAATTGTAAGATTTATAAAGTAAGATAAGCTCATTAAATACTTAGGTATATAAATATATCTAAGTATAGTTATATTATTAAGGGGTGATGGTGAGATATTATTGAGTTATCAGTACATGAGTATTGATTTGTGTGATGCATGATATCTTATGTAAAGGTACAAGTTTTGGAGATCAAGGCGACGAAGGGAGCCAGAGTTGATTGCTTACTTGATTGCTTATCCATATACAAACTGTGAGCTCTTATTTTATATAAATCAAAGCATGATTTGCATTTGCTTAAAGTTACGCAAGCATGATTTATATTGCATAAGCATGATTTGTTAAAAGCTTTAGACTTGCCAAGTTTTATTGCATGCATGTACTAGTCTACAACAACTTAACGATCGGCCCTTCTGAATCGAGATGTTAGTCGGGTAAGTGCGCACACAAGGTAAAGGTGTCTGAGGGGATGGCCACTCCTCGACACTATTCTAACTCTTATTATATGTAGACTTGGTTACTCATGAAGATTATTGCTGGCATAGCACAAGTTCATTAGCACATTAGATGCATTGAAGTAAGAGCATGCACATGATTTGTTCAAAAACAAGCACGGGTTCTTTTCTAAAACCCCCGTGACTTGAATTAATCGGGCAAGTCTATTCTATAGCCATAATGGAATCTTTCTGTTTTGGCGATGAGCTCACTCGGTACATTTTTATACTGACGCCCTGTACGTATTTCTAAACGTGCAGGTTAACTGGAAGCGAGAGATGAAGGGAGACGAGCCGGGAGTTGGGATATTACGGTTGTACTTATTTTCTCAAAAATATAGATATGCTTCTCACAAATGTTTTCCAAAATTGAGCTCTCACAATAATGTGAATAGTGAAATGTTGTATATGAAATATGATGTGTGAAAAGCATACATGAGTTGATTATGTGATGAACGAATGAATGTGATGCATGAATGTAATGAATGAATATGATGAATGACTGATGATGTGCATCAAGTTTATGTGCTCATGCCATGATTATGATGATTAAATGATATGTGTGAAAGATGTGTGCTCATGCTGCATTGATGAATGCCAATGCATTAATGTTATATGCTTGCATTATGAGATGAAATGTGATGCAATTCATGATGACAATGTGAGCATGATTGGAATGTATGATGAAGCTATGTGCATGAATATGTGATGGATTGATGCATAATCCATGATTGTGAATGAATGATGCTGATTGTATGTGCTATGATATGTGTATTAGCATAAGTACGAATGATGAGTAAGATAAATACATAAATAAAAGTAGGATATACCAACCAAAGCCTCAAGTCAATAAGGACACTAGCACTACGACCACATAAAGAATAGCACCATAGCCACAAATGATAAAGATAATAATAGAACTATGAGCATGAACAGGACGACATCATAGTCACAAGACATAAGTACGAGAAGTACGAAGCACGCGTGAACTTGCCTGGTCATATAAGATATACAATAGTTATAGCATAGCACGCTCAAGAAATTTTCAAGTATGAACATAGAGTTTATAGAACTCACATGACCATAAAGAAATGCACATAGGAAGCGATCCAGTCTGTTATAAGCTACGACGTCCATAAGATACAACGCAAAAGTAAAAGGGCAATTTAAACAAGAAAGAGAAATCCTAGCAGGGTCTAGAAATTAGTAATATATAAAGCATGAAAACTACGACTAAGTATGAGAGCAAGAGAATTTAAGAAATGCGAACTTGACGATAAGTAATGTACTTCAATATAGGATGCCTCACAATCGCCATCTGCGAAACGCTCCAAGGCCACCTGTCTATAGGCCGCAACAAGTACCAGAAGTGCTAAAATTCTACGAATATAGAATGAAGCCTACACAAACGATGGGAGTATTCCTAGCTAAGTTCCACCAGAAGTGGAAGGCTGCACAAGACTTTGATGAAATGGGTTAGGACGGAATCTATCAACTTATCTATGTGATACCTGATGACTGGAAGGCATGGATCACACACCTGTCCTCTCTCTTCATTTATCGATGGTCAGATGGTGATGAGGATGGTGACTTCGAAGGATTAATATCCCACGTTAGTTCCTAATTCTACTTATGTGGCATACCACCTCCTCTAAGTTCCTTTGAGACGGAGTCCACCCGGCACTACTCTTCAGTTCAAGATGAGCCCTATGTTGAGGACGTGAAAACTCAACCACCAGCTTATGAGCCTAATTCGACTACCTTAACCTTTGACGGTGAAGATAATATTCTCACAATCAGCTACAATTTGGAAAACCAGCTCGTTTTATCCCCAAGATCTATGTCACCCTTAGTGACCCCATGGGATGACGTCCCTATAGAATCGATTTTTGAGATAGGTACTTCGAGACTCGATGGAGAAGAGAAATCATGGGAAGATGACCCAACTGTGCAAGCCCCCATAGGAACCGTGAGTGTTCAACCTCTAGCAATAAGCGAGATGCGTTTCTTAAAGGATCCTTACATTCTTCATCCTGAAGAATATGAGCGCCCTAATGGTCCTTATAGTAGTTGGTCTCAGCCTCCGCCTCTCGACAAAAATCGAGCACTGGTCAATGAATATGCAATAGGAATCTTTGCGGGACCCAGCATCATCAAGGAAGATGATTATCATGAACGAGTGATAGAAGAGCTTAGCAGCACCAGCAGGATTTTTGTGAGCAAGGACGAAGACGAAGAAAAGACAAATTAGGATTTCTGATCCTAGAAGGTATTCGAATAGTAATTATTGATATGCTCTACTCTAGTTATATAGATAGCCGCATATAGCAAGTAGCGATTAAAATGGGCAGCAAAAGCATAGTGAACCCAGTACGCTACATCGAGATATAGTTTGAGTAAAGAGAATAAAACACCCTAAGATAGCCTAGGAGGCAATTTTCCCATTTTGATATAAGACCTCCGACGAGGCAATTTTCCATATTTTGTTAGCAACTATTTTGAAGCAAATCGATTTCAGCATATGTGTATAAGCTAAGCATTTTCTTATGAGCCAGAATTCCAAAAGCGACTCCTAAAAACTTTTTACCCTTTTGCAAACCTTATTATGATAAGATTTCCATTAGCTTCAAAGTTGTTTCGAAAATTCATATTTTCAAAAATTCCTTTCCAAAACCATTGAGTTTATAGATAAGATAAACTGCATTTACTTCACCTCAGTCAAAGCTATTAATTAAGCCACCAGCCACAAGACAGTTTTAACGTGCTAAGAGATTTGATTAATTCAGCTATGGCGTTGTTCGACACTCTTTTAAAATCATGTTCAAAAGAAAACCCCGATTTTGTTTAGCTTAGCTAACTTTAGAATGTCGGTCCACAACAATAGAAATTGAATCGACAATAATGATTTAGCTGCTCAAATCACTTTTACCACCTCGAGTAAAAAGATAGTTTTCAAAAGCAGATTCTCCAAGTCCACACTAGCATTGAACTAGCCACTAGAAGTAGTAAGTTAGACTCGAATGACAAATAGAACCCTTTGATCGATTAGAATAATTGATAAGAACGTACGTGTAAATTCTTCATCATAAACGAATCGTAGAAGCAAGGCACGGATGACAACAGAAGATTGGAGGATTTAAACGATTAGAAACTAGAACACGCGACAAACGACATATCAAATCGATAAAGAGATAAGCATCCGAAGGCTAGAAGTCCGTAAAGATCAAATCAGCTGAATAGTACCACGAAGGAGAATAGCGATCACAAGATTGCCAAGAGTCTCCATACCTAAATGGGTGAGTACTTCGAGAACCGACAAATAGAACGACCCCATAAGTAATATTGATACTAGATATAACACTCCGAGCGTGTCACTCATTGAAGACTACGCAATTAGGAAGCTACGATTTGGACAATTTATGAGCCATACAAGGCAAACACGAAAGGAAGAAGAAATTAAATATGATTCGAGAATAACTAGAGTATGAATACGGGTTACACCATCTTAGTGACCCAAAACGATTTCATAAGCGATTTCGACCAAAGCCTTAAGCTATAGAGTTGGAAATAACTCCTTAGTTGAAACGCACTCAGCCTTGATCTTGGCACTGAAGCCCTACGATAGCCGAATTATGAATTCAAAAAGGAAGCGGCACAATCCAAGTGAAGATGTTAGATATATCGTTAATTGGGCAACTACTAAGACTTAAATGCTATAAATAGCAACTTACCAGCCCTCGAGCTTCCAGCCTTGACCGAGCTAAATTACTCGATGTCGAGCTTTACCGCATTCAAGGGCCAGCTTCAACAAAGATGCAAGCCACATGGCAAGTAAAGAATTCTGGTCGAACCCCTATTGAAATATAAGTCAAACTCCAAATATTTCTTCAGCTCCCGCACGAATGATTAAATCATTATAGCTTAATCAACCGAGCGTGACGATTTAAAAGATGAAGCAATGGCTATGGCACGAGCCTACCTTAGATGTATATAATTACGTTAGCATATCAATGAACCCTTAGAAAGGGAAGCTTACGCGAGGTCCAACTACGAATTCCTCGAAAATTTACAAAATACGATGAAGCAAATAATGAGGAGTTGATACTAAGCTTTGAAAGGAAGATAGCACACGAATGCCAAGCAATAATGAGATAGAATTGAGTTCTCGTGGAACCAGCATTATGAATATGTAAAAGCTACTAACGATGCCGAAACCTAGCTATGCCAAGTCGAAATAGCTAGAAGCAAGAAATGATATGAGAATCAGAAGTCAATACCTATTGCCAAGAGAAGATCACCTACATGACGAACCGAAGACCACGAGTACAATGATCGATATCTTAGCAAGTAAAATAGCTACCATTTAGAAACAATATCCTACGAGGGTAAATCCCTAAAGATATTAAGTTATCGAACGGAGTGAAAATACTAATAAAAGCAATAGATAAGGGTTAACTACCCTGGCGATCATTTCAAGTTATAATAACGTGACTTATCAGCGAGATAAGTAGACTAAAATAGACACCCAAGAGTCTGAATAAAAGACTAAAGCATGTTTGAATGCTAGAGACGTGTTGTCTTGTATAAGATAAAAAGATTTATACATGAGTATATAGCATGAGAAAAGAATGTGAGTGAAGCCCACAGTGCTTCGATTATAGCTTAATTAAGATGTACATAGATATGTATATGTTGATATCAAGTAAAAGAGTTTCCCAATGGTGGAATAAAATGAGATGCGATGTAAAAGCTTATGAGAATAAGACATTGCGTATAGATATCGAATGTCCTAGCAAGATATGAGTTTTATAAGTGACCTACTGGTTAGCTAGAACCTTAATGAAGTTATGAGTAAAAGATAAAGCTCATATGATGATGAGCTTATTAGTTAGCTTCTTATAGAAGTTTGTGCACGGCTATCATAATGATAGTCGATAACTTAGCAAGTATGTGTGTGAATGTACGGCTATCCGAGTGATAGTCGATAAACTAGCTAATATGCGCGTATGTGTGTAAATGTGTATGGCTATCAGATTGATAGTCGATAAATTAACAAAGTACATGTATACGGCTATCAGGACGATAGTCGATAGACTAACAAGTGTGTTCATTTTGCTCAAAACAAAAGCATATAGAGCCGGCAACTAGCCGATTCTACACACGAAGGATCGACCCTGACGTACTGGCATTGTCAAGATATGATGGGCACATCACAGCTTGAGACGAGTCTATAGCAAGGAAGCATACCAAAAGAATTAAGTAAACGTTAGCTCGAAAGCTAATAAGGTGTTCTCACCTTTTCGATTTAGAATCGATTAGAACGAATTATGATGCTAAATTTCTAAGCAAACGAGTAGTTAAATTCAAAGCAAAATGAAGCCGACTAAGGCGAATTAGGACTTGGACAACACTTTGCAAAGATGGACCTCGGTGATAGCAAAGGGAGAGCATGACCATGTTCAGCATGAAGTTCTTTATGCAACTTCAAGTCAACAAGAGGCTAGCAAATGAAAGTACGATCAGAAAAAGCGCGTAAAGGCATCAATTGCCTAAGCGTAGAACGAACTTTAGCATAGTCGATGCATATGAAGAAGCTATGATAGCAAAGAAGAGTACAAGCAAAGGCAAGGGAAAAGCCTGACCAGCTTGCAAAGAACTCTGAAGATGATTTTTATGCATGGTTGTCAAGAAACATAAGGAAGTATGCCATAAATTGATTGAAACGATAAAAGTAACTAGAACGTGCTATAAATCGACAAAAGCAAAAAGTTCAAGAATGGCTTCAGACGGAAGAGCTCCTCTAAATGATTGAAGATAATGGCACGATGGTGCCAAGAAGAGCTACAAAAGAAATTCAAGAAGGGATATGGGCTACCTACCCCACGTATCTTAAGAGGGTACGAATTTTGAGGACGAAATTCTTTTTAAGGGGGTAGTGTTGTAACAGCCATAAAAATTCATTCTAGAAAAGCGACCACATCAAATTTTTAAATAAAATTACATAGCTATTTAGTGGCTATTGGAGAACGGATTAGCTTAACAAATTATTCTCGAGCTACATTATTAGCTATTTAAAATAGCTTAGCTTATGATTAAAATAGCATGACAATGCTATAACTATTTATTCCGGAAATAAAATTTATTATAGAAGTTTTATATTATTATTATTCCGGAACGAGCTAACGTTATAGTACACAATGTGCAAAGTTAAGATACGAGATGAGATCCGGAACTTAATTCCGGTATGATTGATAGTCGAGTTGTATACTCGAAGAAGCATGAATTACGAGCACAAGTTTATTTATTATTATATTTCTTAATTGCTTGTTAATGTCGATACTTAGTTAATTAATTGTGGAATGATTATTTGATGGATGTGATTATATTAGCATGTGTATTAGCATACACATAGTGATGATATATCACGTATAATAAATATTGTGTAGAGATCCTACACTAGATGTTTATCATCTACGTTTTGTATTTTTATTTGGGGACCGAATGTGACACCCATATATATTATATTATATTAGTGTCACATATTTAATTATAGAGATTATAGCATATAGTATTATACACTAAGTAGAATAATTAGTAGGAGAAAAATACACTAAGTGCAAGTGTGTGTGTGTTCGGCAAGTGAGAGGGAGGAGGGTGAGAGCAAGTATAAGTAAGCCCCACCCCTCCTCAAGACCTCATTCATCACTCCCCCACTTTCTCACACTAGAAGTGTAGAGAGAAGCTCTGAAACTCAGCTCCCACATCAGCCACCATCTCCGACGCCATCACCACCGCCGAACCTCCATAGCCACCACGCCGGAAATCGCCACCCACCTCCGACCACTCTAAAACCTTGCACCCCTACATATTTCGACATGTAGATCACGAATTTGGAGTTAGATTCATCATCCAAGCACTGCAAGTAGGACATGCAGCCCCTGAAATTTTAATGATCGAAGAACACTTTCATTTCTTCCTTCCTTGCGGTGAGATTCTTACTTTTCTTGATGAATCTAGCCTAGATCATTGATGTAGAGTATAATTTGAATACCATATATGCTGTATAAGATTCGGGCCTTAGGTGAACGATGATGCATGTGCCAAATTCTTTGATAATCTTCATCTCCATCTTGTTTGATGAACATCTATGTATAGATTGTTGATGTTTCCTCAAGATCCTTCATCTTCGATCATGTCTAGCTCCTATAAGAACATTCCCTCTATGAATTCATCACGTTTTTATGCTCAAACAATGTTTTAAGATGTTCAAGAACCAAACCAGTAAGCATTTCTCCCCAAATTGAATGAAGCCTTTTATCGAACACCTTGCATGCGTACTCTGTTCGGTTTTGTTCAGCGATTTTGAATCTCTTCCTGACCTTATCTCGTTTCGAGTCTTAAATGAAAGTTGTAGATTATCTTTCCAGCTTTCCACAGCCTTTTGAATCACCTCGATCCGAGTTCGTATGAATTAATTATGATTTTTAGAATTGCGAGTATCAAACCAGCCATTCTAGAAATTTTCATGAAACTTCAAGCTTAATCCTGGAAAATCTGTAATAGATATGAGCTTAAATCTTTCACCATGTTAAAGTATATTGTCTCAGGTATCCATAGCCATATCATATACCCAAAACCCAAGTTTGTATGTGAATATTGTGCTCATTTGAAGTTGACATGTTTTTAAAACAATTTCTGGAAAAACAGCTTACGTACCGACATTGACCCCCATTTTTAGACGCGATCCCCAGCATGATTTTAAAAAGTAAAAATATAATGTTGTATCCTGTATTGCAAGCTTTCTATCCATATGCTCTGTGTCCAAATTCGTTAAGTATAGCCGGAGATATCATACCTCGAAGTTGGCTATTGAAACGATAGAAATTCCATTTTCAGCGTTTATGTTCTTTAAACGAAAATTCATAGCTTTCGATTCTCTTGTCGATAAATTCTGAAACTTGAGCATGTGGTAACATTGTGTCTTAGCCCTTCATCCATAACACCCAACTCCAGTTTGATGCCCAGACACATGAGCTATAAATTATTCTTCAAGCCATTGTCATTCGGCCTAGTTGTGCAAGCTTACTTTGATACTTGAATCAACTGTGAACCTTGCACACGTTCAGCCCCTGTGCCAACATTTTCAATTCGAAACTATTATCTCTTAGTTATCCTCTAAAGTTGAAACATCTTGAATTGATCGACAAAGGAAGCCTCCATGATTTAATTCTTTAAGCTTAAACACTCGGCCCTTTGGCCAAAATCTCCAAACTTAAGTTCAAATCCTTGAATTAATCTTAGATGATTAATCCTAATTCTTCACAGCCTTTCATCATCCATTTCACACTTGAGTTAGAGTGTGTAAGAATACCATAAGTTTGATAAGGAATTGTAAGATTTATAAAGTAAGATAAGCTCATTAAATACTTAGGTATATAAATATATCTAAGTATAGTTATATTATTAAGGGATGATGGTGAGATATTATTGAGTTATCAGTACATGAGTATTGATTTGTGTGATGCATGATATCTTATGTAAAGGTACAAGTTTTGGAGATCAAGGCGACGAAGGGAGCCGGAGTTGATTGCTTACTTGATTGCTTATCCATATACAAACTGTGAGCTCTTATTTTATATAAATCAAAGCATGATTTGCATTTGCTTAAAGTTACGCAAGCATGATTTATATTGCATAAGCATGATTTGTTAAAAGCTTGCCAAGTTTTGTTGCATGCATGTACTAGTCTACAACAGCTTAACGATCGGCCCTTCTGAATCGAGATGTCAGTCGGGTAAGTGCGCACACAAGGTAAAGGTGTTTGAGGGGATGGCCACTCCTCGACACTATTCTAACTCTTATTATATGTAGACTTGGTTACTCATGAAGATTATTGCCGGCATAGCACAAGTTCATTAGCACATTAGATGCATTGAAGTAAGAGCATGCACATGATTTGTTCAAAAACAAGCACGGGTTCTTTTCTAAAACCCCCGTGACTTGAATTAATCGGGCAGGTCTATTCTATAGCCATAATGGCATCTTTCTGTTTTGACGATGAGCTCACTCGGTACACTTTTGTACTGACGCCCTGTACGTATTTCTAAATGTGCAGGTTAACTGGAAGCGAGAGATGAAGGGAGACGAGCTGGGAGTTGGAATATTACGGTTGTAGCCCTGTGTCTTGTGTCTTCATACGTACTTCACAACCATGTTTTCCGCTAAAGATCTAAAACTTAAGAGTCATAATTAAAGTTGACCATAAATGGTCTGGTATCAAGTATTTCATTTAATGAGTTCATTTTGTCACATAATTCTAAGAGTCAATTTGTAAGTATCAACTTAAGCCTTAAGTTCTCGTCACTTCATGTTTCGTAGCTAAAACTAAATCATGCCGTATTCTTCTATCATTATTTCCTATAGATAATTTCCTTCGAATATATTCTCCTTCCGCTAACATCTTTTCTTCATAAACATCATGGATTACTATTTTAGTGAACTAAAGTCATTTAAGTCGTTTAAATCAAATTGGCAAATAAGGTTCTTTTAGCGTACCACCGTAGCGCACCGGTCTCCGAGGCATGTTTCTTCATGCCCTGGGGGTCGGGGTGTTACAGATTGATCATCTTTCATCTTAAGGGTCGAATCTACACCATATGTTATCATACTCATATCATCACCTACTGCATGAATTCATGTTCATATCATCAAGGGAGAAGTTTTTACCGATTGATTTTGAAGAAAATTCGAAGATCCAAGCTTGATCAAACTTCAGCCCCTTGCATGAGCCACTTGCAGCCTCTTGATCAAAATTCCACGACCATATTCGTGGTCTAGAAGTGGAGAGGAAGTTGTGTGCAAAATTTGGTGAGGATTGGTGGTGGTTATGAGTTTTCCGGTCGCCGGAAAACTCAAGGAAGCGGCGGCGGACGGTGGCTGAAGGGAGGAGGGCTGCCAGATTCTTAAAGAGAAGGGAGACCTTCTCTCTCTAGCTTTGAGGTGGGAGGATGACAAATGAAGAATTTGTTGACCAAAGTCCTATTTATACTTAGTGTATTCCTTCTCTTATTGTGACACTTGTCACCTATTGATGGTATTTTCTTCCCACTTGTTTTATTACTTGGTGGTCACTCATACACCAGTATTTCATTCTATGTATTTATTCTTGATCTTAATTATGTATAGAAATACATATGGTGTCTAATTAATCGATCACCATTCACATATAAGTGATTCTCGATCACTTGTCACATAGATCATATTTCACATTTAATCACATCACATTTAATCATGTAACCATGTATTCAATCCATTGAGCATATAAGCACATAATTCATCTTAATTATATCGTCATACTATGCTCCATACTTGTGCTCCTCGAATAGCACCTTCGCTATTCTCATAATTCACTAGACTGCTACGGCAGTCGATGTACATTTCATATTTATTTAATAGCTGTTCCGAGCTTACTTATCTCATTCGTTAGCCATTGAAAATCATTCTAGAGTTCTAAATCTTACTCCGGATCGTATCATAAGGTTGCTAGATGCTTCTCGTGTCCGGGTAATATTATTTAATTGAGTCTAGAGCTCTTATTTAATATTTAGCTAATTAAATAATATTATATCATTAATTAGCTTTAAACTTTGTTAGTCAAAAATCGAGATGCTCAATTTTTCTAGAACGGATTTTTGAGGGCTGTTACAAGATTTTAACCACAAGTTGATGCGATGTCAAGAAATAGAAGCAACGGAAGCCGAATGGAACCGAGTTCTACAGAACCAGCATCACGAGTGAATGAAGTCGATAAAAGATGATGAAGTTTAGCTATGACGAAAGGAACGATATGAAAATCAAGAATGGTTACCTCCTGACAAGGATATAAAATATCCACGATTAATCAAAAGCCATGAGCGTGACGATTATGTTTATACGGCGAATAGCTCTAATGTAGAAATGATGCCCTTGAAAGGGATACATTATGAAGTACATTGAGCATATTGAGTCAATGTGGCTATGCCACTACGAGTTATAGATGAAGGGTTAGCTACCCTAACGATTGACGCTTAGTCAGATGAAAAGGATGATGAAAATATTAAATTAAGTAAAACATAATAAGTGACCAAGTGGTCAATAGCACCTCTATGAGGGTATGATAAGAAACATAGTTTGCACTACAAAATGTAAATGATTAGCTAAGATAAGAAATGAATAAATACATGACTATCGAAGGGGATAGTTGATGATGATACTATGTTGGTACGGCTATCGAATGAGATAGTCAAAAGCGCTATGATGAAGGTATGGCTATCGAAAGTAATAGTCGAGAACGATATGATATAGGTGTAACTATCATAATGATAGTTGATAAATAAGGAGTAAAGCTGCCTCTAGAATGATAAATGATAAATGATGGACTAGTGGAATCGGCTATCGAATGTGATAGTCGATAATATTGCCATGTATATATGGCCATTAGAACGATACTCGAAAGGTTACGATGATGCCCGCCATGATGTTAGCTCTTAAGCACATGGGGATGACACGCCAACAAGACTTATGCGTAAAAGATTAATCGACTATGCAGTATACCAACAACCATGACATTTGCTCGAGTTACAACGTTTGCTACCCTGTGGGAATGAGCTAGTAGCAAGGATATTATGAAATCCTTTTTAAGGGTGTAGTGCTACGCACGCACTAGTTTATGAGTAACATTTTTACGATCAACAAGGTGATCTTACCTTACATGTTAGAATCTTCTAGAAGTGAAATGCTACGCTACACGATGAATGAGCAAGCGACTAGCCTAAAGCTGAACCGATGATGACCATGATGAACGAAGACAAGAGAAACACCTCATGAAGACGAGACAATGCAAGCCGGACATGATCAAATCTCAGCACGACGCTACAGATACCACTCGAAGCTAGATAGAACATGAAGTAAATGACTAGTAGTATGCGTATAAATTTGACGACATCGATTAAGAAATTATGATAGAGACTTGATCGCACGATTAAGCCATGCATGTATAAGGGAAATATTCCTAACTACCTAGAAGTGATTGTTCGCATGACGTTAAGATTACAGAAGCAAAGATCAAGGATGAGAACCGCAACAACAAGATGATTCATTCTAGCACAAGGTCGAAAGATTTAGATTATTGACGGTGATAAGAAAAAGATTGACTAGACATTATGCACGGCAAAAGCTAAAGTCAAGAGCGGAGCGGCAAACACGTTCAAAGAATTCAACATGATTAGAAAAGTGTAATGAAGATGAGGATAATTAAAGCTAATGCCGCAATAGAAACAAGAGTTCGGAATAACTCCACGAGACCCATTACTAGAAATTAGCACAATGGAGGTTTAATATTTCAATATATCACCCAGCATGAATGTTCCTCAAAGGAACTAAGTTTAGCATAATAAAACATTATGATTATAACGTGTAGAGCGGCACGAAAGTTTCCCGAAAGAGATAAGCTAGCAAGTTAAGAATGCCACTAGTATCCGGTGCACTCACGAATAAACAAGAATGAACGCTTACTATCTAATAAGATAAACGCCATGGGAAGATGAAGGAGAGCGAGGCGTGCAAGAATAAAAAAACAACGAAAGCGTACCTCGAGGTCAATGATGAAAATATGGTCAATTACAACCTGGGCCCAGACGCAACCGCTATACGAATGATGGTAAAGGCACAACGGAGCCACGAAGAAACCCAAAAGAGATCTAAAGACGGATATGAAAAACCTATCCCAGCGTTCATATTAGAGAGTACAAATTTCGAGGACAAAATTCTTTTAAGGGGGTAGTGTTGTAACAACCGTGAAAAATCCGTCCTGAAAAATCGAATCGCTCCGGCGACCGGAAACACCTCCAATCACCACCAAAATCTCCCCTCACACATTTTTCGACCTCCCGAATCCATTTTCGGCCTCAGAATCTTCCTTAGATGACGGGAAGTGGTTCATGCAAGCTTCAAATTCGGACAAGGTTGGAGTTTGATACGAACCTTGCAGACCATATATCAAACACGCAAGCGGAAGACTCGATAGATAAAGATAGAATATCCCAAAACCTCCTAGATCGAATCCAAGAAGTAATATAGACGAGACGAAGCTCCTTATACCCTAACTGGTATTGTCTAAGCAACTCAGGGACAATGAATGACACTCAAACGAGGGTGATGAACTCGATTGATTCGCCGGATAAAAGAATTTCTTGGTCACACCAAAAGAAATTCGAAGAAAATTCTCAAGAGAGAAATATACTTAATTTTATTCATCAAAGGTTCAATTTTCGTCACCTACATAAGAGCCATATTTATAGGCTTCAAAAAGTCCTAATCCTACAAGGAAACTAGTTAAAAACCTATCCTAAAATATACCAAACCAAATCATAATCTAAAAAGCAATAAAATCACCAAAATAAATCTTAAAATAGCCCTACCAACTAGAGAACTAATAAAATCCGAAAATAATAAAATAAACAACTAAATAAATTACAAAATATTATCTTCACTCTTCAGCTCATGTCATCTTTAATCCTTGGCCCATGAAGTGAAATCCACGATCTACGGGCTGCATCATTCCCCTCCTCTTGAAGAGGATTTGTCCTCAAATCCTGTCCGTCTCCCACTTCAAATAAAAATAAGCTCCACTCCTTTTTCTTTTCATATATCTCCAACTCGTTCTTGCCTTCGAACTTGAGGCGATGTTCACTCCCTTGAATTGGTAGTAATCTAGAACATGGATCATCGGGAACAACATCCTTAAAATCTTGCAAAGAATGAATAGAGGGAGATAGATAATTAAGATCATTAATGAACCAATTATTCCCCGTGCAAAACTTTGCCTCCACGAACTTCTCCTCCTTATCGACCCACTCCAAATCATCACTCCGATCAAGTAGAGACTGATGCATCAACTCATTCTCCTTTATCTCTACTTTCTTCTCCTTAGGCTTCACCATCTCCGTCTCATTTTGCAATTGCACCTGATCCTCACAAATTTGTTTCTCAACAACCAATGGAGTAAAAGGAACAAGCGACACAATATCCTCGATATGCATGATGTTCTCTCGCTGTTCTTCATCATCCACTTGATTCTCCACACCCGGAACTCCATCATCAATTAAAGTAACCGCAGGAGGTACTTTGATTACTTCCACCACTTGACACAGTTCTTTCAAGATTTCCAAGATCTTCAGTTTTGAATCTTCTATCTCATCTTTGGTCACAACTCCACCACGATCACGAATTGGTTTAGAAAAACTCGTACATTCTGACCTTGGCTTCACATATGAACGTGTATACACCTTCGGCTACTCTTCTTCCTCCCAAAAGCTTCTCTTTAAATAGGAACCATTAGTAGCTTAAGGTCGCCTCCAATCGGTCTGAATCGCAGGATAGTAATGCGAAGGCGCATAACGCTTCCTTATCACCACCTTCATCTCTTTCCAAGTGTGGATAGGTTGCTCTCCGTACCTTCTTCTACTCATCACAAACTGATCCCACCAAGTTCGAGCATAGCCCGAAAACTCATTGGCTGCCAACTTCACTTTCATGAACTCTGAATAATTATGGCAATCAAACATGAGCTCCACCTTTCTCTCCCATTCGATATACAACTCAGGATCACATTTCCCTTTAAATGAGGGAATCTTCATCTTGATATGTTCCAAATTGCAATCTTCTCTTCCTCTCGGACCTCTATACCAGAAATCCTCTTCATCTCCATTCTCCCAATTATCTCCACACTCACCATATTCTAACTCAAAATGATTCCACCGGTTATTTCCTCGACTTCCTCTACCTCCGAACACCGACATACCTGCAAAACAATTTTTCCTTTTTTTTTTTTTTTTTACAAAAACGAAATGTTAGCTAAAAAGGATCCTCACCAGCTCACAAGCACTCGTATATTGCTCAAAGAGAAATCACTCAGCACTCGTGTATCACTGAAATAATATATGGCTTTTTCCTCTTTTAGTCTCACACTCTCTTGCCTTTTACCACTCAAAATTTCTCTCAAAGAACTAAAAAAAAAATAAACTCCGATCAACGAATCAATGAACACGAAAAAATTAGGAAAGATTTCACGTAGCTGACAAGACACAATAATAAAGATGAATCCTAATTTTTCTAAAGAAAGTGACCGAATGAAAAACTAGAATATTCGAATGAATCCTAATTGACTCCTAACGTGTATGAAGAAGAGAAAAATAATTCCAATATGTTACCCAAAACTTCTAACGTGTATGAAGAATAAGCAGCATGATGTATTACGAAAAAAAAATGCTGCCGTTCAGATTACGAATTCTATTCCAAGCAACAAATCTACGAATATATAATAATATATGACACAAACGCAATACAAACCCCCTTTGATTGAGAATCCTTAATTGTCGTATGATAGCAAACGTCAATAAGAACCCCAATTTGCAATAACCAACCCACACAAAGGAATTAAATTAATCAAAAAGCAATTCCCAAAATTAAGGACGGTAGTGCAGAATACGACTCTATGATGCGGAATAGATGTACGCTGTTTTTTTTTTTTAATTCAACTATAGTTGCTGAACACAAACACAATCAATCAAGAACGAAAACTCAATCAATACAAATGCAGCAGAAGAACGAACAAGAAAACGAATCTGGAAACAAGTTATTTTATTATTTTTTTTTATAATAAACAACGCTAGCACAAGAAGAAAAAAAAAAACGCAGACTACGAAACCCTAGGCAAAAACGAATCTGAATAGGAAAGACACGAAAAAAATATCCTAGATAACGAAACCTAGGCTCTGGTGCCAAATGATATGAACCTTGCAGACCGTATATCAAACGCGCAAGCGGAAGACTCGATAGATAAAGATGGAATATCCCAAAACCTCCTAGATCGAATCCAAGAAGTAATATAGACGAGACGAAGCTCCCTATTCCCCAACTGGTATTGTCTAAGCAACTCGGGGATGATGAATGACACTCAAACGAGGGTGATGAACTCGATTGATTCGCCGGATAAAAGAATTTCTTGGTCACACCAAAAGAAATTCGAAGAAAATTCTCAAGAGAGAAATATACTTAATTTTATTCATCAAAGATTCAATTTTCGTCACCTACATAAGAGCCATATTTATAGGCTTCAAAAAGTCCTAATCCTACAAGGAAACTAGTTAAAAACCTATCCTAAAATATACCAAACCAAATCCTAATCTAAAAAGGAATAAAATCACCAAAATAAATCTTAATATAGCCCTACCAACTAGAGAACTAATAAAATCCGAAAATAATAAAATAAACAACTATATAAATTACAAAATATTATCTTCACTCTTCAGCCCATGTCATCTTTAATCCTTGGCCCATGAAGTGAAATCCACGATCTACGGGCTGCATCAGAGTTGTTCGACTTTTTTGTGTTCTTGAGGTATAATCCTTCACCTCTTGATGTAAAGAGCTTGAATCTAGATAATAGATGATGAATTGGACATAACAATCCATGATTTCAATTCGGGTCTAGGAAGAAAGATCATGAATGTTGAAACTTTCTTCATATTCTTGCTCTAGAGTGAATTCGAAGCATGTTGATGTGAAATTTGTCAAAATCAATCGGTAGAATCATCAATCTCTTCATGACCGACCTCTGTACCTTCGAGATTTAAACATCTTTGATTGTTTCTTGATGATTCTAGCTTCGTTCCATGCTCATAATAGAGTAATGTTAATGTTGATAGATTGCAAAGACAATTCATGTTCAAATTTTCAGAAAACCCTTGTACTTGCAAGCATGATTCTATGCGAATGCTTAATATTTTGGGCTGAATTATTTTTCTATGATGAAGTTCGTGTTCTCAGGTTTCTAATGGTAGGTCACACGCCCCCATACGTGCCCATATGAGATCACAATGTTACTTTGAAAATTGTGTGTCAAACCTGCCAACTTCTTGAACACGAAATGGCCAACTGTTTATATGCCCGATTTTACTTATGATCCCTTGATTATCTGTGGACTTGTAAAACATGAAAGTTGTTCTTCATTGTCTTCTCTTTCTATTGATATGCGGCACGACCTGAGAAGTTAACTATAGAGTGAGATATCCTAGGTGGAAGCTAGAGGTTCAAATCTGTTCATACTCAGTTTTCAGAGCATAAGTTACTAAGGGAATCGATCATTTCTCCCAATTACCACGTGCATTGTCTCTGATATTTAAACATGTTCAAGTCTTATGCCTTGACTTCTATGTCACCAATTTGTACTATGTTTCGCCTAGCCGATTATGAGAAATGAATTATTTCCTAAAGCATCGCAGAATTGCTTCTCTGTTGAACCAAGTCAATGTTGAACTCTTATCACATGATCCATTCATCTTCAATCCATCTCCATACCTCTTTAGTTACGAGGTCAAGTATAAGATGAGTTAAAGCATAAGGGTAACAAGATGAAGGATAAGTTAAAATGATAAGTCAAGATAAATAAGCTAAGTATAGCTGAAGAAGTTAAGGATTGATAATGATTAGCATATATGATTAAGACTAGTATTAATTATTTATGTGCTTGATTAAAGGTACTAGTCCATGAATCCAAGGAGACGAGTACGAGCTGAAGATCAACCCTAATTTGTTGCTGTGAAAGAATGAGCTTTACTTTCTATATAAATGAATGATTTTCATAAGCTCATATGTGATGATTTCAAAAGATATGCATGAGAAGCATGATTTAAATGTTAGACTTGCCAAGTTTTATGCATGCATCTACCAGTCTACTCATAGTAGAACGATCGGCCCTTCTGAATCGAGATGTCAGTGGGGTATGCGTACGCAACGGGAAGGTACTCGGGAGGGTGGCCAACCTCTCGGCACAACTCTAAACTGTAGACTTGGGTATGTTATTGTTTTTGCGCGCGCATATGTTTATGTTTATGAAAATGCATATAGAATGATTAAGAACATGCAAGTTATGTTTTCAAAGGTACAACTCGGGTTAATTCTCAAAACTCCGAGATTGTTTAAATGGGTAAGTCTATGTTTTTAGCCCTAAGTGGCATTGCTTTTGGCGACAAGCTCACTCGGTACAGTTAATGTACTGACGCCCTGTACATATTTCTAAACATGCAGGCTAACTGGAAGCGAAGGGATGAAATGGAGGCAAGCCGAGAATCGGGATATTATGGTTGTAGCCCATGGCATGTGTCTCCATACATATGTCACAACTATGCTTCCGTAAATAGATTAACTTTATCAAGAAGTAAGATAATTAACCAATATGATGTTATTAATGTAAATGATTAAGTAAAGGTTGTAAGGCAACAGTTGATTTTAATTCAAGGATTGTCGCTCTTTTAGTTTCATGAACCTTGAAATATAACTGATAGATTCGAAGTGTCGAGATGTGATGAACTGCTTAGCCCTCCTTCATTCCTTGACCAATCTATACTTAGTTTGTTGATACATCCTTCGACAATATATATGTATTCCGTCTTCGAGTGGCCAAATCCCTTCATTAAGAAATCATGAGATGTGTGTTATCGTTTATTTACGAGTTTCTTTAGCATTCCACTCGTAGTGTACCGGTCATCGAGGCATATTTTTACATGCCCTGGGGGTCGGGGCGTTACAGCAGACCAAGACATGGCCTCCATATCATCATTGGCGCCCCTTCACTGGGCCTTAATGATGATTGGATCCTTTCTTCCTTATCTCTGGCCTCTTAAGCTTATTGGGCCAGATAAGGGACCTACTAGCAGATAAAACTAGGCCTCCCAATGTCTAAATTCTCTATACTCAGCCCAGAGTAAAATTTAGATCATAAGTATTAAAACATTCCACTAGAGTAATAATATTGAACTACCCGTTTTATCCCTGTTGAGCTCAGGGCTAGTATTAGACTTAAATCACCCCCATATTTAAGATATCTCACATCCGTTAATTAATCTAAAGCTTCTGACTGCTTTCGTTAATTACCTTCTTATTCAATTCCTGAGTAGTACCATTCATTCATCATTCATCATACTGGAACTTAATCCACCTACAGGGTTTAGTATGATAATCCTTAATGAATTCCTCAGGGGATGTGATCAACCTGTTTTACCAGGATACGGTGCTCTATTACAGATGCACTAAGGATCGTACTAGTTATAGTTGTTGTCCAAGATACGGATCATATTGGATTACTAGACAGAACCCTCAGCCATGGTAAATCAAAGCAGCAGACTCTAACTATACACCCTTAGTCACTCAATTAGAGTTAAGGTGTGACGTTAAATAACACTTAAGTCCCCGAGATCTTGATTCTTCTACTTAGATCAGAATAGAAGAATTCACCTCACCGTGATCCTATCAATACGATTAACGTACTAGCATAAACAAGTAACCAAGACAAGCTACTTGTCTATTTATGCTACAATCTATACCGATAGTTTTATCTCAAACTATCTCAACTGTGATAACTGTTTATATCTCAAGAAACACCGGCTACTACAGTCTTCCGTGATCTACAACACACCATATAGCCTATAACTTTGAGATAATTGATAGATTATTAATGCTTAACAAATAATTCATACATAATCAGATAGGAAATTGTTAGTGAAATATGGAAACCACATGTATACAAGCTAAAAGGCATGCTTTCCAGTATACAAATCCATCAGAATCGTCCTCCCAGAAAAGACTATTTCACCCTTACCGAAATATAGGAAATTACCTCATCACCCAGTCTCCAAATTCTACTATAAATATGTGAGTTTCATGCTCAAAGAGGTACGTGCTTACTACTCCACACACCACTGCTACCATCTTTGCTCAAGCAGACACACACACATTCTACACTTCACTCGCTAAGATCTCTTTCTTAGGAGTTTTCGCACATTTTCCATACATCGAACTGACTAGAGCATCGGAGATTCTTCCCGGAGGACCCCCCCCCCCTGCTCCTCTGGTGTTGTTTTGTAGGATTAGACACTTCTCCGGCATATGGAAATTTAGGATTAAGGTACATCATGGAAACTATGAAGGGCTTGACTCTTCCAATCATTCTTCACATTCTATTTATGCTCTCAAGGACTCAATCTTCTATTTAATTAAATACTTTTCTATCGAAGAGTTTGAAGGGAAGGCAGACACCAAAGACAGACAAACCACTCCACACACACAAACTTTATCAAACTATATACCAAAAATAAAACAAAACAAAATAAAATAAAATAACAAAAGACACTAAAAAGGGGAGGGAAACTTAAGAAGAGGTTTCAGGAGGCTACTTGAGTTTGAGCTGCTCAAAGAGAGCTCGTAGAGCCACTTGGACACGATCAAGATCCTCTTGGACTTTGCCTAGAGCGGCTAGTACTTCCTCGCTCTGGGGCTCTGGTGTGGCAGAGTGGTGCTTCTCCCTCTGGTGGATCGGCTATCGTGTACTTTGCAGTGCTCACTTCCTTGATCTCCATCATATTACTTAGGCAGGTCAGATCAAAAGCTTCTTGGGCCATTGCTCTCTCCTTGTGCTCGGGCTTTAAATCGGAAATCAAGGATTAAACCGGAATAATTAAGGAAAGGACAAAGTGATAAGTACTTGTAACGTCCCGTATTTTCCTAACTATATTTAGAAGCTTAATTATGTTGTTAAAAGAAATTATTAGCTTTTAGTAATTCAATTCCACTCCTAATCAATATATACATAGATTTATATTCCGAGAAAGAAAGTTCTCCATCAAGAATCAAGTAGCAACTTGATTACTAATTCTCTTAGTTAATCAACGAATAATCGATTAAGTGTTCGATTGAATTATTTGACTAAGTACTTAATTATAGTTGATTATTCTTAGCTAAGGATAAATCAATTCGAGTGCCTCGATTAATTATTCATGAAATAATTAATGTGTAGTGAATAAATGGGCTGAGCTCGTTCTCGATTGGGCCGAGCCCATTAGTGGTCTTGAAAGTCGGGCCCAGCTCCTATTGGGCCAATCCAAAATAAATAGAAGAGAAGAACAATATAAAATTAATTTCTTTATTACTATAGAAGAGGCAAATCAGCCGATATAGATATATATTTATATATTGAAGATCCACCAATCAAGATATTAAATAATACAAGTACTACATCAACTCATTTAGAATGAGTAATACTTTTTAACCATGGAGTAAAGGAATGTTGATACAAAGATAGAATCACATGGCTCCTTTTAATCTAATCAAAAGGAAAAGTGAAATCAATCTCCCCTCAGCTCCAACAAATCAGCGGCAGCAGCCTCCTTGAGCCCCCAAAATCTGCAGACACAAAAGAGAGATAATCAGCCAAAAGATTATGGAAGGCTATTATCCAACAAACAAGCCATAGTTTTAACCAAGAACTAGTTACAAAGCTGCCCATTACCATGTATAAACACCCCCACAGCAACTATTTTCCCTCATCCAAACTTCACCAAAAATCTGAAACACTTTGAGAAAACAAAGGAGAGTAAGGAATGATAGAAAGGAAGGGAAGCTGGACAGCAGCTAGAGGGAAGGAAACTAAGGAGGAAGCAGAGGTTGCAGCCCTGAACCTGTTTTTTTTTTTCTCAACCCTCAGCCCCAATTCAACTAGTAAGTTCTTACTACTTTTCTAACTAGAAAACTAGAATAAGAAGCATGCAGGTTTCGAACTCTTGATAGTCAAAGCAGGTTCTTTAGGTTTAGTTAAATCATAGACTATCATGCAAGAACCTGAAATCGAAACTCAACCAAACAAGAACTCCAAGCTAAACCAACATAGCATGCTCTTCTTTTAATTAGTTTAGAACCAAGCAAAGAACACACTCAACTTGTTTCAAGCCATAAACCAAAATGCGAATGATCAAGACATTCCAAGTGCTACAGCTATGAAACCTATTTCCTAACCTCGAAGGATAGGAAACAACAAGAATCAACCCTTGTAGAAATTGAAACAGATCAATAACCACACAGATCAATAACCACACAAGCATACTAAATTCTGAACTCCAAGATTTTCGAAAATAAGATTAAGGAAAAGGAAAACGTAGCTTAAGGATAAGAGTGAGAGTCGGAGTATCGAACCTCCGTCGAGGCCGAAGCCTCGACGGCAGCCAACCAGCACCGGAACCGTGGCGACGACGGAGGCCGGAAGAAGAGCAGGCAGCAGCGGCGGCGTCCTCGGCGTCGTGGAGTCAAAAGCTGCAAGCAGAGAAGGAGATCAAAGTCAGTAGCTTAAAAACTTGTAATAAAAATCAGATTAATAAATAAAATAAAATGGGGAGAGGGCTAGAGGCCGTCGGCTTCGACGCCGGCAGAAAGAGAGGTTTCAGAGCCTGGCTCTGCTCCAACAACGGCAATAACGCCGACCCGGCGCGACGGCGGAGGAGGACCTGGCAGTGACGTAGTGACGCGGCTGGAGTTCCATTCGCGGCCTTGGATGTCGAAGGAGACGGTTGTGGTTGCACGAGGAGGAGACCTCGCAACCGGTGACCAGAGAAGGCGACCGAAGCCGCGGCTCCACCGGAGGGGACGACATCATCTCACTGCAACAGCAGCACCCCAAACCGGAGGAGATACTCGTCGGAAATCGACAAGAGAAATCGGGGAACTTCTGCCTTAATTTTCGGTTAGGGCTAATCCCAAATGTCGAATTGGGGAAAACGATTCTAGAAAGGAGAAGAGGGAAACAAAACGACGGAAGCCATTGCTTGAGGCGCCGTCCGAAGTCGTTGCCGGAGAAGATGTGCGAGAGAGCGAGAGAGAGTCGAGAAATCGCAGAGGAGGAGAGTGTTGTTTGTCGTCAAAAATGAAGAGAGAGAGGGGAGTGTTCGAGTGAAATGAGAGAGGAAGAGGGATTGAGCCTGCTTTTGTTGACCCGGGTCGGGTCGGGTTGACTCACGGGCCGAATCAAGGGAGCTGGGCTGCGGTTTTATTTGGGCTGAGATCAATCCTCACATGGGCCAGTCTTCAATAGTCTTGTGGGCCAAATTGATTAACTCCTATCGGACCACAATTTACTTAATTAATTATGTGGTTTAAGGATAATTAAATTACTCTACACCACAAATTAGAATTTAGAGAACGATAATTCCTAAGTGAATTATTTTGTAATCAAGTTATAGAAATAAGTTAATTAACCAAGAGTTAATAAGCTAGATTAATTGATTAATCTAATCAATTATGCTATTATAATTAGTTAATTATTGAGAAGCTTCTCAATTAATTCAATCTCTAGTTAACAATAAATCAATTATTGATTTATTTAATAATATTCCACATAAACCGTTCATATAACGGAAATTGTTACTCGATGTAGATAACAATATCCACGTTACTGAAATTAGAATAACCTCCAATTGAATCAATAATCTACAATCTTAGATAAGATTTTATTCGTTAGAATACGAACCTTACCTAGATATTTCAATCGAAAGTTGCGTGAAGGAAGGACAGTAACGAAGGCAAAGACCGCCTGTTAATAATCAAGAAGAGCAGCGAGGTGGGCTTTCTATAAAACAAAAAGCATGTTTTATTAGATGTTAGCTCTTTTATAATTGTCATGCCATATATGTTTTTAGTTTTGTATGATGCCTATTTGTTAAATGGCCAAGGCCAAATTATGAATCGAATTCGGGTCCCTGTGTGATTCAGATATCATACTTGGACTAGTGTACACATCGATCGTGTCATTCCAGATAGTGACCGATCACGTGACCGAGTAAGGTGGCCACCTTCTCGGGCACAACCAGCTCAGATATGGTAGATTACACAAGAAGAGACTGCGCAATCGCTTTCAAGAAAATAAATGTTTTTGGTCAACATAGGCATTTTATAGAAAAACCCTATGATTCACCACGTGATGGCTTGACAATAAATAAATGATTTTGGGCACATGTCCACTGAGTACTTCGTACTCATGCCCTGTACATAATTTCCGATGTGCAGGTTGAGTTGTTGTCGAGGTGAAGTGACCGGTGAGGATTTTGTCAATAATAAATTAGAAGTAATCACTCTTGGTAGCATATGTCTTCATACATATGTTTCAAACACCTTTCCGCTACGTACACTCTTAAATTCTCTTTCGATTTGGATGTACTAAGTCAGAATCATGACCTTTAATCTCATGGAAAAACCATCGACAATGCCGCCTCCATTATATGAAGTCTTAATTCTCAAGTTATCGAGCCAATTCGTTTGTTAATCTTTCATTCTTTCAGAATTTATATTATATTACCCATAGTCACGATGTATACCAAACTAAGCTATCGATTAGCAAAGTGCGGTCGTGACAGTACTTCAATCACTAACGATCAAGAATGAATAAGGGCTAGTCGTTTACTAACATGAAGTGAAAGGAGAATGAGAAACAGACTTGATTTACCAACATTTATACTCTACATGTCTACCTTAGTCAAATACATCTTTAGCATTACATTACATTAGGAATTCATCTTTTACATTATGAACATTATGACTTCTAGACATCTTACTTCTTAATGTCACTTAACTCATGATTGCAGAAGCATAGGTGTGACACGTGTATGGAGACACGCATCACAGGGCTACAACCATAATATCCCGATCCTCGGCTCGCCTCTCTTTCATCTCTTCGCTTCCAGTTAACCTGCACATTTAGAAATACGCACAAGGAGTGAGTACATTAATTGCACTCAGTGAGCTTGCCCCCAAAATCAATGCCACTTAGGGCTATAGAAATAGACTTGCCCAATTCATGCATACTCGGGGGTTTTATAAAAGAACCCGAGTAGCTTTTGAAAATCATTATGCATGCTCTTACAATTCTATATGCTCATACATAACATGTGTGGCTACAAAAAATCATGACATACCCAAGTCTACATAGTTAAGAATTGTGCCGAGAGGTTGGCCACCCTCTCGAGCACCTTACCATTCTTTGTGCGCACACCTGCTGATACCTTCATCATTGGGCCGATATCGTTTTGAGCAACTAATACCTTCATTAGCTGCAAGTAGACTTGTGAAATGCATGTATAGAAGTGGCATGTCTAACATTTTAAAATGTGCTTTCATGCAAGTTAAAACATGCGAGCTGTTTGAAAAACATTTGTTTATAAGGAAAATAAAGCTCACTCTTTAAGAATTCAAGCAAGCAAGCACGTAGCAAGCAACTTCGACTCCTTTGTACCCTTATCACCTTGGAAACTTAGCTAGTACCTTTAATCATATACATAACAATCAATATTAATCTTAAGCATATAAGTAATTAATCCTCACTTAACTTATTCTATACTTAGTTAACTTATTATCTAATAACTTATACTATCTTATCTCATCTTATCTTATATCTAATTACTCATGGTTATTGGCTGAGGGCATATGTGAGGATGTGTGAGTAATCATAGGACTTTAAGGAGTTAAACAATTAATGAATCAAATTGGAGTATGAATACAAGTGACTTAGACTTAAAGAAGAGTTGAATTGCATACTTGAAACAATTCGGCACACTTAGAAGATTTGGCTATATCTCGAGTTCAAGAACACCTATGATGGTGGAAAGAATATGGATAGATAGCTAAGGAGACAGGCTTTCATATGATGTTAGAATCAATGGCTGGAAGCAAGTGGATCATGAGATATACATCAGACATTGGCACAGTATCAATAGGGGAGTCATCTCTGCAATGTTTTAGGAACTAATTTATTTCTCGGATTTGGCGAAGCAAAAGTAGATGAAAATTGTTGATCAGAGAGTCAAGGCATATGGCTATAACATATAAAAATTTTAGAAGTAGTGCATTTGGGAATTGGGAGAATCAATTAATTCCCTTAGTGATCGACACTCTGAATTCTGGAAAGGGGCAGTTGATAGGGATAAATATCCCTAATAACCAACACCTAGGATAAGAACTGGAAATTGCAAGAGATCTGAAGAAAATCTCAGATCCCTTGAAGAGAACTCTGCCAGGGATCTGAAATAGCATTCAGATCCCATAAATAGAGATCTGTTTATACCCAGAAGCTTAAACACGCGAAGCACATGACTCCCAGATGCTAATAGGGGACCACCGGATGATAGTGACGGTTACGGGAATCTCCATCATTATACACGCACGATTTTGTCCCCCTTTAAAAGACAAAATTACCCTTTCATATATATGGAAATTATCAAGCTTGCCATAAGTCAAATCCACAACTATAAATAGCATCCTGCTCCTCTTAAAGGGGGACACTCTCTCTCACTCTTTTAGAAAATTGACGAAGGCTATGCGCATTTTGCACGGGCTCTTCCGGTGACTTGTGAATGAGTTCTCCGATGAGGGAGATTGAGGAAATTCGTCATCGCCTCCTAAACTATTTAGTGGACTTTTCCAGTTCTATCATCATCATGGAACTCCGCCTTGCTTAGGCCAACAAAATTGACGATGAAGGTAATTTCCAATCTTTGTTGATAATCTTTGACCCGGATCTATCAACTTGTGCCGTCTGTGGGAAAATCTTTGAAGCTGAGACGTCGATGTTCTTAACATTCATACTCGCTCTTTTTAAAAAAAAATCTCTTAATTTTCATGTCCTTAAAATTTTTTGAGTACAATTTGATCTCTTATTTGATAATTACTCTTATTGTTCTAAGCAATCCCTTACCTGAGTTTGTATTTTTTGATTATCGATATGTTCAAAATTGCTGAGAAAAGTTAGTGTTATCCTCTCTTGACTTAAAAATATTGATGATCTCACTTTCATTTTGTTTATTAAGTGTTGGAGATTGATATTGAGAGGGGAGGAAAAACAAAGTGGAAGGAGTATCTTGTGAAGGTTGAAGGAGAAATCACTCACAGTTAAATATCCCTAGATATAGGGTGTAAAGGCAGCTTGGTCATAAATCGCATTAACGTGGGGAATTTTGGAAGAAAAAAAGAACCCGTAGAAAACATTTGGTGAGTATAAAGCACTCATCAAGAAAAAGGCAAAAGTGCAAGGCATCTGATGAAGGGATTTGATAAGTTATAGGTAAGACCTGATTAAAAATTTGGGCTCTAGAAGTTGTCACATCACCTGAAGATATATCCTTAAAAGATTGCACACCTTAAAAATGGGAAGAGACTAAAAGCCTAAGGATCTGGGGTAAAAGACTCATTCTAGAATATGAGCCCCCAACCTACTGGTAGAAAAGCTCTCCCATATTTAAATAAACAAGCCCTAATCTGCGATATTAGACATCTATATGAATAATAAATTAATAAGGGGATCTGTTGTTTATTTCACAAATCTCTCATTATGGATCAAAACTCAGAAATAGCTCAGATGCTGGGTCCGCAACATCCTGATCAAGTTGACACCCAGCGTCCTGGGTATTCTAGATCTGGACCGGTTAACCAAGGGAGCGCTAATGTGGAAATGACATTCTCGCCTCTCATGCTGAACAAATGAAAAGCATGATAGATTGTAACGCCCCGACCCCCGGGGCAGGTAAAAACATGCCTCGGAGACCGGTGCGCTACGGGGTACTTGAAAATGAATTTAACTTAAAACTAGACTTCAACAAAATCAGCTCCCTAGATTATCAATTCACAATGTTTAAAGGGAGTTCCAGGTGAAGGAACCGATCAGCGAAGAATGATTCATGCGTCCAAGGATTCGTTTTCGGTTATGATTAATTCGATTCAATCCTATATGCTCCTATGAATTAAATACAATCATAGGGTGTTTAATCGATATACCTCTTGGTTTTCGTGTGAGAGCTCGCTTGAAGATCTTTTGATCTATTTCCCTGCTCGAATCTAATGTTGGATGGACAACACGCTACGAATTCAGCCACGGAAGAAACTTGCACATGTCGTCTCTCAGCCTTACTGCCGCCGCCATCGTGCTCTCTCTCTCTATCACTTAAACCTAGCCTCTCTTGATTATAAGATCAATGTGTTATATTATCTAGAGGCATTAAGTGAATATATATAAGAGGAGAATGGGCTTAAGATGCAGTCTTGGCCCGCAGACCATGACATGGCCGCCCATTATCATCATAGGCGTCCCTTTACTGGGTTTTAATGATGATCAGGCCTTTCTTCCTTAACTGTGGCCTATTGAGCTTACTGGGCCAGATCAGGGATCTACTAGCACATAAAATTGGGCCTCCCAATGTTCTGAATTCTCTATATTCAGCCTAGAATAAAATTCAGATCATAAGTATTATAACATTCCACTAGAGTAATAATACTGAACTACCTGTTTTATCCCTGTTGAGCTCAGGGCTAGTATTAGACTTAAATCACCCCCGTATTTAAGATATCTTATGTAACAACCCGTAAAAATCCGTACTTGAAAATTTCAAGACAATTTAAAATTTTAATTAATAAAGTGTCGAGCTATATTTTATTTCCATTAGCTCGTGTATATATATACACTCATCAAGTCTTAGCTCGATGATTCACGAAGTAGCTATGGTAGCTAATTAAAGAATTTAGGCTCGATAATTAATTATTGATATTTAGCTCGAGTATTTCCCCAAAATGGTTAAGTGGGCTAATTAAGAAGTACGAGCTCGATGATTGATTCAAGTGATCTTAAGCTATTTGATACGAATCTTGCTCGATCCGTAATTCAACACGCACGCGGAAGACACGAACTGAAACCCTAACTAATGGATATCTCAATATACCTAAAGTCTAATCCCACAAATAATATAGAATCGGCCTAAACCCCCTATACCCCAAGTGATGATCGCCTTAGTCACACGGAGATGATGAATGACACACAACGAGGTTTGATTGACTCATTGATTCGCCGATAAGAAAATTCGTCTTGGAATAATCAAGAGAAATTCGAATAACTCTCAAGAGAGAATAATAACTCACAATTATGATTAATGATAGATGATTTTCGGCTAATACATATGTTCCCTATTTATAGTGTAAATAGACCTATCTAAACCTAGTCAAACTAGGAAATAACTTATGTATAGTCAAACTATGGGTCAAACCCATCAAATAACATAATAAAGCCCAAAAATAAAGCCTTTTAAGGCACAAAATGTGGGCTGCAAAATAAAGTCACGAAAATAATAACTAAGTCTTTAATCTTCAGCCCGATCACACTTGATAAGATTAACAACTTGCGGGCTACCCGATCCGCCATCTTCAATGGGCTTCTTCATCAACTCTTGAGCCCAAACTTCTTGAATCAATCCTTGCAAAGCTTCCTTGAACTTCTTAGCTCGAGCTCTTGTCACCGGCCCACTTGGAACACGAACGGGATCTTGAATCAATGATCCTTGGACTCCATCATTCCCCTCCTCTTGAAGAGGATTTGTCCTCAAATCCAAGTCGTCACCTACATCAAAAGGACTTAAATCAGTAACATTAAATGTAGCACTAACATTATACTCACCGGGCAAGTCCAATTTATAGGCATTGTCATTAATGCGCTCCAACACTTGAAAAGGTCCATCGCCTCGAGGTAGCAACTTCGAACGCCTTTGCAACGGAAACCTTTCTTTGCGCATATGCAGCCATACCCAATCGCCGGGTTCAAACACCACCTTGCGATGCCCCTTGTTTGCTTGCTTGGCATACTGCTCTGTTCGCATCTCGATGTTCATTTGCGCCTTCTCATGAATCTGTTTCACAAAATTAGCCCTTTTTCGACCATCAAGATCAGTATGCTCATGCTCAGGTAAAGGAGATAAATCCAATGGAGTCAAAGGATTAAAACCATAAACAATCTCAAATGGCAAAAACTGAGTAGCAAAATGAACAGAACAATTATAAGCAAACTTAACATGTGGCAAACATTCTTCCCAAGACTTAATGTTCTTCTTGATGATAGCCCTAAGCAACATAGACAAAGTCCTATTGACTACATCAGTTTGACCATCAGTTTGTGGATGACAAGTAGTAGAAAACAACAGCTTAGTACCCAACTTACCCCACAAGGTCTTCCAAAAGTAACTCAAGAACTTAGAATCTCTATCAGAAACAATAGTCCTAGGCATGCCATGCAATCTAACGACCTCTCGAAAGAACAAATCAGCCACATGAGATGCATCATCAGATTTTTGACAGGGAACGAAATGTGCCATCTTAGAATATCTATCAACAACCACAAAAATAGAATCTCTACCACGCTTACTCCTAGGCAAACCTAACACAAAATCCATAGAAATATCAATCCAGGGTGCATTAGGAATAGGCAATGGTGTATACAAACCATGGGAACTTACTCTAGACTTAGCTTGCTTACATGTAACACATCTACCAAAAATTCTCTCAACATCACGTTTCATATGAGGCCAAAAGAAATGTTCATGCAAAACAGCTAAGGTCTTATCAATGGCAAATGTCCCATCAAACCCCCACCATGAGATTCAAGCAAAAGCAATTCACGTAAAGAACATTTAGGAACACACAACTTATTCTTCCTAAACAAGTAATCATCATGTCTAAAATACTCTCCACTCGCAGATTTCTCACATGCTCGATAAATCTCACCAAAATCATCATCACTCATATAAAGACTCTTAATGCACTCAAAACCAAGCAACTTAGCATCTAGAGTAGAGATCAAGGCATACCTCCGAGTAAGTGCATCAGCCACCACATTCTCTTTACCTTGTTTGTACTTGATAACGTATGGAAACGTCTCAATAAACTCCATCCACCTAGCATGCCTCTTGTTCAGCTTGTGCTGCCCCTTCAAGTGCTTCAACGACTCATGATCGGTGTGGATGACGAGCTCCTTGGCCCATAAGTTGTGCTGCCACGTTTTCAAGGCCCTCACCAAAGCGTACAACTCCTTATTGTACGTTGGATAGCTAAACGTCGGTCCACTTAGCTTCTCGCTGAAGTATACAATGGGCTGCCCTTCTTGCATCAAAACTGCACCAATACCAACACCAGAAGCATCACATTCAATCTTAAAAGATTTAGAAAATTTAGGAAGAGATAATACTGGGGCGTGTGTCAACTTGTACTTCAACAGCTGAAACGCCTTTTCTTGCTCTTCTCCCCAATGAAACTCCACATTCTTTTTGATCACTTATGTCAAGGGTGCTGCAACACTGCTGAAATGTGGCACGAATCGCCTATAAAAGCTAGCAAGTCCGTGAAAACTCCTAACATCTCCAATGCTCTTCGGACTCGGCCACTCTTGGATAGCTCGTATTTTCTCCTCATCAACCTGTACACCCTGTGCACTAACAACAAAACCAAGAAAAACAAACTTGTCCGTACAAAAGATGCACTTCTTTAGGTTAGCATACAACTTTTCTTTCCTAAGTACATCTAAAACAGACCTCAAATGCTCAACCTGCTCATCATGACTCTTGCTATATACTAGAATATCATCAAAATAGACCACAACAAATTTGCCTATGTAAGCACGTAAAACATGATTCATAAGACGCATAAACGTACTAGGAGCATTAGTCAAACCAAAAGGCATAACCAACCACTCATACAAACCAAGTTTTGTCTTAAAAGCAGTTTTCCATTCATCACCTTCCTTTATCCTAATTTGATGATATCCACTACGCAAATCAATCTTGGAAAACACACAAGAGCCATGCAATTCATCAAGCATATCATCTAAATGAGGGATGGGATGTCGATACTTTACTGTTATGTTGTTGATGGCTTGACAGTCACAACACATCCTCATCGTCGAGTCCTTCTTTGGCACAAGTAGCACAGGAACTGCATAAGGACTCAAACTCTCCCTCACGTGCCCCTTTGCCAACAACTCTCCAATCTGCCTCTCCAATTCCTTCGTCTCATCCGGATTGGTTCAATAAGCTGGCCTATTTGGAAGTGTCGCGCCTGGCACAAAATCAATCTGATATTCTATCCCTCGAATTGGTGGTAAGCCTGAAGGTGTATCTTCGGGAAAGACATCATCAAATTCCTGCAAAACAAAAGAAATAGAAGGGGGAAGAGAGTCGAGATCGTTAGTAGATAAAAGGTTCTCCTTGTACAAAAGTACAATCAAGGGCATCTCCTCATGAACTGCCAACTTCAGATCACTCGCCCTTGCCAAACACGACTTTTGCACCACTCCCTGCTCCTTATTCTCCACTTTCTCCACCTGTTGCCCTTTCAACTTTAACTCATCCGCCTCCTTTTGCAACATAACTTGATCTTCATACACCTCTTTCGGAGTGAGCGGGACTAGTGACACCTTCTTGTGATTGTACTCGAAAGAGTACTTGTCGGTGAAACCGTCATGAGTCACTCACTGATCAAACTGCCAAGGCCGTCCCAACAGGATGTGGCTCGCCTGCATCGAAACTACATCACACACAACCTCATCCACATACTTTCTGATGCTAAACGGAACCTTCACTTGCTTTGTAACCTTGACGATGCCCGTTTCATTCAGCCACTACAATCTGTACGGCTTCGGATGGGACAACACAGGTAACGCCAATTTTTGAACCATGGTCGTACTAGCCACGTTGGTATAACTCCCTCCATCTATGATGACGCTGTATAACTGATCTTTCACTTGACATCTCGTGTGAAAAATGTTCTCTCGCTGCACCAATTTGTCCACATAATTTTGGACGCTCAAAGCTCTCCTTGCAACATAAATGCGTCCCACCGGTGGTATGATCTCCTCCTCACTATCCTCTACCTCCTCAGGATCCTCCAAGGCTGGCATCGTAGGATCCACCTCTTCATCATCAGTTACGACGTCTCCGTTATCTCTCATGATCATCACTCTTCGATTTGGGCACTCTCTCATAATATGCCCTAAGCCTTGACACTTGAAACACTTGCGGTCACGATTATGAGTTTCAGGCACTGATGTTTTATCTTGAGTTGCTGAACTCGCCGAATCTGATCGTGCCTTCACAAGCGATTTATTCTCTTCTTTTGGCCAATCCTTTTTCTTCCATCGGTTCTCTTTTGTCGAGGAACCACTCGCAGCGGTTTGGAACTGCTTCCAATTGCTCTGACTCTGCCTAACAGTGGACTGATTCTACCTCGCTGCTCCCCTCCTCTTGAGTTGGTTCTCTACCTTTATGGCATTGTGTACCATG
This sequence comes from Mentha longifolia, assembly GCA_001642375.2. Lineage (NCBI taxonomy): Eukaryota > Viridiplantae > Streptophyta > Magnoliopsida > Lamiales > Lamiaceae > Mentha > Mentha longifolia. Next base: position 33,761,554 of record CM038114.1, read on the forward strand.
TCCTCCAATTCAAGATAAGGTTATAGCTCCACAATATTTCGAATCTCCCAATTCAGACCAGACAAGAATCGTGCCATTGTCGCCTCGTTATCCTCCTTAATATTGGCGCGAATCATGGTTACTTCCATATCCTTGAAGTACTCATCCACACTTCTAGACCCTGTCTCAAAGTCTGAAGCTTATTGTACAACTCTCTGTAGTAATGAGCTGAGACAAATCGCTTCCTCATAATTGTCTTGATGCCATGCCAAGTCTGAATAGGTCCCTCTTCATTTCTCCTCCAATTCTTCACCAACTGGTCCCACCAAACAAGGGCATAATCCAAAAACTCCAGTGCTGCCAACTTCGAGGTCTGTCTGCTCCTCATAATAATCATAGTCTGGCTGTCTATATGGAACATACCCTCGACCTCTGACGTTACCTCTACCTCGGACACGAAATCCACCTCTACGTCCGCTGCTATGAGATGACTCAAACTTCTTGCTTTGTTCAACCTCATTGATCTTTGCATGCACCGCCTCCAATTCAGTTCTCATTATCTTGGTCAATTCTGATTTCAATGCCTCGAACATGAACTTATTTTTGGGATCACCAATAGGTTGATCGTCCGGCTGGTCATTGCCGGCTCTATCTTTACCGTCCTTTCCCGACATACCTGTGTTTTTTTTTTTTTAACACAAAAAGAAACAAAGAAGAAAGAAGGTTAGCTAAAACAAGGCCTTACCACCTCACAAGCACTCGTGTATCGCTCAACAATGATTCACTCAACGCTCGTGTATCACTCGATATCAATGGCTTTTACTCTCGAATAGTCTCACCTCTCTTGCCTTTTTCCACTCAAGTCTCTCTTAGAGGCACTCAAATTCCCTCAATCTACCAACTGAACTCTTTACCAACAAACCAAAGAATCAACGAAAGGAATTACAGAATTTTTTTTTTTTTCAACTGGACGGTATCACCTTCAAATGACTGTTTTTGGCCCTAAACGTGATCCGAACACGGTATCACCTTCAAACGACTATTATGGAGATTGAGCGGACAAGTGGATCAAAAGTTACGTCCGTTTTAAGGTTTACCGACGAAACTCAAAGAAAACAAGGACACCACTACTACCCAACGCAAGAATCACTCAAGACCCAATCAAGAAACGAAACATAGAACTAGATATGCTAAGTCGCACTTTCCTTCTCACTTTTTTTTTGTATATATGACGAGAACACAAAGAACGAATTAACAACTTGTCAATAAGAATAACACCGAACAAATCTGAATAAAGCCCTAACAAAAACGAATCGGAAGGATTTTTTTTTTTTAACTATAGACACTAACACGAAGGAATGAATCAACGATCCTTGGACTCCATCACTATTACAAGCTACAATAAAGTATTATAAGATATAAGCTCGCATAAGCTAGCAACGATGTAGAATTAATTCCGACTACGAGTCGTAGCCGATATAGCTATAAGAATAGATAAATAAGCTATATGAAAATAAATGTACGAGCGTGAGATGATGAAGAGCTAAGATGATATGAATGATATGACATGATATGCTCTACAATGTGGTTACGTGGCCACATGATAAATGTTATGTGATTATACATGAAATGTGACTTATGTGACGAAGTGATCAAAGATCACTTATATGTGAATGGTGATCCAATAATTGGACACCATATGTATTTTTATACATTAATAGGATTAAGATTAAGAATATAAGTGAGGTATTAGTGTATGAATAAGCATCAAGTAATAGAAATAGTGTAAGAAAATACACTTGTGCACAAGCGCACAAGTGTCACAATAAGAGATGAATTAAGCTAAGTATAAATAGCTTATGGTCAACCTTGGTCCTCATTTTTTACTAGAACACTCCATCACTCCAAAGTCTAGAGAGAGAAGCTCTAGCTTCTCTCTAAAATTCCGGCAAGCTCCACCACCTCCGGCCACCGTCCACCGCCGCCGGCAACCATTTTCCGGCATCCGATCACCACTATTTCTTGCACTCCCACATTATTCGACATGAGGAACACAATTCCGGTGTTAGATTTTCAATCAAGAGGCTGCAACCTCCTCATGCAAGCTCCGATTTCTCCATCAAACTCAAGAACTTGATTTTTCTTCAAATTCAATCGGTAAAAATTCTTCTCTTCATGATATGAGCTTGGATCTAAGTTGTAGATTAAGATTTGAGCATGTTAACTCATGAATCACATTCGGCCTTCATGATCAAAGATGATGAATCACTCAAATTCTTTCATATTCGTGATCTACATCTTCTCTAGAGTATTTTGATGTAAATTTCATTGAATTCAATCGGTGGAAACTTGAGCTTGTTCTGGACCTAGCTTCGAAATCTTGTATATGATGATGTCCTTGGTACATTCTTGCTGTTTTGAACCTCATTTGATTGCTAGAGAACTCGCATGATGAAGATTAACCTAGCTCTTCATCAAGAACACATCTTCCAAAATTTCCAAAATTTACCCCTATGATTGCGAACGTGTTTCCGAATGCTTGATTGATCTTTTGAGCTCAATTCTTTTTCTATAGTTAAATTCATCGTCTTAGGTTTCTAATGATGTATTATACACCCTCATCCAAGCTCTAATGCATTCCAAATGTCTCTTTGAAGTTGATATCACCATTCTGAAAAATTCTGGAAACATATTCGAGATACTTGCTTGATAGCCACATTTCATTGTGATCCCTTGCTTGTTCGAGCTCGAAACAAAGATGAAAGTTATTCTTCATTATCTGAGCTTTCTTTTGATATGTGTTATGTCCCGAATGGTTAAGTAGAACTCGAGATATACTAGCTCAAAGTTCATCCCCTGTTTCTGTCCACTCTCAGTTTTCAGAGTGCAAGCTACACAATGAAGTGATCATTTCTCAAAATCCCTACGTGTATAAATTCTGAATTTTAAACATGTTGTAGCCACATGTCTTATGTCCTTGATCACCAAATTTCATCTTGTTTTACCTAGCCAATCATGAGGAATAAATTATTTCCTAAAGTGTCACAGAGTTATCTCTCCTGTCTGAACAGGGGCAATGATTCACTTGTATCTCACAATCCACTTCCATTCAGAACATATGATTGATTCCATTGTAAATCTTATCTTCCTAGCTTTCCATTCATATGTCTTATGCCTTCATGATGCTTCCAAGCTCGAGTTATAAGCAATTATTTCAAGTGTGGCATTTCAGCCAAACTATGTTCTAAGTATTCAACTAGCAATCATCCTTGAATTATCTATGTATTGATTCTACTTGATTCATTGAACATCCAAGTTCACCAAGGCTTTCAGATTGTTCAAAGAAGCCTTTCATTCATCTTTAACCAATGAGGTTAAGTTATTAAGTAAGTAATTAGCTAACTATAAGATGATGAATAATAGTTAAGTTGTCTAAGTATAATTAAGCAATGAAGTGATAAGTAGTTATGATATATTCTAAGTATACTTAGACTTAAACTATGATATTAAGATTAAGGTATATAAGGATGCTAAGATATAGAAAGGATAAGTTTAAGTATGTAAATGTATTTGATCAAGTATTAATGTGTTATGTGTGAATAGGTACGAGCTTCGGAGACGAGACACGGAAGGAAGCCGAAGTTGATTGTGTGCTTGATTGCATACTTGTTGAAGTGCTTTAAAAGAGTGAACTTTAATTTCTCTATAAACATAATGTTTTCCAAAAGCTCGCATGTTTTAACTGCATAAAAACATGTTTTTAAAGGTTAGACTTGCCAAGTTTTTCGCATGCATTTACCAGTGTACTGCAGATGAAGATCGACCCTCTGATAGACGTATCAGATGGGTCACAAGACGATCGGCCCTCTGATGAAGGTATCAGACGGTTGTGCGCATGAAGAATGGTAAGGTTCTAGAGAGGGTGGCCAACCTCTCGGCACAGCTTTTAACTCAGTAGACTCGGGTATGTCATATTAATTGTCGCGACACATGAGCATATAGAAAAGTAAGAGCATGCAAAGTATGTTTAAAAAGGGCAACTCGGGTTCTTACATAAAACCCCCGAGTATGCACATGTTGGGAAAGTCTATTTTCTCTATAGCCCTAAGTGGTAGTGCTTTTAGGCGACAAGCTCACTCGGTAAAATCAATGTACTGACGCCCTGTATGTATTTCTAAACGTGCAGGCTAACTGGAAGTGACTAGGATGGAAAGGAGACGAGCCGAGGAGTGGGATATTACGGTTGTAGCCCTGTGGCATGTGTCCTCACACATGTGCCATAACTATGCTTCTGCACACTGGTTCAAGTTATTGTATAGATGTTCATGGTAATGATTAATGTATTTAAGTAAGAAGAGATGTGAAGTAGAATAAGAGATAAGTTTAATTTGAATTCTCAACCCCTTCTTTATTTGCTTGACATGAAACATGGATAATTTACTTATTATTATGATGATTGAAGTACTTATCTACTCAACCCTTCTTTGGTTAATCATGCTTAGTCCTCGATTTCCTTTCTTTCTACGCCTTATAAACTTATTATTTTTTTATCATACCCCCATTCACCGACAATGCACTTGCATAAGAGTTAAGTTCCCGTATGATTTCTAAGTTCTTTAGCGTTCCACCCATAGTGCACCGGTCTCCGAGGCACATTTTTACCTGCCCTGGGGGTCGGGGCGTTACATCTTACATCCGTTAATTAATCTAAAGCTTCTGACTACTTTTGTTAATTAACTTCTTATTTAATTCCTGAGTAGTACCATTCATTCCGTATTCATCATACTGGAACTTAATCCACCTGCAGGGTTTAGTATGATAATCCTTAATGAATTCCTCAGGGGATGTAATCAACCCGTTTTAACAGGATACGGTGCTCTATTGTAGATGCACTAAAGATCGTACTAGTTATAATTGTTACCCAAGATACGGGTCATATTGGATTGCAATGATTGAACCCTCAGCCATGGTAAATCAAAGTAACAGACTACAACTATACACCCTTAGTCATTCAATTAGAGTTAAGGTGTTACGTTAAATAACATTTAAGTCCCCGAGGTCTTGATTCTTCTACTTAGGTCAGAATAGAAGAATTCACCTCACCGTGATCCTATCAATACGATCAACGTACTAGCATAAACAAGTAACCAAGACAAGCTACTTATCTATTTATGCTACAGTCTATACCGATAGTTTTATCCAGAACTATCTCAAATGTGATAACTGTTTATATCTCAAGAGACACCGGCTACTACGGTCTTCCGTGATCTACTACACACCATATAGCCTATAACTTTGAGATAATGGATAGATGTTTAATGCTTAACTATCAATTCATACATAATCAGATAGGAAATTGTTAGTGAAATATGGAAACCACATGTATACAAGCTAAAAGGCCTTCTTTCTAGTATACAAATCCATCAATCTCCATCAGTAAATAGGCACGGCAACGGTGAGCCCCAATCATGGCCCCTAGTTCAAAACCCTCACGAACCCACCGGGATCTGCCGTCTTTGAAGGAAGCTTCCTTCCCTTTGTTCAGCTCTAATGCATGTCCGTCTTCTAGCTGGGTGAGGCGCTTCACAGCCTCCTCATGGGCTAGCCTAAAACTCTCCGCTTCTAATTTGTAGGAAGCTAACTCCTTCTCCAAACCTCCTATAAAGCTCTCCCGATCCTGAAGAAACTTGTTCCTCTCAAGGTCTCGCTGATGTAGTTCTGCCATCGATTTCTCCATAGCATCGTTCTTCTTGCGAAGAGTACTAATAGCTACTTCATCCTGATCCCTCATGGCATCTTGTAATCTGGCAACATTTTACCTTAGGTGATCATTCGACGCCCTTAGCCCTACTATCTCATCCTTGATCGGATCATAAGCCAGGGCACGAAGCTATAGCATGGAACGAGAAGCTATAGCCTACAAGAAGTTAAATACAAAGGGTAAGAAGAAATAAAAAGAATAAATTTCCAAATTAGGAAGTGTATCCCAGATGACATACCTACAACTCTAAGGCAGAAGCTTTCCTAGCCAGTTCCTCTGATGAAAGCTGGTTCAGAAATCTCCAATCTTCAGCTCGAGGGATACTATCTAGGATCTTCGCGGCCAGAGCCCCGTCTATACCCTCGACTACTCCCGGAAAACATACATTAATGCCAGGAATAGAGTAGGAGGCAGAGGGAATATCCAATCCCTTATGGCGAAGAGAATGCAGCATCACCAAAGTAGCATTAGAAGCTGCTCCTTCCAAGATAAGAGGATGGGGGTCCACCATTGAGAGATATGGATTAGCACTAGCATAAGTAGCTAAAGTGCTGGAAAAAGGAGGCACAGAAGAGGAAGAACCACCCAAAAGAAGGTTAGGTGAAGAAGAAGATTGAACTAGATCTCCAGAAGAAAGGGCTGGAGAATTTCGGGAGTTTAACCTCCCTTTCTTGGGAGGATTAGAGGAAGAACGAGGATGGGAACGCTTACACATTTGTACAAAAGTAGGAAGATCGAAAGAAAGACAGGCCCGGGATCTCTGGGGTGATCAGTTATGTGTTCTAGATCCTCTATAAATGAATCAAACGCAGCGGCATCTGGAGACAGAGAAATGGGGAGGCTCGCATCCACTATGTGAGCAAGTGGATGAGGAGGTCTCTCAGTAGCCTCTAAAGCAGGGGGAATGCTAGTAATAGGATCTGGAGTACCAGAACCTAAAGCTTCTAAAGACGAACCCACAGCATCTGTCGAGGAAGCTGTGGGTACGCCAAAGGACCCCGCTGGGATAATGGAGAGGCCCATCCCTTATTGGGATCTGGCAGCTGCCAAGCGCTGAAGGAGTTTGGCTCGAGATCTCTCGGCTAGGTTCTGATTCACTATTACCATTGCTGCAAAAGAAGCAATAACAAAAACAATGTCAGAGATAAAGAAATATGCAAGATATCTCAAAAAATTAAGTAAGACCCGAGACTAATAGGTTTTTACCCATGGCCGGAGTCCACGGGGTGCCTGGCTTCAAACCAAAGAAACACAAGGCTTCTTCATTTCCTACCAAGGTTCTCAACATGGTGTGATCCTCAGGGTAATCGATCCGCAGATCAGACAACAAGTTATCCTCTTCAGTCGTTAATTCAGGAAATTCATAAAAAGGTTTATCCCTAGCAGAAAGAGCGAATAAAGAAACATTGGCTATGTTCCAAGATTGCCCTAAGGGGGGAGAGGCTACTAGATATTGAGGATGCCAACCCGAGTCTAAGGAATCATAATGGCCGTAAAAGGTAGCAAACCAGGTCAGGGGAGAGAAATAAAAAAAATAGCCCCTATGCTTACACTCATGAGAGCGATAGAAAAAAGTAGTTGTATCTTCTACTCCCTCTAAAGAAAAGATCATATGAAAAAATACTGCCTTGCGGATAGAGGCCGAAGTTAATTGATTTAAAGGAATTTTATATAGATGGGACAATCGAACAAAAAAAGGGGGAATAGGAAAACGAAGGCCCACTTTCAATTGAGCAAGCCAAAAAGTCCTCACATTCATCCTAGGAGTCACATGCCTCTCCCGTTCATTGGGAATTTCTGAGGAATATCCTAGAGTGTTGCCTACATGGGGTCAGAAATTATCGAGTGCCCCAGCACTCAAGATAGAAGGCCCGTACTGCGTAAAAGAAATGGGGGCTTTTGATTCTTTTTTAGAGGCATTTGCCCCTTCATTAGGATTCGCCGGAACAAAAGGTCCTCTCTTAGTTCCTCCCCTTTTCTTAGAATTAGGGCGAGAAACACCCGAGGACGAGGATGGAAGCCTCATATCTCTACAACTATAACTAAAATTAGGAATAAGGAAAGGGGAAACATATACATGTGGCTAGCAACCGGAGTTGACGCGAGTATGACGATGGAAATGTCGAGAAAAAGAAACTCGAGGAATCACTGTAGAGTGGCGACCGGAAAAGTATGAAATAATGAAAAAAATAAAAACCCTTCTCTCGGAAATATAAAGGAGTAATACGAAAGGGTAGTGCCACTTTGTTTCCCGATAAAGTAGGGAAGTGGACATTCAAAGGGCGCTCATTGAAAAACCAGCAAAAATAAAAACAAAGTATATAAAATAAATACATATCTCGCAGAACCTAAGGAAGGGGATCAGGGCCTACAAGGCTAAGTCTTAAGAAGACCTTCTTATCCCGAAATAGGTCTCGACAGTAAGGGATCTGCATATTAGATACAGGATCCCAGTGAAATTTTTTTACAGATCCTACTAAAAAGGATCTGAAAATCCTAAACAAGATCATATAATAAGCACCTACACATCCGAAGCAGAACCTAGCGAAGGGAGATTTATGTCATAAAAAAAAAAAAAAGAAGAGAGAAAAAGGGGAAAAGGACGGAGGTACTTCCAAGATCAAATACTCATCCAAAATCATATAATAAAATTACCCCAACAAAATAAATACATGCATGGTGGCTAAAAGGATATCAACAAAAGCTGTTAAAATTAAAAAAGGAGGATGATATGCAAAAGAAAAGAAAGCTTCGCATGTCAATGCTACACTCCATTTCTAAAAAAAAAAAAAAAAAAGGAGAAGACAAAAACAAACAAAAGAAAAAAGGAAAATGTAATCATCTCGGAAAATTCTGGGAAAGAAATCTCCTATGAGAGAAGTTATTATCCCTAGAAAGAATTCATCATCGATGAAAAGAGGCTAGACAATGCCTCACAAAAAATTACTTTCTTCATCATTGTACTGAACATTACTGAGAAGGATGACAATTTCCTCCCACCATCCGCGGAAGGTGATCGTCGGCAATGTCAAGATAACAACAGAGAAATGTTGAAGAAGGAAATTGATGAAGAATCCCTTTAAATAGGGAGAAGAAGGGTAAAATCAACGGCTAATAATGAATTATTCGGTAAGGAATTGACGGTTGGGGAAGAACGACTCTACATCTTCTTGCTTCGAGCAGAGTGAAAGACGCTTGAAATCATCACACGCAGTACCCAATGCGAGTTGATTGATAAGACTGGATAAAATTTCATCCAGAAGCTAGAGATAAATCTGCTTCTGGACTTGGGGGGGAATAGTTGATAGGGATAAATATCCCTAATAACCAACACCTAGGATAAGAACTAGAAATCGCAAGAGATCTGAAGAAAATCTGAGATCCCTTGAAGAGAACTCTACCAGGGATTTAAAATAGCATTCAGATCCTATAAATAGAGATTTGTTTATACCCAGGACCTTAAACATGCGAACCACATGACTCCCAGATGCTAATAGGGGATCACCGGATGATAGTGACGGTTACGGGAATCTCCATCATTATACACGCACGATTTTGTCCCCCTTTAAAAGACAAAATTGCCCTTTCATATGCATGGAAATTATCAAGCTTGCCATAAGTCAAATCTACAACTATAAATAGCTTTTTGCTCCTCTTAAAGGGGGACACTCTCTCTCACTCTTTTAGAAAATTGACGAAGGCTACGCACATTTTGCACGGGCTCTTCCGGTGACTTGTGAATGAGTTCTCCGACGAGGGAGATTGAGGAAATTCATCGTCACCTCCTAAACTATTTAGTGGACTTTTCCAGTTCCATTATGGAACTCCGCGCTGCTTAGGCCAACAAAATTGACGATGAAGGTAATTTCCAATCTTTGTTGATAATCTTTGACCCAGATCTATTAGCAGTTTCAATCAATCAACTTTTAGCTAGGATATCTCACTCAATACTAAATCACTCGGGACACACCACATATCAATAGAAAGTTTAGACAATGAACAGAAACTTTCATGTTTGGCTGGAGTTCAAAAAAGTAAGGGATCATAATGGATTACAGTGATTAAAAGAGTTAGTCGAATCAGTTTTCAGGATTTTACAGAATTGACATATGAACTTCAAATCGATATTGCAAACACATGAGAGCTTGGATGAGGGTGTATGATATATGATTAGAAAGCTAAGATAATGAACTTCATTATAGAAAAACATTTGAGCTTAAAAGATGGACGAATCATTCGGAATCATACTCGCAAGTACATGGGTATTTTCTGGAAAATTTGGAAATCATGTTCTTGATGAAAAATGGGTTTGATCAACATCATGCGAGTTCTATATCTATCAAATAAAGCTCATATCAGCAAGAACATGTCAAGAACATCTACATATACAAAGGGTCGAAGCTCATTCAAGAGGAGTCTCAAGTTTCTACCGATTAATTCTCATGATTTTTACATCAAAATATTCACAAGCTGATGAGGGTCTAAATATGAAGGAATTATGAACATGCATGAACTTTGATCTTAAGGTCCAAATGTGTATCATCAATTTAAAAATTCCTATCATCATATATCATCTAGATCTAAGCTTAGATCAACAAAGGAAAGAAGTTTACCGATTGATTTTGGAAGAAAATAAAAAATGAAGCTTGATCAATCTTCCTAGCCTTGCATGCACCACTTGTAGTCCTTGGATGACAAAATGGAGTTCATATTTGGATTTAGGACGTCAAAAAATGGGGGAGGGGAAATTTTGGGCTTGATCGGAGGTTGTGGAGATTCACCGGAAAAGTTTTCTAGTGGGTGGCGCACGGTGGTTAAATGCGGAGCTGGTGGCCGGATAGGGGAGAATGGCCGGATTTTCTAGTGAAAAGTGGGAGCTTCTCTCACTAGACTTGAGGTGGGGAGGTGAAGAATGAAGACTTGTTGACCATTTCTCTATTTATACTTAGTTCTTTTCCTTTCTTCATATGACACTTGTGCACTTTGTGCAGAAGTGTATTTTCTTACACTATTTCTATTACTTAATGCCTGCTCATACACTAACACCTCATTCTATATTTTCAATCTTAATCCTAGTAATGTATAAAAATACATATGGTGTCCAATTAATTGATCACCATGCACATACAAGTGATCTTTGATCACTTCGTCACATTATTCACACTTCACATTTGATCACGTAAACATTTAATAACATTCTTCATAATCATATTAGTTACATAATTCATCTTATGCTCATCATCGTATCATGCTCATATACTTTAGCTCGTAAAATGGCACCTTGTGCCTCTTTCTCTAAATTAGTTAAAATGCTATCATCGTGCGACATAAATCTATATCGTTGTTAAGCTTTTCCGAGCTTGCTATACTTATTCGCATGTGCTAGCTCAAACTAGTATAAGATTGTTTAACACTTATTGAGCTACATTCGTTTAATAGCTAAAATAGCTAATTTTTAAGTCGTCGGGCGAATAATTGCTAATTAATTAATTAATTCGTTCGTAATACCAATAACGGAATAAAGCTCGTAACTTAATTAAATAGCTCAAAATTTTCTAGTACGGATTTTTGGGGTCGTTACAAAAATTGAGCCCCCTCTTTTGAGTCATACACCAATGGATGTAGACTTTTTGCTGAGAGAGGGCATTGGATCTATCCTTCTTGCGCAAGAAATTGTATGAGAGAATGCGGTGGCAAACATGGAGGGCAGGACGCTTGAGTACATAACCCTTTGTCTTGTTCGAAAGAAAGGCCGCCTCTTTGCCTTTGTTCATCTCCTTCTAGATCTTTGCCCATTCTGCAGCCGCGAGGTCGGGCATACACTTCTCTGCCTCCTTGTATTCTTGCTTCAATAAATCCTTGAAAGAAATTGCCCCTAGGGCTTGGTTGAATTCGTTCACAGATTTATGAATCTCATCTCCTCCCATCATGAATTCGATTGCGGCTGGTTTCCCTTCGTCGTCTATCGACACCTTCAAGTTGTTGTAGAACTCCCACACTATCACATACCGATTTTTGTGATCTTAAATTAGTGGAATCGAGATGCGACTGGGTAGGTAGAAAGGATAATGAAGGGGTTTACAAAGTTAATTAAGTCCAATCCAGTGATACTAACTCGAAATGAATCGAGAAGCACCATTATTCAACTAGCGTACCTTCGTAGTAATATCAAAAGCCTTTTAATTATTAGCCAATTCTTTTACGAGTTTGAATTAAGTCCAAAGCTTATAAATAAAGCGAATAGAGACCGTGGCGGACCAACATAAAGTAAAATACCGTATTAAATAACCGAGGCGGACCAGACCGCTCTATAGTTGTGCTCGAAGTGTTTGAAATTAAAAGAATTGGAGTTTGATTATTTTCGAAAATATATATAAGTTTTTATTCAATTAAAACGTGTAGATATATTAATGTATTTTTGAAAAATATGAGTTAAATAACATAGCATAATTTTTGGAAAGGACAAGTATTTTAAAGAAAATGTTTAAGCGATTAGCGGAAGTGATATAATATATTTAGCATTCGATTTTTATAAAAATATAAGTATGCGATATTTATAAATGTATAAGTGTTTATATATATAGCATGCAATTTTTTCTTTATAATTTTAATAGCATAAGTATAATAAGTATAATAGTTTATATATATAATTATAAGTATTAGCAAGCAATAATATAATTATAGTAGTATAAGTACATCATGCAAATTATAAGTATAGTATAGTATAGTATATATATATATAGCATGCGAGAAACGTATGAAAGAAGTTATGATAAACAAATAGCGGAAGCGTAGGAGATAAGTAATTGTAAATCGTGTCGAATAAGTTTTAAATTATTAATCATTAAAATTTTATTATCTTAGAGTATTTTATTAAACGAGGGAGGGAGAATAGTTACGTCAAATATTGACGAAGATGAATGAGTGTATCAAATATAAATTCAAAAGATAGAATATAACCAACAAGTCCACGGCCTCGTTGACATCTCCTCGTCACCCTCTCTCTTCTCTCGAGCCTCGATCACTCCCCCAGCTCCGGTTTTATTTTCTGCAAAACAAAGAAAGTTTCATAGGGGCTAAGTACAAACCATTCATACCCAGTGGTGATTTAGTTGCTCCGCAAAAAGAAAGCAGGATTCGGGAAAAAGAGGAGGGAGAAAAGAAGGAAGTAGTCAAACAAAAGGGTGCTCAAAAGTTTCAGTACCGACTGGACATTCATGTTACTCTTATAAAAATATATATCGACTTCACGGGCTCTTCGGTCCCATCGATTATATAATGCCCTTGACTCGGCAAAAATGGTACAAAATGAAATTGCTTAACATATGTTGCTAAGCCTATCCACCGAGGTTACACCACCTGTCTCTAGATGCAAGGGAGGTAAACCCCAACCCTCGTATCGGCGCGCACAATCTTCCGAAAGATGTGTAAGATCTAAGGGGAAAATCTGATCATGATAAGAGTCTTAAACACCAAATGCCAGTTTAAAAATATAACAAGTGTTTTTCCGGAATATCAAGCCTGCGAAAGAAAGTGAGCTTACTAGCTCGAGATTAGTATATATAAATAGAATGAAGAATCGCCCACCTTTACCGAAATACTCTCGTTCAAGATTCTTTTGGAAATATTCCTACAATAATTTATAGGATAGTAAGGTATATACACTTTCTATTTTGGTATACTCGAACTTAGACAACTTTTTATTTTAGGACCATTATTCTTATATCGTTTTTAATTATTAAACTCCCTATTTCGGACGTTTGCATGGATTTGACATAGGAAGAAAATTGTTTTAAATATTTATTAGAGCAATGTTAATTAAAGAAATTAGCCATGCAAGGTGGTGAAAGAAAAGTAAGACATCATTAAATTTTATTAGTAAGTCGGCGGCGGCAATAATAAAGAAAATAAAGGTTTTTCGCAAACGTCCACTTTTGATAGCTTTCGAGGCGCCAAATCAAAAAGCCATAGAAGGGAAAAATGATCGTAGCTTCGACGTTGACTCAAAACAACAAACGGTTTTAGAAACAGAGAAGTTTAGACATAGTAAAGCATGCTCTTTCGAAAAATAAAATAAAATCACGTAAGCATAATTCATGCAAATAAACTTCATAATAATGATGCATGCAAGACCGTGAATATGTGGACACTAACTAGACTTAGAATGGAGGTCGGGAAGAGGGCCGACGGCGGCGGACATGGATTCCGGCGAATACCTTGAACTTGATCTCCTACAGCTTCGGCGATGGTGATGATGAGCTCGGCGATGACTATGGAGGCTATATCTAGGGAGTTGAGCTAGGATAGGAGCTTATATGTGGAGAAGGGAAGTGTTTGGGATGGAGGGAGTGATCGGCTATGAAAAAGAAAGAAAGAAAGAAGAAGACGGAGATGATGATGGTGGTCGGCGATGATGAATGGAGAAGACGAAGATGAAGGGGAGGGAAGAGGGGGCTGTTTATCTAGAGAGGGACGAGAAGACGAGACGAAGAAGAAGAAGAAGAAGAAAAAGAAAAGCAAGGTGAAGAAAAAAAGATGGGAGGAGGTGCGAAGAAGAAGGATAAAGATTGGGGGCTATTTATAGGGTGAAAGGCGGAGGTGGCGAGGGAGTTCTCTCTTCCCACTTGGAGAAGATGACGACGATGATGATGTGATGATGATTGGAGGGGGGGGGGGACAAAGGAAATGTCTCGGGAATGGGGCCTAGGAGTAAGGTAGGCGGCTAGGACACTTAGGGGGAATGTTTGTGTGTGCGTGTGTGTGTTGTATGCATGCATGTGTATTTCCTATTATAATACTCCATTATTGGAGTTGACTTAGTTAGTAGGATGATTCTTGTGAGCTAAGATTGATCAAGAAATAAATACGAGAGAGAGATGTGAGGTATAGTGTGGCATTTTTGTTCCGGTAGTGTATTCGGTTCCCGATTAAAATAATACTCGACATGCAAATGAACTCCATTTTTAGAAATAAAACTGACGACGGGTTTGAAATAATTTACTCAATACTATTACATTTTAAAAGACTCGAGAAAAATAGTAGAAATATTTTTAGGAATTTTTGAAAGTCAAACGAAGATAATTAAAAAGGAATCTTTTACAAAACAAGTCCGAAAATATCTAGTTTCTTTTATTAGGCTTCTAAGGTATTTATAGACTCAAGGGAATTAGTATAATTTCATTAGTAAATTTTTATCTATCCTATTTAATTTTTATGGGTCGTTGCACGCACCAAACCCTCGTTCACTTGCCCAAGCCACTCGAGAAAGAAGGTCCACTCAATGTTGTCGAAGAGCTGCTTGACTTCTGCAACGACCCCCAATTGCTCGAGGGCTTCAAAATCTACGGTTTTGGGTAAAACGACACAATGGTTGGTAGTGTCAATGAGGGGTTTCCCCTTCGTTTTGCCCACCACCGATAAACGGGTTCTGCAGTTGGATGTAGATTTTGTTGGATATTTTAGTGTAATTGGATTGACTTGTTTGATCAGTATTGTCATAATAATACATTATATAAGTTTGGTGGTGCGGAGTGCACGCTTATATGAATTTATTATGATTTTAGGGGCGAAGCCCCTAAAGGACGGGGGTTCGGGGCAGCGCCCCCGAAAGCGAGGTCCAAGGGGTGGCAGCCCCTGGCGGGGTCCAAGGGGCAGAGCCCCTGGCTGGGGTCGAGCTGTGTAAGAAATTCATCGAAAATTTAATTTCCAGAATTTCGAGGGACTATTTTGTAATATTCGAAAAGTTGCAAAACTACTTTAAAAACTGATATTCCGAATCAGTTTCTTCCTCTAGCTGATCAATTTCATTCGTTTTTGGTTCTGCATTCTCAAACAATCCATACTAAAGTTTGAAACTCTGAATTGTATCCGATTGAATAATTCGATAGAACCATCGAATTGATTCGATCTGAAAGTGTTCTCACGCCTTTCAGAGAATCCTGTTTTTGTTTTTTATTTTATCTTATTTTCTCCAACAGATTTGGGTGGTTTCTTCAACAGTTTGGGCACATGGGTGGTTGTCTCTGTCTCCTCTCCCTCCAACTCTGCCGCGGATGGGTGAAGAAGCTGCGTCGGAAGGGGCTGCCTTCAGTCGTTTTATCGGAGGAGTGGACGAAGTGGCCTTCCTCTTTTGCTTCTGCTCGACCAGAGAGGGTTCCGGCATCTTTTCCTTCATGGGCGCATCCTTCGGTTAAATTTCTTCCTCATGTTTGTCCCAGAAGCGAGTTTTACAAGTGTAGACCGGGGGGGGGGGGGTTAATACACGTGTTAGAGAAGTTTGACTTCTCTAACTTTTTGCATTCAAAAAGTGTTCAGTTAGAAAACATGAGTGTTTCGCTTCTAGTGAATAACTTCACTGAAGTGAATCGCTTTCAGAGTATATGTGGAAATTTGGTGAGCGATATTATACTTGCTTTTAAGGAAAACTTGTTTAACTTAGGAAAACTCTGGATTAGTTATTTAGTGTGAGTGTGTGCGACTTATGCAATAAGCGAACTAAGTATGTAGATGATATGGAAAGCGATAAATACTTAGCTCCCAATGAGTAAGAAATAATACGAACCTACTCAAGCAAGAGATGCCGACGTAGATACATAGCCCAGAATCGGAAGCCATAGAAGTAAAAATAAATAAACTAAACATAAAAAGATAGGATAGATATCCCAATATACCTACGATTGAACCCTCTAAATGATGTAGACCAGAATTAATCTCCCTATACCCCAAAGAGACAGTTCCCGTAGTCACGCGGGGACGATGAATGACACACAATGAGGGATGATAGACTCGTTGATTCGCCGGATAAAGAATGAAATATCTCAATATACCCAAAGTATAATCCTATAAATGATATAGATTTGTCGAAACACCCTATACCCTAAATAGAGATCGCCTTGGTCACATGGGGATGATGAATGACACACAAACAAGGGTGATGAACTCGATTGATACGTTGATAAGAATATCTCGAAGAATTGAGAAATCCATAGGATAAAGGAGATAAAATCTCACATTTTTATTGATAATCAAAGACCAAGGTGTTATTTTCGTCACCCTCTATAGGCCTTATCTAAAGGCTTCAAAAAACCTTTTTTTTCATGGAAACAAATCAAAATCTTGTTCTAAGGGGTAACAAATCAATCCCTAGTCTAAACAAGGTAATTAATACCAAAATAAAGAAGAAAACAAATCTTAAATCATACTATAACAAAAACGAAAATTAAATAAATTAAGTCTTGGCCCACAAGATTGATTCCATATCATAGGCTTGCGTCATTCCCTCCTCTTGAAGACGATTTGTCCTCAAATCATAGGTGCCAAGTAATCGAGCCTTTAGTGCTTACTTAATGAGCAACCTGTTCAATTCAAACCAAAACATCTTTTTTTCTTCATTTTTTTTGTTTTTTTTTTCACTTTTTTTTTTTCTTTTTTTTCACTTTTTTTTAAGAAAAATGAAATTACATGATAAACAAAAAAGAAAAAAAAAATCCTTGGCTATAATACCAAATGTAACGATCTTCGTCGAACAAGAGATGTCGACATAGATACGTAGCCCAGAATCGGAAGCCACAAAAGTCAAAATAAATAAACTAAAAATAAAAAGATAGGATGGATATCCCAATATACAAACGATCGAACCTTCTAAATGATATAGACCAGAATTAATCTCCCTATACCCCAAAGAGACAGTTGTCGTAGTCACATGGGGACGATGAATGACACACAACGAGGGATGATTGACTCGTTGATTTGCCGGATAAAGAATGGAATATCCTAATATACCCAAAGTCTAATCCTATAAATGATATAGATCTGTCGAGACACCTTATATCCAAATAGAGATCGCCTTGGTCACACGGGGATGATGAATGACACACAAACGAGGGTGATGAACTTAATTGATACTTCGATAAGAATATCTCGTTGAACCGAGAAATCCATAGGATAAACAAAGGAGATAAAATCTCACATTTTTATTGATAATCAAAGATGAAGGTGTTATTTTCGTCACCCCTCTATAGGCCTTATTTATAGGCTTCAAAATCCCTATTTTTTTCATGGAAAGAAATCAAAATCTTGTCCAAAGGGTAACAAATCAATCCCAAGTCTAAATAAGGTAATTAATACCAAAATAAAAAAAAGAAACAAATCTTATATCATACTATAACAAAAACAAAAATTAAGTAAACTAAATCTTATAAATATTATCTTCAATCTTGCACCGAATTGATCCTCAAGTCTTGGCCCACAAGATTGATTCCATATCGTAGGCTTGCATCAAGAAAGCAGTAAAGACACAAGCGATTGATAGTGGTTCAGAGATTACGCTCTTACATCCACTTTGTTGCCTTCACTCAGCAACGACAAATTCCTTTAAAGGAATTCCGAAGCTCCTTCATATGAAACTTCGAACAACACACGAAGTCATGGTTTTACCCTTCCCAGTGAAGCAATTCAAACTCGGCTAGAGCTCAAATCTTGAGATTACAACGGGTTCTCAAGGACCTAACAACAAAAAACCTAAACAACCTTTCACTTGTGGGGCAAACACAAGCAAACCAAACAACAAAACAAACACAAACTAACAACTTACAAACTTCTAGTTTTTTGGTTGGGTTTGATTTATGAGAGTTCTAACTAGAGAGAATCCTTTTACAATGAAGATCAAGTAAAAGGGTAAGGATTCTCCTCCTAGAGAAACCTAGGGTGGAAGGGTGTTAGGCATTGCTAACTTGGAAACGGATTAATGCTCCCAAGGACTCAAACTAACTCTAGAACTTAAGAACATAAAGGATTGATCGCTTGGATGCTCAGAAGTTCTTGCTGTATGTAAGTGCACAAGAGTAGTTTTTCGTGATCTTGAGCGTTTGATGTAACAGTCCTATTTATAGTGTGAGTTGGCCATCTTCCCGATAAAGAGGTTGGTGGCGCATGCTATACACTCCCTTCGGTTGAGCGACAATGCGGCTTTTTGCAGGTAAACAGTGCTTTTCCGGGTTGTCTTCTTTCCGGAAGTGGGAAACCTTGATATCTACAGATTTTCGACTTGGCGTTTAGCGAAGACTTTCGCCACACTTTGTTCTAATATTTCCATTGTCCAATGGCATGCTTCTGCATGCTTTCTGACTTTCTGCACCGCAATTAAGATGTGTACTTCTGTTGCAGAATTCAAAATTTGAAATTCTAGCTTCTTTATACTTCGCCACTCTTGTTCGTGCTTCATCACGAGTGCTCTATCTGTTGTAGATTCTCTAGTAGCTTTCGCTTGAACTGATGTCGCTTTTCTTGAGATTCTCTTGGCACGTGTGCTTTTCATCAAGTTGTTTTTGCTTGAGTCGCTTTCCACTTGATTGTATGTGGAGGCTTGAGAATTTTGCTTTAAGCAAACTTGAGATGTAGAAAAGCTTGCTCCGCTTCTTTTCTGTTTCGCTTCGTCTATACTTTATTTCGTACTTTCTGCTTTTGAATGTCTTTCTTAGTGTTTTTCATTGCTTCCATATCGTCATTAGGTTAGAACTGCAAATAAACTTTCAAGGAATTTTGCCAGAATAAGGCAGTTCTTTGACTTCATCAAAAATAATAAGGGAAATATAACATGAGGGTTTTGGAATCTAATCAAAATAAATAGTGAATTTTATTAATAAATTTAGAATCCGCTTTCCCCTTACAAATATTCCAACAATTTTCCCCTTTTTGATGATGCCAAAACTGAAGGAACCGATCAGCGAAGAACGATTCATGTTCCCAAGGATTTGCTTTCGGTTATGATTAATTCAATTTAATCCTATCATGCTCCTATGAAATTAATTCAACACTCATAATGTGTTTAATCGATATACCTCTTGATTTATGTGAAAGAGCTTGCCGGAAGATTTTCTGATCTGTTTCCGTGCTCGAATTCGATGCTGGATGGACAACATGCTACGAATCCAGCCATTGGAAGAAGCACCGCCGCACCGTCGCCTATCTAGCCACGGTCCGTCACTCTCTCTTCTTTCTCACTAAACCTTAGCCTCTCTTTGATTATGAGATCAATAATTAATAACTTTGAGGCCTGAAGTGAGTATTTATAAGAAGAGAATGGGCTTAAGCTGCACGTTTGGCCTGAAGACCAAGAGATAGCCGCCCATATCATTATTGGCGCCCAGTTACTGGGCTCCAATGATGATTAGACCTTTTCTTCCTTAACTGTGACCAATTTAGCCTTTTGGGCCAGATCATGGATCTATTAGAAGATAAAACTGGGCCTCCCAATGTCTGAATTCTCTATACTCAACCCAGAGTAAAATTCAGATCATAAGTATAAACATTCCACTAAAGTAATAATACTGAACTACCTGTTTTATCCCTATTGAGCTCAGGGCTATTATTAGACTTAAATCACACCCGTATTTAAGATATCTCACATCCGTTAATTAATCTAAAGCTTCTGATTGCTTTCGTTAATTAACTTCTTAATATAATTCCTGAGTAGTACCATTCATTCCTTATTCATCATCCTGGAACTTAATCCACCTGCAGGGTTTAGTATGATAATCCTTAATGAATTTCTCAGGGGATGTGATCAGCCCATTTTAACAGGATACGGTGCTCTATTGCAGATGCACTAAAGATCGTACTAGTTATAGTTGCTGCCCAAGATACGGGTCATATTGGATTACAAGTCAGAACCCTCTGCCATGGTAAAATAAAGTAACATACTATAACTATACACCCTTAGTGACTCAATTAGAGTTAAGTTATGACGTTAAATAACATTTAAGTCCCTGAGGCCTTGATTCTTCTACTTAGGTCAGAATAGAAGAATTCACCTCACCGTGATCCTATCAATATGATTAACGTACTAGGATAAACAAGTAACCAAGACAAGCTACTTATCTATTTATGCTACAGCCTATACCGATAGTTTTATCCAAATCTATCTCAACTGTGATAACTGTTTATATCTAAAGAGACACCGGCTACTACGGTCTTCTGTGATCTACTACACACCATATAGCCTATAACATGAGATAATTGATAGATGTTTCATGCTTAACAAACAATACATACATAATCAGATAGGAAATTGTTAGTGAAATAAGGAAACCACATGTATAAAAGCTGAAAGGCCTGGTTTCTAGTATACAAATCCATCACTTTTTGCCTTGTCCATCACTTGATATAATCCTAGTTAGCCCTTTTGAGCCTTTTGAGATCTATTTTTCCTTAGATCTATTTTCTTTGATAAACCTTGTCATGGGGGATAATATACGAAGGATTGAGTTTAGTTTGGATTGAGTATACTTGTTGGAATGATTCGTTAGAGAAAGGAAAGGAAAAGAAGTAAGAACTTTTGAGATTCAAGAGTTAGTGTTTTTTACCCATATATATAAGCTCAAGAAATATATTATAGAAAATATATTTTTCCAAATTAAAATTAAAAAAGAAAAAAGAAAAAAGGTCTTTGAATAAGAGCATAAGTGGGTAGAAAGTGAAATAGGTATTGATATAAGGTGTTGATGGTTGTGAAGAATTACAAGTTTGAGAAAAGTAGCACATGTTGGAACCGGGATCCCTCGGATATAGAATTAATTATTTTAATAAATATTATCATACGATTATAGATCTTGAAAGCGGAAACCGATCTACGATTGTATACCTGTTTGCGTAGAACCGGTGGAATTTGAGTAGAGGCTAAGATCTTCCATGCACTAGATCTCTGCACACAAGATCTAGCTATTGAGAGTGAACCTCAAGATCTTCTAGAGTATTGGTCATGCCCTGATTCCTGGGAATCAGGGTGTGGCGGGAGTTGGATTAAAGAAGTAGGGAATAAAGGAGATATTATTAATTTATGACCATTTTACGAGTATCTTAAAATGTAAAATGAGACTATAAAGAAAATGGTGGGGTAAACTAGCATCAAGTCACCAAGTGGAGTCGACCATCTACTACGACAATTGGATATACCAACAGTGAGTAGGAATTCGAGCGTCCAGGTGGAACATTTGCATGGCACTCTCCACCCTAGATAAAGTTAAATATGGGGTAATCCGGATTTGAGTAAACTAGAGGAGTCAACATCCATTGCGGAAAATAGGATAATCATAATCGAGTGGGAATTCGAGCTTTCAAAAGAAACTAAAACACGACACTCTCCATCCAACAGTAAGTAACACGGGAAGTAAAACGAGTATACAAAAAGAAAGAAGGAAACCATATTATCTATAACTAGAGGGTTGGAAGAAGACGCCCTCGACATATGTATTATTACAACACTAGTTGTCTTGTAATCAAAGTCATAAGCAAAATAACATAGCGAAAACTTAGGCCCCGCAACAATCCCCTACCTCAGCCCTATTGCACATCACTTGCTTCCAGACCTGAAAATATTTGAAAGAGTTTTGGGCTGAATACTTAAGTACTCAGTGGATCATGCCCATTTAGCAAGCATTATGAAAACTAACAATTTATCCATACATGGTATATCAAGAGGCTTGCAGAAAATAACTCTTAAAAATACATGTATCATTTTGGGGTGTGTGATGTTCATTCTTGGACTCAACCAAGACTACAAATCATATTTGGTTCATCTAAGACCGGATTTAGAGTCGAAACCCTAAATAATCCCAGTACTTGCAGAAAACCCAAATCGAAACTCAAGGAATTCGCCATTAGTTATGTAGATCCTCCCCAAAAACAAAATAGAGAGTTTATCGGTGATACCGCTTGTTGGTTCCCATAGAAGGAGTTCGTCAGTGATAGTTCACCAATTTCTAACTATTTAGAAATCATGCTTATTCTAACTCAATCTTACTTGTAAAAGATGATATTTCAATCTAGGTCAGAGAGTTTGTTCAGAGTATAGTTTGTTCATAGTGATAGATTATCTGTATTTATGAAGTTTGATTATTATTATTTTGGTGAGTTTATCTTTCTCTTTAGAGAATTTCAAAAATTCTCTTTGTTCGTCCAAGACTAACGTTTATCCGGCGAATCAGCGAGTAAATCATCCCTCGTTGTGTGTCATTCATCGTCCCCATATGGCTCGGCGACCGTCTCTTTGGGATATAGAGGTTTCACCTTATCTATATTACTTAGGGGGTTTAGTTGGTAAACGTATTGGGATTTCCATTGTTCGAATTTCATCCTTCCGCGTGCGTGAGTTTTACGGATCTGCCAAGGTTTGTATCATTTGCCACCAGAGCCAGGTTGTCTTCTGGGCGTCCAGGTTTCATCTATCCTTTCGTTAATTTTGTACGTGTCTGTCGTCCACTTTTCGTTGTTATGTCCAATCGAGTCTCATCAATTTTGTTGCTTTCGTTTCTTCTTGTCTGGTATTATAAGCGTCGTATTGAAAAACAAAAAAAAGAATAATATGTTCGTCCAACATCCAGTTTCATTGAAGTTCTGTGATCTGTGAGTGCGTGAGTTTGTAATCGTTTGTTTATTGTCTTCAACGTTATTTAATTTTTATTTTAAAAAAAATATATCGCAAGTCTTAGATCCGTTTGTGCATTAGGGGAGGTTGTGATATCGTCTAATTTGTTTCAACTATTACTCGAATTATTAGATTCGTTCTGAATCATCATAAGTGCGCATATTTCCTATTCTTGAGATCCAAATTAATGCATCTTAGGATCGTAGGTAGTTCTTGGGAATTGGAGTCATTAATCATGGTACTGATGTTCGATTAATTCAATTCTTTTTGTTTGGATTGGTTTGTTGCAATTGTGGATCTCATTTTTTTTTTTGAATCCCGATTAATTCAAAATTTCTTGTTCCTATATTCTCTTGTCTTCTCGTTAGATCTAAATTATTAATAAAAAAAAAAAATCTGCCTGTCTGGAAATTAGGTTTTCTAGGTCGCTTGAGTCATCTAGAGTCCTTAGGATCAATTTCTGAGCAGTATTCTTCAGAAAGTTATTATCCGTGCTCATTAATTCGTCGATCGGAGTTTAGTTTATTTGAGTTTTTTGAGATAGATTTTGAGTGGTAAAAGGCAAGAGAGGTGAGACTAAAGAGGTAAAAGCCATATATCATTGAGTGATACACAAGTGCTGAGTGATTTCTCTTCTGAGTGATACACGAGTGCTTGTGAGGTGGTGAGGATCCTGTTATAGCTAACATTTTTGTTTTTGTAAAAAAAAAAAAAAGGAATAATAATTTTGCAGGTATGTCGGTGTTCGGAGGTAGAGGAAGTCGAGGAAATAACTAGCGGAATCATTGGAGAAGATTGGGAGAATGGAGATGAAGAGGATGAGTATTGGTATAGAGGAGGTCTAAGAGGAAGAGAAGATAGCAATTGGAGACATATCAAGATGAAGATTCCGTCATTTCAAGGGAAATGTGATCCTGAGTTGTATATCGAATGGGAGAGAAAGGTGGAGCTCGTGTTTGATTGCTATAATTATTCTGAGTTCATGAAAGTGAAGTTGGCAGCCAATGAGTTTTCGGGCTATGCTCTAATTTGGTGGGATCAGTTTGTAAAGAATAGGCGGAGATATGGAGAGCCACCTGTTCACACTTGGAAAGAGATGAAGGCGGTGATAAGGAAGCGCTATGCGCCTTCGCATTACTATCCTGCGATTCAGACCGATTGGAGGCGACCTCAAGCTGCTAATATTTCATATTCAAAGAGAAGTTATTGGGAGGAAGAAGAGCAGCTGAAAAAGGTCAAACGTCCATATGTGAAGCCAAGATCAGATTGTATGAGTTTCTCTCATCCAGTTCGAGATAATGGTGGAGTTGTGACAAAAAATGAGAGAGAAGATTCAAGGGTGAAGATATTGGAAATCTTGGCAGAACTGTATGGAGAGTTGGGAAAAATCGAAGCACCTCCTCCACTTACTTTATTCGATGATGGTATTCCAAGTGTGCAGAATCAAGTGGATGATAAAGAGCAGCGGGAAATCTTTTTCATGTTGAGGATGAAGTGTCGCTTGCTCCGAAACAAGTGTGTGAGGATCAAGTGCAATTGCAAGAGGACATGGAGATGGTGGAGTCCAAGGAGGAGAAAGTAGAGACAAAGGTGAATGGATTGATGAATGAGTCTTTACTTGATCAGAATGGTGATTTGGAGATGGAAAAGGATGAGGAGAGGTCCATGGAGATGAAAATGGATGAGGAGAGGTCCAAGGATGCGAAGTTTTGCACAGGAAATAATTGGTCCATTAATGATCTTAATTATCTATCTCCTTCTATTCATTCTTTGCGGGATTTTGAGGATGTTGTTCCCGATGATACATTTTCTGGATTACTACCAATTTAAGGAAGTGAACATCACATCAAGTTCGAAGGGAAGAATGAGTTGGAGATATATGAAAAGAAAAATGAGTGGAGCTTATTTCCATTTGATGTGGGAGACGGGCAGGATTTGAGGACAAATCCTTTTCAAGATGAGGGGAATGATGCAGCCCATAGATCGTGGATTTCAGTTTATGGGCCAAGAATTAATGATGATATGGGCTGAAGAGTAATATTAATATTTAGTTGTTTATTTAGATGATTATTTTTATTATTTTCGGATTTTATTAGTTCTCTAGTTGGTAGGGCTATTTTCAGCTTTATTTTGGTGATTTTATTCCTTTTTAAACTAGGATTTGGTTTGGTATATTATAGGATAGGTTTTTAACTAGTTTCCTTATAGAATTAGGACTTTTTGAAGCCTATAAATATGGCATTTATGTAATAAACGAAAATTAGACTTTGATTATTATTATTTTGGTGAGTTTATCTGTCTCTTTAGAGAATTCCAAAAATTCTCTTTGTTCGTCCAAGACGAACGTTTATCCGGCGAATCAGCGAGTAAATCATCCCTCGTTGTGTGTCATTCATCATCCCCGTGTGGCTCGGCGACCGTCTCTTTGGGATATAGAGGTTTCGGCTTATCTATATTACTTAGGGGGTTTAGTTCGTAGACGTATTGGGATTTACATTGTTCGAATTTCATCCTTCCGCGTGCGTGAGTTTTACGGATCTACCAAGGTTCGTATCATGGGATTTCCATTGTTCGAATTTCATCCTTCCGCGTGCGTGAGTTTTACGGATCTGCCAAGGTTCGTATCATGAAGAAAATTCTCAGAGAAGAAGAAGTTATTTGTGATGCTAGGGTTTCAAATATCACAAGTAAAGAATGGAGATCTTATTGCACTAGGCGTCATATAAATAGCCTAAACACTCAACTGCCAAGATTTTACAAAGAATTTTGGACGGTTGAGATTGTGCAAGATCTTTCTTATTAGATGTGAGAGTTATGATCCAATGCCCACCGTGGGCATACTTAATATGCCCACGGATGACGTGGCAATGCTTTAAATAAGAAAGTTATTTAAATACATACCATAAAAACTAAACCCTACCAAAAAAAATCGAACCCTAAAAGGAAAAATTTAACACGTGGCATTGCCACATAAGCGGTGGGCATGCCCACCGTGGGTAGGGGAGCGGTTCTGTTAGATGTGATAGGAATCCCTAGATATTCTGGGGCAGTTGGTTGAGCGAGTGATGAGAACGCGCATCACCTTTTCAGCCAAAACATCGAGAATTTAAATAACTTCACCGGTAACCGCTAAACTTGGCATAAGTTTAGAGGCAAATCTGAGTGTATCTATGCGTCAGAGATATGAAAAGATGACACCTGCATAGTATAGTGCAACAATTTAAGGGAGAAATAAATGTGAAAGAATTAGAATGGAGATTGATACGACATCTCCAGTTCTTCCTTAATTGGTGATGGTCAAACTGATGTTTCAGTTTGCGGCAAACTCCCGGTGCTAGTTGTAGGTAGCAGTCTATGTGAAGGCACAGACTGTTGAGACTTCGAGCCGAACTGCGTCCATCCGAACTGAGTGGAGAGCAGTTTTGGCAAGGGTCGCCGGTTGCACTTTAGCCTGCAAAAAAATTTATTTTATTTTATTTTATTCTAACCTAATCCTAATGAGCGTCTGAAGGATTGAGAAAATGATTTTGACGCTTGGGTTAAATTTTCTAGAATCTAGTCCTAGTTGACCAAAAGATTTTATAGATGGAAATTGAAATTTGGCAGTCAGAATCGATGGTCAAAAGAACCACCACTCTAATACCACTTGTAGGTCCTCCCTAAAAACAAAATAGAGAGTTTATCGGTGATACCACTTTTTGGTTCCCATAGAAGGAGTTCTTCAGTGGTAGTTCACCAATTTCCAACAATTTAGAAATCGTGCTTACTCTAACTCAATCTGACTTGTAAATGATGACATTTCAATCTAGGTCAGAGAGTTTGTTCAGAATTTAGTTTGAAAGATAAAGAATCAAAAGTTTACTTGTAATATCCCGGATTTTCTTAATAAAATTTAGCTTTTATTATTATTATGATTATTATTATTAGTATTATTATTATTATTATTATTATTATTATTATTATTATTATTATTGTTGTTGTTGTTGTTATTGTTATTATTATATTAGGAATTTAAATAAAATATGCTTAAACTAATAAATATATATATGTATAATTATTATAAGTAATATTATTATATATTACGTAGTAGCATAGTACTAGTATATATACGTATGTACATGCATGCAATAGATTAATATGTATTATAAATATAGGATATTTATGTACATAGGATATTATATACATGTACACAATCACTTTATGAAATAGGATAGTATGAATTTGATAAACGTGTCTTTCTTTCAACTATCATAGCTTAGATAAATAAGGCATGTAGATCTATAGACGTGTTGACTTAGAGTGGTGACTAATTAAATTCCCTTGCCTATAAATACCCAATGTGAGGTTTTCATTATTCTGTAACATTCAAGCTTCAATCAAAATCATCGTCTCTGGACCTTTTAATATTATTTCAAAATTATAGCCAAATTAGGATAGTGAAATTAATAGTATTAGAAAGATCCAGAGGTCACGACAGAAGAGGATCCATAGCAGTTAGATATCAAGGGTTATTATCTTAGATTATCAAGTGAGGCTCTAGATTTTCTATAGTATTATTTGAGTTAGTAAGCTCTGATAAAATGGGATTATCCATAAAAATATTTTAATGTGTTATTACATGTTTAAGGCTCTTATCTATGCGATCGGGTCTTTCGTTGGTCTAACACACTAATCGGCAGGCTGTGCGCACGGTTAGAAATCGTCGGGTTGATAACCAATTGATTCTAACTTCGAGGGAAGAACCTGTGGATGAAATATTCCATTGTCACCAAACCATAGCTTCATTTGAAAAGGGAAAAGGGATCCGGTAGTGGCAATGTCCCGGGATCAATATAAGAGTAACATGGTAATACACATGCGCGCGCAATCATGAAAAACAAGGTTTTGTGTGCATGGAAGTAAATGATTTCAAAACTCTTCTATGTATACTTTATTATCATGGATATTCTTTTTATGATAAAATGTTTTCGGCACAAGCCCACTAGGGACACTAGTACTCAGCCTGCAATTTCTTTCCAATTGTTTTGCAGATTAAGTAGCTGGTGGAACAGGCGAAGCTCGAGAGGACTGTTGTTGTTGCTAATGTATAATAAAAGCTTTCACTACGCCTATAAATAAAATATCTACGCTCTTCTTGCACCATGAATTATATATATACTACGGGTACTCAGACAAGTCGGCCAGCATGGTTGTTCGGCTTAGCCAACCCCATAGTTTGAGCTGTATGTCCCAACCCAATATTTAAATATTTAATTATTTTATGTCTATGGGTTTTCAGACATAGGCGGCCGGTACGGGAAGTATGGTTTATCTATCCCGTAGTTCATGTTGTGCGTCCCGATCCCATATTTAATTTCTTAATAATAGGGTTATATTATCCCAAGCCATGAGCCCCTTTCTATCCCCGCTTCTTAATTCCAACCCCTTACCACGTCCCGGCATACGTGTCTTCCCTCGGGAACTGGGGCGTGACATAATGGTATTAGAGCAATTCACCGCTCTGAAATCGAGAGTCTTTGTCTGGGTAAAGCACAACAACAACTGTTGTACCGGACTCCGGGGAAAAGGTAAATGATATTATTTTATGAGCATGCATGAAGTATATGGTCATGATTCATGTTATGATTTTGGTTATGTTTGGGACAATCGAACCCAAATAACTTATGTGTAAAGGATTCTTGTTATTATTATATGGAGTTTGAGTTTAATACTCATCATCATGGATACTTGAGGGACATGCAGTCACCTTAGAAAGTGACTATACGAGCATCATGATTTTCGATTATTTTTATACATATGACCTATTATAGGTTACATGTACTATAGATGAATCCAAAAGAAACTGAGGCAACTCCAGAGAAAGACCTATAATGGGTACTCATTTGCAAGGTTAGAATTTTGAGGAACAAGAAAATTTTACAAGTTCAAATAAATTAGAATCATTACAGCCCCCACATGAAAGTTTATTGATAAAGGTTTGATATTCTTATCTAGGATACCAAGATACGTGAAATTTCAAGGACGAAATTTTTATAAGGAGGGAGGGATGTAATAACCCGGATTTTCTTATTAAAATTTAGCTTTTATTATTATTATTATTATTATTATTATTATTATTATTATTATTATTATTATTGTTGTTGTTGTTCTTATTGTTATTGTTATTATTATATTAGGAATTTAAATAAATTATGCTTAAACTAATAATATATATATATAAATATATAATTAGTATTAGTAATATTATTATATATTACGTAGTAGCATAGTACTAGTATATTTATGTATATACATGCATGCAATAGATTAATATATATTATAAATATAGGATATTTATGTACATAGGATATTATATATGTTTCAGCTAAGAGTGCTAGCAATAGAACTAGGTCTATCATAGACTAGTAAGTTTAACCCAATGTCTAATCTCAAGGAAGACTTAGCAGGGTAATCAATTATGTGGCAATAAAAAGGAAGTAAAATCTACTCTAAGAAAGCAAGTAAAGGATTTGGGGGTTTTGAGTTTTTATTATTAATACTAGACTTAATGAAAAGAAAGCAAGAAAACTAAACTAGACTTGAAAACAATTAAAAAATAAGTAGAAAGCACTCCCGTCTGTCACCCGGGATAAAGAATTAAACTAAGAGGAAAGCAATAAATATATCTAGGCATGAATTGAAAAGAAAGCAATTAAATCTAAGATAGAGCAAATAAATGTTAACATGCTTGAAAATAAATCTAAGAAACTAGAAAGCAATTAAATCTAATCTTAGCAAATTAATCTAAACTAATGAAAGTAATTAATCAAAGCAAGTACAGTAAGCAAGTAAAATTAATCTAAGAGCATAAATTAAACCTACGAATCGAAGGCGAAAGAAAGAACGAAGAACTTGAATAAATCTTGAATTAAAACTTGAATCTAAAGCTACAATCTTGAAAGCAATTATCTACAAGCTAATCTAAACTAATCTAGAGTTTTAAAGGCTGAAAAATAAGAGAGGACAAGTGTATTTTCGTTCCCCATTGATTACATATATATAGAGTCTCAAAAACCTACTCAAAGAAGGAATAAAATAAAGAAATCCCGTCAGCCTGGTGGTCGCCAACCATCCTCGGCGGCCGCCAGGTGCGGCCTGCAGTCCACTGCGCGCAACTTTTTTGTTTCGGCCGTATCTCCCTCGTCCGAACTCGGAATCGATTGTTGTTTTTTCCTACGCGCTCCTATAAAAATCCTCTTCAATAATATGCTTTTATTTTATCCTAACTTCATCTTCATATTTTGCTCTATCAGCTCCCAGCATGCATCTGAAGTGCAGAAGTGATAAATGAACAAATGCTAAATTTCCGCCAGACCCTGCCAATCAGGTCTATTGGTGATCTGAACATAGCGGGTTTAGATCACCCTCTGTCCGTGATCTGAGTATAATAGGCACAGATCACTTTCCCGTCACTATTATCCCTTTAACCCCAGATCCTCATACGAAGTGTAGAAAAAACGTGACTATGGGGATCATGTTGGGGACCACTAATCATAACTAAAATATTCTCTCTAACTGACTTGTCTCCTCTGAAAAGACTAATTTAACCCTGTGAATTAGAAGGAAATTACTCTTTTTCCCTCACCTTCTATTCTACTATAAATATTCAACCTTCTTCACCAAGAAAAATGTACGCGCTTTTACTGATACTTTACCTCCGCTGCAAGCTTTGCTGAAGCGGATTCTCAGTTCCCTCAAGTAAATACTGACTTGAGCGTCGGAGTGTCTTCCCGGAGGAACCCTCCCCGCTCCTCCGGTGTTGTTTTGCAGGCTCGCAGCTGGGAGGTGGTAATCGGAAAAACGTCATTGAGGTAGAATTACTCAGGAAGAGAAAAAGCTGGCTCTTCAAAGAAAATACTCAGAGTTCATCTAGAAAACGTTTAAACATCTTTCATTTGTATATCTGTAATTATTATATGAATTTATTGATGGAAAATAACCCAATCTATCATGCTCATTTCTTCATTCTTTTGTTCCTTTTCTCTCTTCTCTTCCAAAACTCCTCACGAACTCGACTTTGACTAAAACACACAAAATGAATACATAAAAACGAACAAAACATACAAAATCAAACTCACACCAAACTATAAAAACCATACAAAAACACACTAAACAAATTCCCCACACTTAACCCTTTGCTTGTCCTCAAGCAAACTCATTCAAGTCATTTACAAGACATGAATTTATGAAGTGATAATGACTTTGGCTTCAAAAAAATTTCCAAAACAAAATAACATCATACAAAACACTTCACCATTCACCAAGCAATTCATGGCAAAATTCAACTTTCAACCTCTTGAATAACAATCCTCACGACATGAATATGTATGAAAGTGAACTCTCATCTCTCAAGTGTTTAGATTAGGAAAATGGAAGAACTCTCAATTCAAGTCAAACAAATTGCCTACCATATACTTGCATATCGTCTCACCTCTCCACTACTTTAATGTGTGCTTAAGACAAAGATCAAACATGACTTTAGTTTTGGTTGTAATGTAGGCTCTTTGGTAGGTAAGGAAATTTGGCTAAAAGTGAGTTAACAACCCCAAAGATTTATTCACTCCTCTCTCAATCTAATCTCAACTCCCAATTTCCCCACACTACCTCAAACCATATCAAAACAACGTTCAATCCATAACCACAAACTTTACAATCTCATCTTAACTTTACTTTCTACCTACTTATGCTCTTATTCAACTTATTTTTTCTTATTTTTTTCTTTTCTTTTCTTTTTCTCTTTATATATATATATATATATAGAGAGAGAGAGAGAGCTTATGTAGATAGAAAGCATTACTAATAAATACCAAGACTACTCCTTCAATCTCCTTTCCCAACATTTTCTTTCAAATAAACACACCTCATAACATCCATGAGTTAATTCCCATCCCAAGACTTTTCAAAGAAAATATTCGATCTAAAAGGGGCTAACTAGGATAATATGAGTGAATTTAGACAAGAAAAAAGGATAAAAAGGGTTAAGAAAAATGGCCTAAGATCCTTTCTTCGTCATAAAGCACACTATGTAATCTCAAGGGAGAAACCAAAGCAAGTTCTAGAGACAAAATTACATGCTTGAATATTAACACTCAAGAAAGAAACAAGACTATAATGATGCAATAGTCAAAAGCTCAAATATCTCACAACAAAAGGCTCAAATGATTCATGTTCTTAAGAGGCCAAAAATCTAAGTTCACCAATCATGCTTAACAAATAATGGCATGTTTCACATATCATTTTTCCAAACAAAAACCAATAACATTACTAGCCCATCATCACAACTATCATTCATGCTTGTTATGACCCAAACAAGATGTTAAGAAACAAAACAAGAAGGATTAAGCATGCTAACCAACAATCACAACAAAAAAAGTTTCTAACCCCTCCCCCACCCTTAAGAACAAGCAATGTCCTCATTACACAAAAATAAAAGAGAGGGATATAGAAAACTTCACAAATACGACGCAACAAAGCACCAACTTCAAGAGCCACACGAACTCCAAAGCCAAGTACCTACACAACAAAGACAAAACAAACCAAAGCATAATATCCACAAAATAACAAAAATATAAAAAACAAAAACAAAAAAGACACAAGGGTACCAAAAACTCAAGGTGGTGGAGTATCTCGGAACTATTACACACAAAAAGGAAGAGAATAAGAGTGTAGAGTAAGAGATTAGGGAGAGTAAAGAAGAGAATTTAGAGTTAGGGTTTTAAGAACCCGCTTTTTCTTTTTAATCCTTTTCATGCGTGTGGACCTGGCGGTCGCCAGGTATAGCTGGGCGGCCGCCAAGTTGGTCCTGCAGTCCGCAACTTAAAGGACTCAGTGGTCGCCGGGTGTGACTGAGCGGCCGCCAGCTACATGTTGCGGAATTTCCTTGGCTCCTACAAAAGAAAAATGAAAAATTAATGATACAATTAATAAAAATCATAAGGAAATATACCAAAATCATGGGTTGCCTCCCACAGAGCGCTTGTTTAACGTCATTAACTTGACGAAATTTTCCATTAACCAAATCTCGCCATAGCTAGCAATGTATCTTTTGTGGCAGTCACAATCCCTAAGAATCCATTAATCGTTCTTGATTGTACTTTGGGCTTGTCCTCTACATTGGCTTGAAAATCGAGGATTGGTTCATCTTCAATGCTCATCTCCCCCATACTTATTTGAGACTCTACCTCAAACTTCTCATAATCATACCACTCAAACCAAGGTACTTCCCTAATGTGAGCTTCATCGTCCATATGTGGAAGAAAAGTGTCGATAACATCTTCTTCTGGTAAGCTTATCATACAAACCTCCTTCACTTCCTCAACTTCCTTTAAATGACTCAAATCTTTCTCAATGATGAACTCTTTCTCTTCAATGAATTCCTCCTCATCCATGCAACTAAAGAAGTCATCATCATTGAGCTCTTCCTCTAATATATCAGCCTACACTTCCTGCTCAACACTATCCTCATCCAATTGATTAGAAATTTGCACAAATGAACATTTATGGATAAATGAATTAGATGTAGTGGTAAAAGGCTTATTCCCAAAAACCAAAAAATATTACCGAACTTTCTTCTCCTGCCATGCTCAACGTACCGGAAGCAATAATACGAGTTTGCATACTAGTCATGAATGGTCGACCCAATAGAAGAAGATAGCCATTCGAACTCCTAGCACCTCGTCCCTTATTAAGCACAAAAAAATCAACGAGCACTCTTACGACATCTTCCGCAATTCCCAATGGATGACTCATAGTGCCATGTGCTAGCTCGATGTGAATATCAGTTGCCTTCAGATTCTTGGAGCTTATCTTCTCGAAAATAGAGTGTGGCATCAAATTTATTGCCGCTCCTAAATCCATCATCCCCACCACAGTTTCTCCACTATCCAAAATCACATTCAATTCAAAACTTCCGGGATCACTTCATTTGGGTAGTGAATGGAGATAGCCAACGAACCGGTGATCCCTTTTCTCATTCTTCAATCTGCTCTGAAAGGAAATGGATGGAACATAAGGGTTGGAAGCCTTGTGGAGTGAATTCTTGACAACTTTTTCTCGTTGATGGACCGTCACCACATGGGCTTGATGGGGCTGCAATTCTTGACTTGGGGTCTTCCCAACTTATTGATTTTGCTATACAGGGTATTGTGATGGGGGGTAATAAGGTGTTCATGGTGGGTAGTATGGCTGTTGTGGAGGTGGATAGTATGGTGATGGTTAAGGTGGGTAATATGGTGATGGTGGAAGGTAGTATGGCTGTTGTGGGTATTGTGGAGGATATTGAGAATTTTGAGGAGGTATTGCTTGGGGTGTATCGCATTGTGCCACATAGACCTCGGTACCTCCTTCATAAGTGAAATTGCCCATGTTTGGACAAACATCTGCAAAATGGCCCGGCTCTTGACAAATCGCACATGCCTCCGGTTTACTTCCTTGGATTGGTGGCTGTGATCTTTTGAGAGCTTTGACCGGATGAGTAGGAGGAGTTACCTACGTCTTCATCTTGAGCTCTTGCAACTTCCTCATCATGTCTGTCATTTGTTTCCTCAAGTCCGGGCTAGTATTGACAGCAACAACACTAGCCTCTTTCCTCCTTGGTCGAGACAATTTGAGTTGGGAACTCGTAGCTAAAGTCTCAAAAATCTCATTCAATTGGTCAGCCGTCTTCACGGCTATATTTCCTCCCGCAGTGTCGTCCACCATGAATTGGCTCGTTTGTTGCAGACCTTCGTAGAAGTACTGACATAGCATCTCTGGAACCAATTGGTGATGCGGACAATGCTGTAGTAGCTCTTGAAATCCCTCCCAAGCTTCATGGAATAACTCGTCTGCTGCTTGTTTGAAGTTCATAATCTAATATTGAATTTCTTGCGTCTTCCGGTTAGGATAGTATTTGAGCATGAACCTTTCGCAAACTGCCTTCCAAGTTGTCAATGAATTTGTAGGGAGGGAGAGATACCACGTCTTTGCCTTATCCTTCAAAGTATAAGGGAAACACTTCATCTTCAACTGATCTTCTTCAATGTCCCCTAATGGAAAAGTCTGAACAATTGAGCAATACTTTCGAATGAAATTGAGAGCATCTTCACTGGGCAAGCCGTGGTATTCTGGCAGCAGATTTTGATGTTGCGGTTTAAGCTCATGATCCTTGACCGGTTTGGTCATGACAATTGCCGAAGTGGTGGTGGTGAATGTGGGACGGGCGAAATCGCCCATAACCTTTGCCATGACTTCAGGTTCTTGAAATAACAAGACTAAACAGTAGTCTTGAAACTCGATCTCTTCTTCCCTTTTCACTATAAGCACTCAACAAACTAGTCAAACGTACCAATGGGAGAGAAGAATAGTCGAGCAAAATTAAATGAAATAAAATAAAAATAAAAGAAAAATAAACACGAAAAATAAAACCACACAATCAATTGCCTAAAGCCTTCCCCGGCAATGGCGCCAAAATTTATTTCACCTAAAAGTGCTAGCAATAAAACTAGGTCTATCGTAGACTAGTAAGTTTAACCCAATGTCGAATCTCAAGGAAGACTTAGCAGGGTAATCAATTATGTGGCAATAAAAAGCATGTAAAATCTACTCTAAGAAAGCAAGTAAACGATTTGGGGGTTTTAAGTTTTTATTATTAATACTAGATTTAATGAAAAGAAAGCAAGTAAACTAAACTAGACTTGAAAACAATTAAAAAACAAGTAGAAAGCACTCCCGTCTATCACCCGGGATAAAAAATTAAACTAAGAGGAAAGCAATAAATATATCTAGGCATGAATTGAAAAGAAAGCAATTAAATCTAAGCTAGAGCAAATAAATCTTAACATGCTTGAAAATAAATCTAAGAAACTAGAAAGCAATTAAATCTAATCTTAGCAAATTAATCTAAACTAATGAAAGCAATTAATCAAAGCAAGTAAAGAAAGCAAGTAAAATTAATCTAAGAGCACAAATTAAACTTACGAATCGAAGGCGAAAGAAAGAACGAAGAACTTGAATAAATCTTGAATTAAAACTTGAATCTAAAGCTATAATCTTGAAAGCAATTATCTAAAAGCTAATCTAAACTAATCTAGAGTTTTAAAGGCTGAAAAATAGGAGAGGACAAGTGTATTTTCGTTCCCCATTGATTACATATATATAGAGTCTCAAAAACCTACTGAAAGAAGGAATAAAATATGGAAATCCCGTCAGCCTGGCAGTCGCCAACCATCCTCGGTGGCCGCTAGGTGCGGCCTGCAGTCCACTGCGCGTAACTTTTTTGTTTCAGCCGTATCTCCCTCGTCCGAACTCGGAATCAACCGCCGTTTTTTCCTACGCGCTCCTATAAAAATCCTCTTCAATAATATGCTTTTATTTCATCCTAACTTCATCTCCATATTTTGCTCATTTCTTCGTTCTTTTGCTCATTTTCTTTCTTCTCTTCCAAAACTCCTCACGTACTCGACTTTGATTAAAACACACAAAATGAACACATAAAAATAAACAAAACATACAACAACAAACTCACACCAAACTATAAAAACAGTACAAAAACACACTAAACAATATACATGTACACAATCACTTTATGAAATACGATAGTATAAATTTGATACACGTGTCTTTGTTTCAACTATCATAGCTTAGATGAATAAGGCATGTAGATCTATAGACGTGTTGACTTAGAGTGGTGACTAATTAAATTCCCTTGCCTATAAATACCCAATGTGAGGTTTTTATTTTTCTGTAACTCTCAAGCTTCAATCAAAATCACCGTCTCTCTACTATACCTTTTAATATTATTTCGAAATTATAGCCTATTTATAATAGTGAAATTATTAGTATTAGAAAGATCCAGAGGTCAGACAGAAGAGGATCCATAGCAGTTAGATATCAATGGTTATTACAATAGATTATTAGGTGATGCTGTAAATTTTCAAAAGTATTATTTAAGTTAGTAAGCTCTGATAAAATGGGATTATCCATAAAAATGTTTTAATGTATTATTACATGTTTACGGCTCTTAACTATTTGATCGGGTCTTTTGGTTGGTCTAACACATTAATTGGGAGGCTGTGCACACGGTTAGAAATCGTTGGGTTAATCACCAATTGATTCTAACTTTGAGGGAGAACCTCTGGATGAAATATTCCATTATCTCCAAACTATGGCTTCATTTGAAAAGGGAAAACGGATCCGGCAGTGGCAATGTCCCGGGATCAATATAAGAGTTGCATAGTAATACACATGCGTGCGCAATCATGAAACACGAAGTTCTGTGTGCATGGAAGTAAATGATTTCAAAACCTTTCTATGTATACTTTATTATCATGGATATTCTTTTTATGATAAAATGTTTTCGGCACAGGCCCACTGGGTACACTAGTACTTAGCCTGCAATTTCTTTCCAAATGTTTTGCAGATTAAGCATCTGGTGGAACAGGCAAAGCTCGAGAGGACTGTTGTTGTTGCTAATGTATAATAAAAGCTTCCACTATGCCTATAAATAAAATATCTACTCTCTTCTTACACCATGAATTATATATATACTACGGGTACTCAGACAAGTCGGCCAGCATGGTTGTTCGGCTTACCCAACCCCATAGTTTGAGCTGTATTTCCCAACCTAATATTTAAATATTTAATTATTTTATGTCTATGGGTTTTCAGACATAGGCGGCCGGTACGGGAAGTATGGTTTATCTATCCCGTAGTTCGTGTTGTGCATCCCGATCCCATATAATAGGGTTATATTATCCCAAGCCATGAGCCCCTTTCTATCCCCGCTTCTTAATTCCAACCCCTTGCCACGTCCCGGCATACGTACCTTCCCTCTGGAACTGGGGCGTGACATAATAGTATTAGAGCAATTCACCGCTCTGAAATCGAGAGTGTTTGTCTAGGTAAAGCACAACAACTCCTCTCAAGCTCGCTGTTGCACCAGACTCCGGAGAAAAGGTAAATGATATTATTTTATGAGCATGCATGAAGTATATGGTCATGATTCATGTTATGATTCTAGTTATGTTCGGGACGATGGAACCCAAATAACTCATGTGTAAAGGATTCATGATATTATTATATGGAGTTTGAGTTTAATACTCATCATCATGGATACTTGACGGACATGCAGTCACCTTAGAAAGTGACTATACGAGCATCATGATTTTTGATTATTTTTATACATATGACCTATTATAGGTTACATGTACTATAGATGAATCCAAAAGAAACTGAGGCAACTCCAGAGAAAGACCTATAATGGGTACTCGTTTGCAAGGTTAGAATTTTGAGGAACAAGAAAATTTCACAAGTTCAAATAAGTTAGAATCATTACGGCCCCCACGTGAAAGTTTATTGATAAATGTTTGATATTCTTATCTAGGATACCAAGATACGTGAAATTTCGGGGACGAAATTTTTATGAGGGAGGCATATAATATCCTGGATTTACTTATTATTATTATTATTATTATTGTTATTATTATTATTATTATTATTATTAGTATTATTATTATTATTATTATTATTATTGTTAATATTATTATATTAGGAATTTAAATAAATTATGCTTAAACTAATAATATATATATAAATGTATAATTAGTATAAGTAATTGTAACGCCCCGACCCCCAGGGCAAGTAAAAATGTGCCTTGGAGACCGGCGCGCTATGGATGGAATGCTTAAGGGTTCATGAATCAAAAAGAAATTGGACTTGACTTATGAATAATCAAGGATTAGACGAAGTGGTGAAGGCAAATTCATATTAATAAAGCGACTTGGTAATTAGAAAGGATGATGGGAGTGAAGTAAAAGAAGGACTAAGAGCCATTCGATTAATTACATATGACCACAGGGGTCTTGGTTACAAATATCAACTTTAGGAAACATTACTCGTTTAAACATTTCATGAAGAACTTAACTTATTACACTTGATAGTGGAAACATGGTTGTAACACATGTGTGAAGACACGTGTCACGGGGCCACAACCGTAATATCCCTTGCCTCAGCCCGCCTCTCTTCACCTCTAGCTCCCAGTTAACCTGCACGTTTAGAAATACGCACAGGGTTAAGTATATTGATTGTACTCAGTGAGCTCGCCCCAAAATCAATGCCACTTAAGGCTATAAGAAATAGACTTGCCCATTTCATGCAACCTCGGGGGTTTTAGGAAAGAACCCGAGTTGCCTTCGAAAACATCATTTGCATGCTCTTACATTTCTATATGCTCATGCATCATCATGTGTCGCGACAATATACATATGACATACCCAGTTGCAGTTTAGAGTTGTGCCGAGAGGTTGGCCAGCCTCTCGGACACCTTACCATTCTTCGTGCACACACCTGTCTGATACCTTCATCAGAGGGCCGATCGTTCTTCTGACCCAACTGATACCTTCATCAGGGGTCCCTGCAACTGGTCAATGCATGCTAAAAAGAGGCAAGTCTAACATTTCATAAACATATCTTTAATGCATCGTAAAACATGTGAGCTTTCATAAAACATTTCATATATTTGAAAGTAGAGCTCACTCTTTTAAAGCACTTGAATAGGTATGCAATCAAGCATACAATCAGCTTCGGCTTCCTTCCGTGTCTCATCTCCGAAGCTCGTACCTATTCCCACATAGCACATTAATACTTGATCATATACATTTACATACTTAGACTTATCCTTTCTATATCTTAGTATCCTTATATACCTTAATTTTAATATCATAGTATAAGTCTAAGTATACTTAGAATATATCATAACTACACATCACTTCATTAATTATACTTAGACAACTTAGCTATTATTTGTCTTTTTGTACTTAGCTAGTAATACACTTAATTATTAGCCTCATTGGTCAAAGATGAATGAAATGCTTCTCTGAACAATCAGAAAGTATTAGTGAACTTGGATGATCAATCAATCAAGCTGAATCAAGAACATAGGTAGTTTAGGAATGATCACTTGTTGAATACTTAGAACATTATTCGGCTGAAATGCCACACTTGAAAGAATTGCTTGTAACTCGAGTTTGGAATCATCAATGAGGGCATAAGACATATGAATGGAAAGTTGGGAAGATTAGCATTCCAATGATATCATTCACGGACTCTGAATGTGAGTGGATTGCAAGTTATAAGTGAATCACTAGCTCAGTTCAAACAGGGGAGATAACTCTGCAACCTTTTAGGGAATAATTTATTCCTCCCAATTGGTTAGGTGAATCAAGGTAAAAATTGATAATCAAGAGGAAAAGACATGTAGCTTCAACATGTTTAAATTTCAGAATTTATAGACATGTAGCTTCAACATGTTTAAATTTCAGAATTTATGCACGTAAGGATTTTGAGAAATGATCACTTCACTAAGTGGGTTGCACTCTGAAAACTGGAAGGAAGCAATTTCAATCAACCAACTTTGAACTAAGATATCTCATTCGTTACTTGGTCATTCGAGACGAAACACATATCAATAGAAAGCTTAAACAATGGGGAACAACTTTTATGTTTGGCTTGAAGTAAGATAAACAAAGGATCATAATGAAAAATGACGTTCAAAATAGTTGGTCACACGTTTTTTCCAGATTTCGGCAGAATTGACACATCAATTTCAAATCAACATTGTGAGCACATATGAACTTGGATGAAGGCGTGTGACCTATCATTAGAAACCTCAAACAACGAATTTCACTATGGTAAAAGAATAAAGCTCAGAAGATCAACAAATCATTCAGAATCAGACTCACAAGCGCAGGGGTGTTTTCTGGAAATTCGCAAAATGTGTTCTTGAAGAACTACGAACACAATCGTCATCCTACAAGCTCTAAGTCAAGGAATCAAAGTTCAAATCATCAAGATCTAAGCAGGAACATGAATATACGAAGGGTATAGAGGGTCATACATGAAGAGGTCAAAGATTCAACCGATCAATTCTTGTACATTTTACATCAACGTGATCACAACAAGGTATAGAGTTCGAATACGAAAGAATTTAACTGGTAATTCAACTTTGATCTGAAGGGCCGAATGTGATTCATGAGTTAACATGCTCAAATCTTAATCTACAACTTAGATCCAAACTCATATCATGAAGAGAAGAATTTTTACCGATTGAATTTGAAGAAAAATCAAGTTCTTGAGTTTGATGGAGAAATTGGAGGTTGCATGAGGAAGTTGCAGCCTCTTGATCGAGAATCTAACACCGGAATTGTGTTCCTCATATCGAATAATGTGGGAGTGCAAGAAATGGTGGTGATCGGATGCC
The DNA here is from genome assembly GCA_001642375.2 of Mentha longifolia. Taxonomy (NCBI): domain Eukaryota; kingdom Viridiplantae; phylum Streptophyta; class Magnoliopsida; order Lamiales; family Lamiaceae; genus Mentha; species Mentha longifolia. Next base: position 33,802,990 of record CM038114.1, read on the forward strand.
GAAAAATGGTTGCCGGCGGCGGTGGACGGTGGCCGGAGGTGGTGGAGCTTGCCGGAATTTTAGTCTAGACTTTGGAGTGAGGGAGTGTTCTAGTAAGAAATGAGGACCAAGGTTGACCACTAGCTATTTATACTTAGCTTAATTCCTCTCTTATTGTGACACTTGTGCACTTGTGCACAAGTGTATTTTCTTACACTATTTCTATTACTTGATGCTTACTCATACATTAATACCTCATTTTATATTCTTAATCTTAATCCTATTAATGTATAAAAATACATATGGTGTCCAATTATTGGATCACCATTCACATATAAGTGATCTTTGATCACTTCGTCACATAAGTCACATTTAATGTATAATCACATAACATTTATCATGTGGCCACATAACCACATTGTAGAGCATATAATATCATATCATTCATCTTAGATTTTCATCGTCTCATGCTCATACTCTTATTCCCATAATAGCTTTATTATTTATTCTCGTAATTGAATCGGCTACGACTTGTAGTCGGAAATAATTCTACATTGTCGTTAGCTTATACGAGCTTATAATTTATAATACTTGTAGTAGCCCAAAATAGCTCAAGGTCACTTGAATCTGTCATCGAGCTTGCAATTCTTAATTAGCCCTCGTAGCTACTTCGGGAAATTATCGGGCTAAATATCAAAAATTAATTAATGAGCCTAAATTCCTTAATTAGCTAACATAGCTATTTCGTGACTCGTTGAGCAAAAATTTGATGAGTATATATATATATATATATATATATATATATATATATATGCATGCTAATAGAATAATATCTAGCTCGACTCTTTATTAATCAAAAATTTAAAATGGCTCGAAATTTTCAGGTACGGATTTTTACAGGTTGTTACAGTAATATAATTATATATTACATAGTAGCATAGTACTAGTATATATACGTATATACATGCATGCAATAGATTAATATATATTATAAATATAGGATATTTATGTACATAGGATATTATATACATGTACACAATCACTTTATAAAATAGGATAGTATGAATTTGAGACATGTGCCTTTCTTTCAACTATCATAACTTAGATGAATAAGGCATGTAGATCTATAGACGTGTTGACTTAGAGTGGTGACTAATTAAATTCCCTTGCCTATAAATACCCAATGTGAGGTTTTTATTTTTCTGTAACTCTCAAGCTTCAATCAAAATCACCGTCTCTCTACTATACCTTTTAATATTATTTCGAAATTATAGCCTATTTATAATAGTGAAATTATTAGTATTAGAAAGATCCAGAGGTCACGACAGAAGAGGATCCATAGCAGTTAGATATCAAGGGTTATTATCTTAGATTATCAAGTTAGGCTCTATATTTTCTAAAGTATTATTTGAGTTAGTAAGCTCTGATAAAATGGGATTATCCATAAAAATATTTTAATGTGTTATTACATGTTTAAGGCTCTTATATCTATGTGATCGGGTCTTTCGCTTGGTCTAACACACTAATCGGCAGGCTGTGCGCACGGTTAGAAATCGTCAGGTTGATAACCAATTGATTCTAACTTCGAGGGAAGAACCTCTGGATGAAATATTCCATTGTCTCCAAACTATGGCTTCACTTGAAAAGGGAAAAGGGATCCGGTAGTGGCAATATCCCGGGATCAATATAAGAGTAACATGGTAATACACATGTGCGCACAATCATGAAAAACAAGGTTTTGTGTGCATGGAAGTAAATGATATCAAAACTCTTCTATGTATACTTTATTATCATGGATATTCTTTTTATGATAAAATGTTTTCGGCACAAGCCCACTAGGTACACTAGTACTCAGCCTGCAATTTCTTTCCAATTGTTTTGCAGATTAAGTAGCTGGTGGAACAGGCGAAGCTCGAGAAGACTGTTGTTGTTGCTAATGTATAATAAAAGCTTCCACTACGCCTATAAATAAAATATCTATGCTCTTCTTGCACCATGAATTATATATATATTACGGGTACTCAGACAAGTCGGCCAGCATGGTTGTTCGGCTTACCCAACCCCATAGTTTGAGCTGTATGTCCCAACCCAATATTTAAGTATTTAATTATTTTATGTCTATGGGTTTTCAGACATAGGCGGCCGGTACGGGAAGTATGGTTTATCTATCCCGTAGTTCGTGTTGTGCATCCCGATCCCATATAATAGGTTTATATTATCCCAAGCCATGAGCCCCTTTCTATCCCCGCTTCTTAATTCCAACCCCTTGGCATGTCCCGGCATATGTACCTTCCCTCTGGAACTGGGGCATGACATAATAGTATTAGAGCAATTCACCGCTCTGAAATCGAGAGTCTTTGTCTGGGTAAAGCACAACAACAACTCTCAAGCTCGCTGTTGCACTGGACTCCGGAGAAAAGGTAAATGATATTATTTTATGAGCATGCATGAAGTATATGGTCATGATTCATGTTATGATTTTGGTTTTGTTTGGGACAATCGAACCCAAATAACTCATGTGTAAAGGATTCATGTTATTATTATATGGAGTGTGAGTTTAATACTTATCATCATGGATAATTGTGGGACATGCAGTCATCTTAGGAAGTGACTATACGAGCATTATGATTTTCGATTATTTTTATACGTATGACCTATTATAGGTTACATGTACTATAGATGAATCCAAAAGAAAATACACACCCTAAGGCAACTCCAGAGAAAGACCTATAATGGGTACTCGTTTGCAAGGTTAGAATTTTGAGGAACAAGAAAATTTCACAAGTTCAATTAAGTTAGAATCATTACAGCCCCCACATGAAAGTGTATTGATAAAGGTTTGATATTTTGATCTAGGATACCAAGATACGTGAAATTTCAGGAACAAAATTTTTATAAGGAGGGGGGTTGTAATATCCCGGATTTTATTATTAAAATTTAGCTTTTATTATTATTATTATTATTATTATTAGTATTATTATTATTATTATTATTTTTGTTATTATTATATTAGGAATTTAAATAAATTATGCTTAAACTAATAATATGTATATATATGTATAATTAGTATTAGTAATATTATTATATATTACGTAGTAGCATAGTACTAGTATATATACGTATATACATGCATGCAATAGATTAATATATATTATAAATATAGGATATTTATGTACATAGGATATTATATACATGTACACAATCACTTCATGAAATAGGATAGTATGAATTTGATACACGTGTCTTTCGTTCAACTATCATAGCTTAGACGAATAAGGCATGTAAATCTATAGACGTGTTGACTTAGAGTGGTGACTAATTAAATTCCCTTGCCTATAAATACCCAATGTGAGGTTTTCATTATTCTGTAACTTTCAAGCTTCAAGCTTCAATCAAAATCACCGTCTCGCTACTATACCTTTTAATATTATTTCAAAATTATAGCCAATTAAGAATAGTTAAATTATTAGTATTAGAAAGATCCAGAGGTCACGACAGAAGCGGATCCATAGCAGTTAGATATCAAGTGTTACTATCTTAGATTATCAGGTGAGGCTCATATTTTCAAAAGTATTATTTGAGTTAGTAAGCTCTGATAAAATGGGATTATCCATGAAAATGTTTTAATGTGTTATTACATGTTTAAGGCTCTTATCTATGCAATCGGGTCTTTCGGTTGGTCTAACACACTATTCGGGAGGCTGTGCATACGGTTAAAAACCATTGGGTTGATCACCAATTGATTCTAAATTGGAGGGGAGAACCTCTGGACGAAATATTCCATTGTTTCCAAACCATGGCTTCATTTGAAAAGGGATCCGGCCATGGCAATATCCCGTGATCAATATAAGAGTAACATGGTAATACACATGCGCGCGCAATCATGGAAAACGAGGCTTTGTGTGCATGGAAGTAAATGATGTCAAAACCCTTCTATGTATACTTTATTATCATGGATATTCTTTTGATAATAAAATGTTTTCGGCACAAGCCCACTGGGTACACTAGTAGTCAGCCTGCAATTCCTTTCCAAATGTTTTGCAGATTAAGGAGCTGGTGGAACAGGCGAAGCTCGAGAGGATTGTTGTTGTTGCTAATGTATAATAAAAGCTTCCGCTACGCCTATAAAAAAAATATCTACGCTCTTCTTACACCGTGAATTATATATATACTGCGGGTACTCAGACAAGTCTGCCAGCATGGGTTGTTCGGCTTAGCCAACCCCATAGTTTGAGCTGTATGTTCCAATCCCCTATTTAAATATTTAATTATTTTATGTCTATGGGTATTCAGACATAGACGGACGGTACGGGAAGTATGGTTTATCTACCCCGTAGTTCGTGTTGTGCGTCCTGATCTTATATTTAATTTCTTAATAATAGGGTTATATTATCCCAAGCCATGAGCCCCTCTCTATCCCCGCTTCTTAATTCCAATCCCTTGCCACGTCCTAGCATACGTGCCTTCCCTCGGGAATTGGGGCATGACATTACTAAACTAAACTTTGTAAAATGCGGAATTGTGGTGGTTTGTGATCTCAACACGTGAGAATGTAGCTAGTATTCTGGTGTTGAGTTTGTAATCTTGAGATTCCTTATACGGATTGGGCTCTGTCGATTACTCATATATTGAATCCATACATGCCTGCTTCTATCCTATCATCTTCCGCTGATTTTACCTGGGTGTATTCTTCCGCGTCACACACACACACATCTATGCCCACGATTCTATGTTTGAGAAGAAGTATTTATAGGCACTCTTGAGATAGAGCTGTTGCGATGTGTTAGTCCGTACTCTGACACATTTCTTCCCATTGAGACTGCCTGGTAGTGACTATAGATTGATCACACCAGTTTGGATCGATCTGTGAAGATGGATCGATGTTCCTTCAGCTTCAATCTTGGAGTCTTCAGTCTTCATTCTGTGAAGTGCGAGTCTTGAGCTATTCTTTGTAGAAACGGAACTCCTACAGAATCATCCTAGTCTAGTTTGATCATTTTAGGATCACAGATCGCACTACCGATCTGACCTTTACATTTATCGATCTTACTAGCTCTAATCTATCCTATCTATGTTTGGTTTTAATTAACATTATCAAAATTCACAAACCGAGTCGGGTTCCCAACAAGTTAACATATGATGTTGATCAAGGCACCGTATGTAACTGTGGTGCGCATAATTCAAAGTTAGTATATCTGATACTTACAATGAATCTCTATCAATTCATGGAGTCATTTCTTGGAATATACACACAAAATATTTTTATGGATAATTGCACTTTTAACATAAAAATAGTATTTAAATCTTTGCATATGCTTTGAAAACATTTTGGACCCACGTGTAACTTGAAGTGAAATTAGAAAATAGTTTACGAACTATAATCTCTCTTCTGAAGATCTTTAAGGATAGACTACTCCTTCGAAACTATTTTCTAAAAGAGTTCGATAGTATTTCTCTAGAAATTAATAGACAAGGAATAATTGTAGTTGGAGCTTGGAGTATGGAAATAAGGAAGAGGTCGTGCTAGGTATTTATAGAGAAAATCTAAGTTGCTTATTCATGTTATATAGCTCACCTTAATCATATATAACATAGAGCAGTCATCAACCTAGATCTACACCTCCTACTACAGTAACTAATATAGTTCTACGTACCTATACATTATAGCAATAGATGTCATTTTAAAATGGCTTTGTTTCTTATAGTCATCGACTACTGTTTCGATATACATATAATATGTTGATGTATACATGTGTGCATGCACGTACACTAACTATTTCCCAAAGCATTATATATATATATATATATATATATATAACTATTATTACTCATATACATGCATGCAAATTATACGAATTATACGTAACTAATTTATACTCTAGTTTATATTCATACAATTAAAAATAGGTAAAATAACTTATATAAATAACACATATATATATATATTATATACCCCGTAAAAATCCATCCTGGAAAATCAAGCCTCTTTATAATTTTTAGTTAATTAATAATATATTACTAATTGATTAGTTATTATATAATTAAGAGCTCCATAAGTAATTAAGCGATGTTATCTAGAAACGAGAGATGAGCAATGACCTTATGGTATGATCCGGATTAAGATTAAAAGCTCTAGCATGATTAGCTATGCCGAACGAATAAGATAAGTGAGCTTGGAAGAGATAGTAATTATTCATGAAATATCGCAAGGCTATACGAGTAGTCTAGTAAATTCTGAGAATATCGAAGGTGCTAATCGATGAATACGAGCATAGACCATGATATGATAAGGTGATTATGATGATTTATACGATTATGTGCTCAATGCTATGATTATGAGACTACGTGATTAAATTTTCTGTGATTATATGCGAAATGTGACTTATGTGACGAAGTGATCAAGAATCACTTATATGTGAATGATGATCCATTAGTTGGGCACCATATGTATCTCTATATATACATTATTAGGATCAAGATAAGTAATATAGAATGACATATTAGTAGTTGAGTAGACACCAAGCAATAGAAATAGTGGGATGAAAATAGGAAAGTGGTCAATGGTCTTCATTATTCTTCAAGAACATCCCCAAGTTAGAGAGAGAGGTTCCTCCTTCTCTCTACAATTCCGGCCAGACTTCCTCCCACCGGAAATCGCCACCGCTGTCCTCCTCTCATCGGAAATCGCTCCGGCGACCGGAAACCACCTCCGATTCCAAGCAAAACTTCCCCTCCCTTGTTTAACGACCACCTAAGTCCATTTCTAGCCTTATATTTCCCATTGAAGGCTCGCAACTAGCTCATGAAAGCCCAAATTCATGGCGACTTGAAGGTTGTTTGATTATTTTATGTTCTTGAGGTATAATTCTTCATCCCTTCAACGTTCTAAGCATAAATCAAAGTAAAAGATGATGATCTAGACTTGATAATTCATAGATTTAATTCGTCCTTAGGTAAAAGTATCATGCATGTTGAATCTTTCTTCATAGTTTTGATCTAGAGAACATTTGATGAACATTAATGTAAGTTTTATCAAAATCAATCGGTGAAAACTTCGATCTCTTCTTGGCCAAGCTTCAAAACCTTGTATATTGTGCCGTGCTTGATCTTTTCTTGTTGTTATAAGCTTCATTTTCTTGATTTAGAGCTTGTGGGATGATGAATATATTCGTTGTTCTTTAAGATCATAATTTCTAAAATTTCCAAAAAATACCCCTCGACACGATTCTCTGATCGAATTTTTGATCTTTTGAGCTCAATTATTTTTCTATGATGAAATTTATTATCTTAGTTTTCTATTGATGTATCATACACCCTCAACCAATCTCTCATGTGCTCGCATTATCATTTTGAAGTAAATGTGTCAATTCTGCAAAATTTCGGAAACTGGTTTGACCAACTCTTTTGATCACCACTTTTCATTAAGATCCCTTACTTATCTGAATTCAAGCCAAGCATGAAAGTTATTCTTTATTGTCCGAGCTTTCTATTAAAATAATGTGCACCCCAAATAGTTAAGTTTAGCACTGCTTATCCTTGCTCAAAGTTGGGGTCCTGCATCTGCCCCAATCATGATTCCATATTCTATGTCGTTCAATGATCTATTGATTTCTCTCAATCCCTACGTGCACATTCTTTGAATTATGGATATGTTGTAGCCATATGTCTTGACTTCCTATACTATGATTTGTGTCCTTTATCGCTTTGCCAATCCTTGTGAATAAACATTTTATTAAAGCTTTGCTAAAATTCCCTTCTTGAAGAAACAGTGGCATAGTTTGATCCATAGCCTATGATTTGTCTAATTATGAATTCTAAGATTAATATCATATGGAAATTATCTTGTTAACTATCCATCCATATGAATTACATCTTCATTGATGCTTGTATACTTGACTTCTAGCCCAATCTTCCAAGTGTGACAATTCTGCCAAGTCTCATTCTAAGCCTACCATTCATGTTCCATTCTTGAACTCTTATGAAGTTATTCCCAACATGTTGATTGAATGATTAATTGTATAAGTATATGAGATAAGTTAAGATAAATAGATTAAGTTACTAAGAAATAATAAATGTAGATTAAATATAAGTATAAGAGTATGAACATAATAAGCTAAGTTAAGCTAGAAGCTAAGTATAAAAGGTTAAGTAAGTACACGAGTGTAAATGTTATAAGCTAGTATCAATATACTATGTGTGAATAGGTGACTAACTACAGGGACAAGGTGACAGAGTAGTCCAGGTTGCTTGCTACGTGCTTACGTGCTTGCTTGATTGAGCACTTAAAGAGTGAGCTCTATTTTCTGTATAATCAAATGTTTTACAAAGTTTGCATATTTTAAATTGCATAAAAATGATTTATCAAATGTAAGACTTGCCATTTTTAGCATGCATTACCAGTCTACGTGCAACTGATGAAGGGATCAGTTGCTAAGAATGATATCGGCCTTTTAGATGAATGTATCAGATGGGTGTGCGCACGAAGAATGGTAAGGTGCTCGAGAGGCTGGCCACCCTCTCGGCACATATCTAACTGTATACTGGGTACGTCACATTTAACTTGCCGGCATATGTCATGAGCATGATCATATAGTAAGATAGGAGCATGCAAAGATGTTTTCATATGCAGCTCAAGGGTCTCTCTTAAATTATCCTAGTTTGCTCAAAAGGGCAAGTCTACTCTTATAGCCCTAAGTGGCATTGGTTTTGGGGTGAGCTCACTGGTTACATTTAAATGTACTTACCCCTGTGTGTATTTCGAAACATGCAGGTGAACTGGAAGCTAGAGGCAAAGAGAGGCGGGCCGAGGCGAGGGATGTTACCACTCTCCACACACGTATCACAACTATGTTTTCACTGCTATGTAATTACTCCATGAGTCAAGTTAATCAAGTACTTGTATATTGGTTATGTATTTTTCAACTCATGATGAGACTATAACCTCTTTGTAAGTAAAACTTAAATGAAACGGCTTTCCTTTTTCCTTCTTTATTAGTATCCAGGTCCTCCCTCTTGGGTGAATCAACTATTCATTTACATAACCCTTCCCATCGAATGGCCACAACTTTGAGATCTTTAATTGAGCTCACTCATAGTTCATAGGATTCCTTAGCGTCCCACTATGGCGCCCTGTCTCTAAGGGACATTTTTACATGTCCTGGGGGTCGGGGTGTTACAAAATGGTGTCAGAGCAGTTCATGCTCTGATCCTGTATCTTGTTTCTATGCTCAGTTTAATTAGTTCCATTAGACTGATACGTGAAGAGTAACATCCCAAGGCTCCGCACTCCTTCATCCTCAGCTTCTAGGTAAAGCATTTTTCAATAAAAATCTTTTCAGTTTTAAAATCTGAGCTGCCACCATGAATTGATTATGATGCAAATAGGTGCTAAGATATGTGAAATGTTGAACTATTCGAATAATTATGTGTAACACCCCGACCCCCAGGGCGTCAAAAAATGCGCCTCGGAGACCGGTGCGCTACGGTGGTACGCTAAAAGAACCTTATTTGCTAATTTGATTTAAAAGACTTTAATGATTTTAATTCACTGAAATAGTAATCCATGATGTTTATAGTGAAAAAGTTGTTTAGCAGAAAGATAATGTAATCAAAGGTAATCTATTTATGAGAAGTCATTTCCAAGAAAGTGACATGAATTATGTTTAGTTATGAACGTGCTGTGAAAGGACCTTAAGTTCATACTTTACAAACCGACTCTTAGATTTAATTTACTAAATAAGCTTATTAAGCGGAATACTTCATACCATACCGTTTATGGTCAACTTTGATTATGACTCTTGAGAGTTTAATCTTCAGCGGAAAACATGGTTGTGAAGTATGTGTGAAGACACACGACACGGGGCTACAACCATAATATCCCAACTCCCGGCTCGTCTCCCTTCATCTCTCGTTTCTAGTTAACCTGCACGTTTAGAAATACGTACAGGGCGTCAGTACAAAAATATACCGAGTGAGCTCATCGCCAAAACAGAAAGATGCCATTATGGCTATAGAATAGACTTGCCCAATTAATTCAAGTCACGGGGGTTTTGAAAAAGAACCCGTGCTTGCTTTTGAAGAAATCATGTGCATGCTGTTACTTCAATGCATCTAGTATGCCAATGAACTTGTGCTATGCTGGCAATAATCATCATGAGTAACCAAGTCTACATTAAGAGTTAAAATAGTGTCGAGAAGTGGCCATCCCCTCATACACCTTTACCTTGTGTGCGCACTTACCCGACTGACATCTCGATTTAGAAGGGCCGATCGTTAAGCTGTTGTAGACTGGTACATGCATGCAATAAATCTTCACAAGTCTAAAGCTTTTATTAAATCATTTTCATGCAATATAAATCATGCTTGCTTAACTTTAAGTAAATGCAAATCATGCTTTGATTTATATAAAATAAGAGCTCACGGTTTGTATATGGATAGGCAATCAAGTAAGCAATCAACTCCAGCTTCCTTCGTCGCCTTGATCTCCAAGACTTGTACCTTTAATAATATATCATGCATTACACCATCAATACCTTTGTATTGATAACACATAAATCATACATCATCATTCCTTAATAGGACTATCTATACTTAAGTATAACTGTGTACTTAAGTATACAACATATTTATCTTATTTGTTAATCTCTTATCCTATTTTATTATCCTCCTGCTTACCTTTATACTTAGCTATTTCATACTTTAGATTAAAGGAGTTAAATGGATGATAAGAGATTATAGAAAGTAGGATCAATCATCTAGGATTAACTTAAGAAGTTGAATTTATCATTTAGGACTTAGCCAAAAGGGCCGAATGGTTGAGCTCTATGAAATCATACATGGAAGCTATATTCGTCGACATTTTCAAGATATTTTTTCTTCAGATGATTGCTATGAGTTAATAGCTTTGAATGAAAAGGTTGGTATAGGGGCTGAACGTGTGCATGGCACACAATTGATTTAATCATTGAAGCTTATGTATACAACAAGGTCGAGTGGTTACATCTAGAAGAATTATTTATGGTTCAAGTGTTTGGTCATCAAACTGGAATTGGATGATATGAATAAGTAGCTAAGACATCATCTACCAATTGGTATAAATTAGACATTCTGAATTGAAGCGAGGTACGAGTGATAAAGTGTTCTTCATCATGATTCGACCAAAGTAACAAACTGAGACAAGCTAAATTTGAGAATTTATATCTTACGCATATGAACTTTAATTGAATTGAAATTCTGGATATAAGTACTTAAGACTGAGATCTAAGTCCTGTATTTATTTCATGATTTTAGAAAGAGTGAAATGTGAGATATCGAATAATCTTTAAGGATGGAAAATCTGGACTTAGGACATTTCACAGATTCGACACATGAACTTCAAACTAGCATATCTCGCTCGTTACTTAACCATTTGGAACGGATTTTATATCAATAGAAAGTTCAGACAGCGAACTACAACTTTTATTTTATACCAGAATGGATTCAGACAAGGGAAGACTTTCGAAATCGACGATCAAAACTGTTGCAGGGGCTGTTTTCCAGAAATTGGCTGGTTTGATATTCGAACTTCGAAAAATCATAATTAATTCATACGAACTCGGATTGGGGTGAATCAAAAGGCTGTGGAAAGCTGGAAACATAATCTACAACTTTAATTTAAGACTCGAAACGAGATAAGGTCGGGAAGAGATTCGAAATCGCTGAACAAAACCGAAGAGAGCACGCATGCAAGATGTTCGATAAAATACTTCATTCAATTTCGGGAGAATTGCTTACGGGTTTGGCTCTATCATACCTTAATTTATCATTTAAGCTTTGAATCGTGATAGATACATGGAGAGGATGTTCTTACAGGGGCTAGACATGATCGAAGATGAGGGATTTTGAAGAAACATCAACAATATATACATGGATGATCTTAGAACATGGTGAGGATGAAGATTATTAAGAAATCTTAGACATGCATCTACATTTACCAAAGGTCCGAATCTTTATCACTACATATGTTGTTAAAATGATCATCTACTGCTCAAGATTAGACTCATATCATCAAGAAGAGAAAGGATTCTACCTCCAGAATGGAAGTAATCGACTAGTTCTTCACCCAACTACAAATCGGTGCTTGCATGTCCTACTTGAAGCCACTTGATGACAATTTGGACTTCATATTCGTGTTCTACAGGTTTGATTATGTGGAGGAACAAGGTTTGAGGGTGATCGGAGAAGAAGTGAAGCTCCGGCGTGGCGGAGATGGTGAGCTTCGGCGGCGGTGATGAAGGTTGAAGAAGGGTGATGGTGGCTGCAACTTCTAGAGAGAAGTTTCTCTTCCTCTCACTAAGTTTGGGGTGGGTGATATATGAGGAGGGTGGTGTGGGTGTGTGGGCATATATATAGTGCATGAGGAGACACTCTCCTCCTCTTCATTGCCGCCACTTGTCACACACTCACACTAGCACATTTTCTTCCACTTATTTTATACTTAGTGTATGCTAATATATTCCATGATATATTATTATCATGTGACACTTCTAATATAATCTATGTGTCACATTTCATCTCCGAATAAGTAATGTTAATCATAGATGATAATCATCTAGTGTAGAATCTCTACACAATAAATATAAGTGATATATCATCACTATGTGTATATTAATACACATGCTAATATAGTCACACTCACCAAATAATCGTCCCACAATTAATTAACTACGCATCGACATTAGCAAGCAATTAAGAAATAAAATAATAAAATAAAATAATAAATAAACTTGTGCTCGTAATTCATGCTTCTTCGAGTATACAACTCGACTATCAATCATTCCGGAATTAAATTCCGGATCTCATCTCGTATCTTAACTTTGCACTTCATGCACTATAACTCGAGCTCATTCATTATCTTTCGGGAATATTTTCCCACGTTTCATCAATAATAATTTCGGAATAATCATTCCGTAGCATTAACATGCTATTCGATAGACATAATATAGCTCAAGAATAAATCTAATCGCTAATGCGTCTCCCTTAAATAAAATATAGTTCGGGAATATTATTAAGTAAAAATCAATATCATGATTTTTCAGGACGGATATTTACGGCTGTTACATTATGTGCATATAATGATCATGATGACATGATAAGCATGATATGATCTTCCGGAAGATGATGAAAGATGTTATATGCATAATATGTGTTGCATGATGCCATGGCATGATTATGTGAATAGTTATGTCAACGAATGTGAATGTGCTTGTGCGTCATCATCATCATTCACAATTTACATGTGAATTATGAATGATGATGATGACGTGTTAGAAGTATTGGGATATACCTTGTGATAGATTGGGTTAAAGATCCATCAACGAAATCCATATAGAAATATTTAATTACATAAAGGAATAATCTTGTTAAAGAACATAAATGGAGATGAGAGATGAATGGAAGAGTCGAGCCATTCATTGCCATCACGATGTACCTCAATTCTCTACTTCAACTCGTCGATGTGCGAAATAATCCTGTAAAACAACACCGGAGAAGCGGGGGGAGGGGGGGTCCTCCGGAAAGAACCTCCGACACCCAAGTCAGTCCGATGTCCGAAAATGTGCGAGTATTCTTTAAGAAATCTCAGCAAAATATAATGGATGTATGTGTGTGGGTGTGTTTGCTTGAGCAAAGCTCGTAACAAAAAATATATGGAATTATGTAAGCGTACCTTAATAATCTTGAATCTAACATATTTATAGTAGTATAGGAGAGCTGGGTAATGAGGTAATATCCTTTACTTTGGTGAGGGTAAAATAGTCTTTTAAAGGAAGACAATGCGGTTGAAACCCTCTCTCAACCTAGGGTGTAATTATTAACAGAATGGTCCCCACTGTGGGGCCGACACTCATGCTTTTCGCGTGAATTTTATGGTTCTGCACGGCGGGGAGGGATCTGCCATTTTTACTACAGGTCATTCCCTTTAGTTTTGCTTTCGAACAGATCCCTTGAAGGAATCTGTTATTGCAAGGAGCATATCCCCTATTAGAATGGTCTCTGTCCACGGGGGCCCATAATGATGCAACCCACGTATTCATAGGGTTCTGTCCGGAGGAGAGGGATATGTACTGTTTATTACAGATCCCTTTTTTCTGGTTCTGTTATTCTATCTGCCAGCTGGCGTTGAGCAGGTTTACTCCCTATCAACTACTCCCCCCCAGGTCCCAGAAGGGATTCTTAAAAACTTCTGTAGGAGTAGCGTGACTTCGGTAATACCAATTGTCGATCCGTCTTTTCATCTTCCGCCACCGCTTTTTAATTACGCAAGGTGTAATGATGAGATTCCCTTGAAGAAGGTGAAGCGTCATCCATCCTCAGCCTTAGATTTACTGCATGCTTTTACAGCCGTTGATCTTAAACCCCACTCCCCCATATATAGAGGTAGAATTTCTTTTCACTTCATCTTCTCCGGAGGAAAAGAAAGAAGTGGGCCTATGAAATTTCTCCTCTCCGACGAGAGATGGAGAAAATATAGTCATCCTTTTGAATGTTCTTCTACTTGAAGAACATAGTGATATGATTTCTCACCTTGCCGAGGCTATCATTTCAAGCAAGAGCCTGTGATGATCCTTCCTCACCTAGCTTATTTCTCTAAATGAGCTGGAAAAGCATCTGAGGCCTTGCTCTAATGACCCTGCTTTTATCATTTGCTCATTCTATAGGAAGTAGCACTAGAGTGACATCTAGTGCTTCTTCCTTTATAAATACTCATATGTTTTATTTATTTTTATTATTTATTAATATAGATTTTTTTTTTAGGGAGTAAATACTAGAGTGATATCTAGTATCTCTTCCTTTATGAATACACTGATTTTATATATATATATGTATATATACGTGTTTTTGCTTTATAATGTAGCGAATTACCGAATCAAAGAACTCGAGACAGTATTAATCAGGAAGTAATAAATATCATGGTATGGCGAGAGGCATCTGTATTATGCAGATCCCTTAGAAGTCTTTTACTCTGAAGGTTTGCCATAAGACAGATGATTCCGGTAGTGTCCTGCAAAGCAAACCTATAATTTCTGACAGATTTGTGCGTCTCCAGATCCCACCAATCTTTGGGCAGGTCCTTTCAATGAGGACCTGTTACTCTCAGGAGATCTGTGTGCCATCGGAGGTATGGGATCTGTAAGACTGCAGATCCTTCTTTAAGGCATAGGCACTACTTTTCAGGGTTTTTTAATACCCACTCTCCTCCTTTATCGGGACTTAAAACCACTGCCATTTTTCGCCATCATAACTTCTTCACTTACATTGCGTTACTTGTAATCATGCTTTTTTATTTCATTTAGTGGGTAGTTTTTCTCTAAAGAGAGAGAGTTTTCTTCCCTTTTATGTTCTTTATCATCTTCCTTTCACTCTTTTCCCCCTTACCGTCGTCTACATCAAGCTTAGCAGGTACCCATCTTTTCCCCTTTTTCTGCTTCATTTTATCGTTCCAATTTTAGCTTTCGATTTCTGTGGAAAAAAGATGGTTTCTACTTCCCTTTCTCGGCAAAACTCCAAGGGGAAGAAGAAATTAGATAAAGATGAGGAAGAGAAAGAAGGTAGAGCCCCTGCAAAACCTCCCCTCGCTCTATCTCAGTATGAGCCTTCCATTATCGATGATCGGGATTTTGCCCTAATCTTATGTTGTCTAGGAAGTACGAGGGGGTTTACCATAGAGGTTCCCAGGCCTAGTGAGCACCCCTTATTCCCTAGAGCCGGTGGTAAAACCTTTTGACTTATCAATTGCAAGCGGGTCTGAGGTTTTCCATTCCCCCTTACTTAATTCGCCTCGCCGAGCTGTACAAGATTCCTTTGAACTAATTAAACCTAATTTCTTTTCGTCAAGCGATTTTCTTCCATATAGCTGCAACTCTAGATGGTGTAGAAGATATAGCTATGCTCTTCTATAGGTCTCATGAACTAAAGCATTGAGGTTATCATTTGTATCTCTCTCCTGTGATCTGGTTTGCTAGGTTCTATGGTCAGTACAAATCCTTAGATAGAGAATGGCACCCTCAATATTTAGTAGTTACTCCTCCTTCACCTAATTCTTGGGGAATTCCTGACATCTCCCTCTATAGCCAACCTAGAACAGATAAAACATCTCACAAAATTTCTAAGTTGGAACCGTAGGAGGACAATGTTCTTCACGATTTGCATAGGGAATACCCTGAAGATCACGAGATGATGATACCTCTTTTTCTTAGTGAGGAGGTTATGTCGTTTTTTGACTTGAAACCGGGGAATCCTTGGAATCCCTCCATAGGTAAATATATTTTGTAGATGTTTCAAATGCATTATTGATTCTGAAAATGTTTTCCTGAATCACTCGTCTTTTATTTATTTCAGATATGTCAGCCAGAAATGTTCTCCGTGCCAATGCCAAAAGACAGTTTGAAGAAAGGATGGCCGCCATGAGGGCGGTACAAGAATAGGTCCCTCATGCACCTGCAGATCCCTTACAGATGCAGGACCCATCTGCTACGATTCAGATCCCTACATACCAGGAGCAAGTACCTCCTACTCGGGAGCAATCATCTGGGATTATGCCAGAAGCTGCACAGGCATCTGTAGGGACTTTCTCCTCTCAGGAGCGCCCGCCCCATCATTTGGCTACAGGAGTGGATCGAGGTCTTGCAGCTCCCTTGATGGGATCTACGACACCACCGGTGGGGGATCTGCCTTCAACTGAGGCATCTGAGGCTTTTGTCTCAGATCTCCTGGCTATCACGAAAGAGCCATTAATTACTTAGCCATCTCCCAGGTCCTCTATACCATCAAACAGACCTCTAGACCGATCCTCTTCTCGCGATCCTAAGAGAAGAAAAGCGTCTTCTGCTGACGCTGATAGGAGGTTGGCCTGCCTCTCTCGAATGTTCTAGCACCAACTCCTATTACCTCCAAGCCTTTCTTATCGAACGCTTCCCTTTACTCTAGCACCTTGGCAAGGTACGCCACTGCTAATCCGTACGAACTGTCAAGGAGACCTAAGCCTGTTCTTGGCGAGGGTCCAGCTTCTGAGGACACCCTGGCAATGTTCCAAACCCTACGGATGAAGGGTTTAGACGTGCCCACTGCCTCTTATGAGCCTCATGACGTAAGCGTCAGCATTCCTGGAATGGTGAGGGGGATTGATGGAGGTACAGTTGCCAAGGTTCAGGGTAGCCTTTCTCGAGGTGAGGATTGGAGATCTTTAAATAAGTTCTCCTCCGTAGACCTGATTAAGGAGGCTTCTGTTGGGATATTATATTAAGGTGGAACTTGGATCAAGTTCAAAACAATTTGTTTTGATTCGATCCCAAAACCCTTGTTAGATTATTATTTCCCATATTATTTTTGATGAATCTAGACTAGTTATTATTAGCAAAGCTTGCATGTTAGGAAGCTTATACTTTAGTCTATAAGCACTAAGGATGAAGCAGTCAGACTCCGCGAAACATCAGGAAGCGAAGTGGCTCCAGCTGTAAAAGCATCAGGAGTAAAGTTTGACAAAGCATCATGAAGACACTTCAAATGAAGATGCTTAGAGCGAGCTTCCGTTCAGTGGAAGCAAAGCGCTCTCAAGTCAGCTCACCCAAAGCATCTCTGATACTGAGCTGTACTTAGAAGCGTCAATCAGTGAAGGTGATAAGTTGACCCAGAATTCAAGTTTGAATTTCTGACACAAGGCAGATTCAGTCCTTACGTGTCAACACGCCATTGCACAACGGATGCGGCTACAGTCTGAAAAGTCAAGGTAGGTGAAAGTCGCCATACCTCTAGGTGCAACAGACATCCCTTCCAAATTTTGAAAAGCCTGAAAAGAGACTGACACGCCGTTTTATCCGAAAATTAAGGAACACGCAACCTCTTCTCTTTCAACGGGAAGTAGGGTTCCTTACTATAAATAGAAGGAGTTGCACACGCACTAAAACTAATGCATGTACAAACGATTCAAGTATCCACATTTTGCAAGAACTCAAGCAAATTTTCTTTCAAGTCCATAGTTCTTTCAAAGCGCTTCACATTAGTGTGTCCTCAAGAAATTTGTTTTATTGAGTATTGCAACTACTTTCTTTCTAGGTTCAACCGCATATATCCAAAGCCTAGCTTCGAGAATCCTTATCTCTTTACTAGTGATCTTCATTGTAAAGGATTCTCATTTACAAAAACCCAAAAACCCCAAAACCAAGTGTATTGTGTTAGATTGAGTTGTATGGTTGTAAAGTTTTTGTAGTAAAGTTTGTTGTTGTAAGGCCTCTCAAGAGCCAGTGAAATCTTTGAGGATTAAAGTGCAAGTTTGTTACTAGCCTTGAATCACTTCCCCTTGGAAGTATAAAACAAGGGATACCAAGTGAAGGTATTCATCCCATCGTCGATATAGAGTGGACGTAGGAGAGGTGCTCTGAACCACTATAAATTGTTTGTCTCTCTTTACTTTTAAGTTATTTATTGCTTTGATTATTTGCATACACACACACACGCTTTAAATATCAAGTTGGTTTTAATTGCAAGAAAAGCTTTAAAGTCTCATAATATTCCGCACATACTTACACGAGCGAGAAGCTTCGAAAGACCACTAGCATTCGAAGCGTCTACTCGGTAAAAAGGCTGAAAAATGAAAGAGAATTTAAACATTTCTCAACACACGTATTCACCCCCCCCCCCTCTACGTGGTTAGTCACTTTCGGGACCAACAAGTGGTATCAGAGTAGGGGTTCTAACTGACCTCTATTTCTGAATACTGGTAGCGCGGAAGCGTTACAGTAGTTCTATCTGAAGTGATCCTTTCATAAAACTTGCATTAAAATCTCACTCACAGCATACTGCATTTTACTAATTTCTTTTCAAGTATGTCTTTCTCAGCACACCTTCCTCAGTTCTCGATTGAGGGCTACACCATGTGGAGCTTCCGTGTGGAGTCCCATCTTGCTTCACTTCATGACCGCATGCATGAAGTTATTGAGAAAGGACCCATTGTTATTATGAAATGTGCCACGAGGAATAGAGAGAAGGAGAAACCATAGATACAGACAGCAACACAACTGACGAGGATGAAAGCGCTTCCACCGATGTCTTTGTCATAAAGTTTAGAGAAGAATATACGACCAACAACTTCAAACCTAATAATCTAGATCGAGTGGTGCGCAACGTGATCCAGTCAACCATCTCTGACACCTATCTTCCAAGAATCATGAAATGCAAAACGGCAAAGGAGATGTTGGAAACTCTTGCCCTAATCTCTCATAGCACAGAGAAAATTAAGGAAAACAAGCTCTCTGTACTGATGTAAGAGTTTGAAGCTCTCATGATGAAACCTAATGAGAGCATGGAGTCTCTCGAGACTCGGGTGTTAGGGATCACCACTACGGTGGCTTCCTTAGATAGAGATCTCACCTTCAAGGAGATCAACCAAAAGGTGGTTCGGGCTTTGTATGGAAAGTGGCAGACAATGAAGGAGCTATTCCTTTTACAAAAGGAACTTGGGACGATCTCTCCAGAAATAATGTTCTCTAAATTTAAAGCAATCGAGTTTGACCTAGTGACGACCCCGAATTTCGTGCTCTTTTTGTGTGCTATTTTAGAGTCTTTTTAGAGTCAGTCCGTGTCTGGGAGGACACTTTTATGGGGTTTTGCATGAGTGATGGTCAAGACAGGTCTCATTCCGTGTGAGAGGCAAGAACTAGGCCTATTCAGGTTTTGGGCAAGATACTACCCAAACAGAGTACCGCACGGAATCAGAAGCTTGGTCGAGGAACGAGATGCCAAGCAAAGGAAGTGAACATAAATAGAGGGAGCAGCTGATGATAAGGGAGAAGGCAAAGAAGGGAACTTATGCTAAGAGGAGAAGCCAGATCTCGACAGAAGCCATGTCGAGCTAGCATGAGTGAAGACACAAGCTCCGTGGGCAAGACATCTGCAAACCCTATCCAGAAAGCAAATAAGGAAACAAATCCTGCAGATCCGACCATCAACTTTTGGATATATTTGACACCCGGAAAGTCTGCTGGAGAAGGATCGTGATTGAAGCCCAAAATATAAAGTCTCTGACTAACCCTATATGCATTTGAGCAAGTCTACACCCTAGCCGCCTTTCATCTATAAATACGATGCCGGCCGCAGGCCAAGGGAGAGTTCGAGCATCAAGGACTGGAGCTACAATTGAGATACAGGAGCTGCTACCCTCATTTTTATTTAATGTTCATTTTCTTATGAGTGTTGGGGAGGAAACAAACAAGTCCTACAGGCCATTTTAGTTTATGTTTTGAGCACCCGACTCTACTTTGAATTTGAAGTATGTTTTCTTTCTTTTATATCGTGTTTAATTTATTTCTTATGAGTAGCTAATTTCTTTTACTTGGTTTGGGAAAGATGAGTTAATCCGAATTATTCTTAACCGTTGTGAGATCTAAAAGATGATTCATAGTGTAGTGTGTGTGTTCCCGAATGTGCTATGTCAAGGGATCCAAATCAATGGATTCTCCTTGGATGTTATTTAGCCGGTAATATCTAAGGAATATTTATTGTACAAACAATAACTAGAAAAAGGGTTGCTAATCGCTTCACCCCAGATAGTGTAGAATAACACTAGTGATTGTGGTCGCATGTCTTGGGCACGCTGATAGGCCAGTTGGGCTACCTAGGGCAAATGCTACCAAGACAGGATCGTCGCATCCGAGGAGAGTGTCTTGGTCAAGTGAGGAAGTGACTATATGTCTTTGGCTTCCCTAATCTTATGGGTATGCTGGGCAAGGTGAGGTGTATGCGTGACGCGTGACAATGGGAGTATATCTCACTGATCAAATTGCCTATAACCAACGATACACACACTGCACGAAATATATATGAATCAATGATCAAGGGAATATAGTTCGGGTTAACAATTCTACCCAAACCAAGTTGCTTTTATTACTGATTTTTCTCATGTTTTATCTCAACTTAGTTATTTCAGTTCTAGTTCACTGGCTACTGTCTTGTCTTGGGCAAGATCCATACAAATTGTGACAAGAGGCAAAATTCCACCAACTCCCTGAGGATCGACCCTGTACTTGCGACTAGCGGAACCTAGTGCAAGGGATAAGAATATAAGTTTTATCTTGATGGAGTCATAACGAGTCAGCTCCATCAGATTGGCACCGTTGCCGAGGAGTTGCGCTTTTCCAGGATTTTCCCCGTAGCCTTGACCTCGATCTGGTCGAAGGTGTATGCTCAGGATGAATCCTACTGGGGAAGAAGACGATATTTGGTTTGATCCAGAAATCGAACGAAACCTAAGGAGGAGGAACGTAGAACGCCGGAGACGAGAATGAGAGGAGCATGCTAGGAGAACCCACCAGCATGATCTGGAGACTAATCAAGACACAGTAACATGAGACGAGCAAGGGGAAGAACAGCCAGCACCAATGGCTCAGACGCTAAGGCAAATGATGTTCCCCAATAACAACAACAATCTGGTGCCGTTGGGCATCACCTGGCCTGCTATTGCTGAAAATTGGGAACTCATAAGTCACTTTATTCAGATCTTGCCCAAATTCAGCGACATGCCGGGTAAAGATCCACAGCGGCACATACAGGATTTTGAGATGATTTGCAGTATCATCAGAATGACGGAGGAGCCTAAGAAAGAATACATCCGCCTAGTCTCATTTCCGTTTTCACTAGAGGGACTAGCACGTGAGTGGCTGTATACCTTGCCCGAGGGAAGTGTGACAACATGGAGGCAGTTGCAAGGAAAGTATTTGGAAAGATATTATCCTATCTCAAGGATACAGAGTGTAAGAAGAAAGTTGAACAACATTCAGATGGGGAATGGGGAATCGTTTTACGATTATTGGAATAAGTTCAAATTAATGTTAGCAAAATGTCCCAATCACATCTCTGACCAAGATTTTATCCAATATTATATCAACGAATTACGTGCCCATGAAATATAGCTGCTCAATGCAGCTAGTGGTGGATCCATCTTGAACAAGCTACCTAACGACGCATTCCAGCTCTTGAGTGAAATGGTAGAAGAAGCCCGAGATGATAATCTAGTTTTAAACAGAACTACGTCAGAAGTCTTGGGCAAGACAAAAGAGGATTCGAAACTAGATACATTGTGCAACACCATGCAACAGATGATGGAGTTCATGAAGACAACTATTTTGAAAAAGGGAGCAAAAGCATGCCAGTTGCGTTCAGCCACCACGCACAATACTGAGGCTTGCCCAACACTCTAAGAAGAGGAAGAAGTAAATGCATTTGGCCACAACAATGGTGGTCAGGACAGAATCAAAGGACAAAGTTTGATCCAAACTCTCAAACTTAGAATCTAGGCTGGAAGCATCATGAAAATTTTAGGTATGGAGGCAACCACTACCAGCAAGCACCTGAAGGCCAAGCTAGCAAGGGACCAACCTTGTCAGATATGGTTCACAACTTGACCAAGGACAATCAAAGGATCACGAATGAATTTGAGAAATTTAAACAAGGAGTCAATGGATCCATGCAGTCCATGGCCACTCAGCTTTCCAACCTAACACAAGCAATCAACAAAATGGATCAAAAGTAGGGAGTACTACCCACTCAAGTTCAGATTCAAGAACCACAATGCAACGCTGTGACATTGCGCAATCTAAAGTCATACCTAAGTCGTGGTGAAGAGCAAGAAAAGGAACAAGTGGAGATAGAAGAGATACCCTATGAACCAAAAAAGAAGTAGGAGTCAACACCTATGAAATCTATCCCACCTGTGGAACAGCCGATCAAGATTAAATCTCATTTTCCGGGAAGGTTGATCAAGAACCATGAGAAAGAAAAAATGGAAGAGCTGTTGAAGGGTTTTACAAAGGTGGAGATCAACATTCCGTTGGTAACAGCCCTTCACACTATGCCACGCTGTGCAAAATTCTTGAAGGAATTATGTACCAAGAAGGTGCAGTACACGGATAATGCTCAATTTCAAGTAGGAGAAAGCATATCTGCCGTGCTCAAGAGGGATTTGCCAATGAAATGCGAGGACCTGGGGATGTTTTCTATTCCTTGCGTTATTGGAAACATAAAGATCGAACGGGCAATGCTCGATCTAGGGGCATCAATCAATGTCATGCGCTTAACCATGTATGAAGAATTGAGAATTGGACCACTGAAGCCATCAAGGGCAGTAATTCAATTGGCGGACAAGTCGAATATCTATCCTGAAGGCATAGTAGAAGATGTCTTGGTCAAAGTACAAGACTTGATATTCCCTGTGGATTTCTTTGTGCTCAACATGGGAAATTCACTGAGCAAGAAACCACTGATGCTGTTGGGAAGGCCATTTCTCAAGATGGCAAGAATGTTAATAAATTGCGAGACAGGGCAATTGACATGCAAGTTCGCTAGAGAGACGGTGACTTTTGACATGTACACAGGGCAACACCCTCAAGATATGGAGATGGTCGATTATATGGGATCCATTGAAGAAACGATGAAAGAAGTGCTACCTGAGTACATGATGGACCTAGATGATTATGAGGTCATGGAAGAAGAAGTACTCTATGAAATAGAGACCGGGCCGCTGGAGAAACTTAGACCCAAGGCTGAGGACAAGATGGTGCCCTCTTTGATCAAAACACCACAAATAGAGTTGAAAAAGCTGCCACAGCACCTCAAGTACATATACTTGGGAGAAGGAGAGACTTTGCCAGTAATCATTAGTGCTGAACTTGATAAGGAACAAGAAAAGAAAGTTCGAGAGCTATTGGGTAAGTATAAGGAAGCAATAGGATGGACATTGGTGGACTTAAAGGGGATAAGCTCGACGGTGTGCCAACATCATATTCTTCTTAAGCAAAACGCCACACCAGTTAGAGACCCACAGAGGAAGCTCAATCCTGTGATGAAGGAAGTAGTCATGAAGGAAATCATCAAACTCCTGGACATGAAAATGATCTACCCTGTACCTGAAAGCCGATGGGTGAGTCCAGTGCATGTCGTACCCAAGAAGTCAGGGGTACAAGTGTGGAAAATGAGAACAAGGAGTTAAAAACCACTCGACTACAGACAGGATGGAGAGTTTGTATCGACTACAGGAAGCTGAATAAGGTTACCAAGAAGGATCACTTCCCACTTCCTTTTATCGATCAGATGCTGAAGAGGTTGGCTGGAAACAAGTATTTTTGTTTTCTCGATGGATACTCGGGATACATGAAAATTTGGGTAGCATTTGAGGATCAAGAGAAGACAACATTCATATGTCCATTTTGGGACATTCGCATACAGACGCATGCCCTTTGGCCTTTGCAATGCACCAGGTACTTTTCAAAGATGCATGATGAGCATATTTTCTGATTTTCTTGAGAAATGCATAGAGGTGTTTATGGATGACTTTACGGTCTATGGGAGTCAATTTGATCAATGCTTGGAACATCTTGAGTTAGTATTACAAAGGTATGTTGAGAAGGATCTCATATTGAATTACGAGAAGTGCTACTTCATGGTCAAGGAAGGGATAGTCCTTGGGCATGTCATATCAAAGAAAGAGATTGAAGTGGACCGAGCCAAGGTGGAAATTATAGCTAAGCTGCCATATCCCACCAATGAGAAGCAGCTTCGAGGATTTCTTGGTCACGCTGGTTTTTATAGGCGATTTGTGAAAGACTTTGCATAAATTGCTCAGCCTATGAACCGACTTCATCAAAATGATGTGGAATGGGATTTCAATGAGGAATGTAAGCAGGCATTTTATGTCATCAAGGAACATCTGATCTCAGCTCCCATTATCCGGCCACCTGATTGGGGAAATGTTCTTTGAATTAATGTGTGACGCAAGCGGATATGCAGTGCGAGCAGTCCTTGGTCAAAGGATAGGGAAGGAGAGTCATGTCCTTTATTATGCCTCAAAAACCCTCACTGGAGCTCAAATTAACTACACCACAACAGAAAAAGAGCTGCTAGCGGTCGTATTTGCATTCGAAAAATTCCATTCCTATCTGTTCGGAAGCAAGACCATTGTATATATTGATCATTCCGCACTGAAATACCTCATGGCCAAGAAGGACAGCAAGCCTAGACTTATCTATTGGATTCTATTACTGTAGGAATTTGGTATTGAAATTAGGGATAAGTCAGGGGCGCAAAACTTAGTGGCAGATCATTTAAGCAGAATTGTGAGGGAAGATCGAGAGCCCCAGATAAAAGAAACTTTCCCTGATGAAGAGTTATATTAGGTCAAGACGCTAGAGCCTTGGTACGCAGATTTGGTCAACTTCTTGACCACGAAGGAGTTTTCGGAAGAAATGGGTGCTTATCAAAGAAACAAAATTAAGGCTAAGAGTCAAGGCTACATCTGGGACGAGCCATACTTATGGAAGCAGTGTGCTGATTAAGTGTTGCACCGATGTGTACCAGAATGGGAACAAGCAAGCATCCTTGAGCACTGCCATGAGAAGGAATGCGGCGGACATTTTGGCTACAAAAGGATAGCTCGGAAAATCTTGGATTGTGGATTCTTGTAATGACCCGTAAAAGTCCGTATGGGAAAATTTTGACTTTAAATATTTCGACTAAGGAAAAGTTGAAATATAAATCCCATTAAATATTCCAAGCCATCCTATTTTGATGAGATATATTCATGGGAAGAATCCTTCCCACAACATATAAATTATGACACCACGAATTAAGGTTCCGACGCCAATGAGCTCAATGTGAGAATTATTCCAAGAAATTGATACCGAAATGCACGACGAGATAATAATCTCAAAATATTAAAATTACGCCATAACCACTAAAGTCAAGGAGTAATATTATTGAATAGTAGACATGACGATTAATTTGGCTCGATGATACTAGCCTAACCTCAAATGAACATAAGAAAATAGTACGAGCAAGGGTCACGATATCAAGCAAGGATGATTATGATTATGTTTATGAAAGCTAGCTCGATTAACATTGATCATGATCAAGGCACGATCGAGGGCAAGATGAAAATACAATATAAGAAGTTATGAATTAATTACATCTACTCTATTATGATTGTGTATGTTCAAGAATAGAAAATTCCACTAACTACATTATGGTATTTTAATATTTAAAGGGATGCCTCCAAAATTAAATAAGTTATTGTAGATTAATTCCACTAGTTGTGACTATAATATTTTATTATGTGAGTGTGTGTCACATACACGCAAGAATAATTTATTGTATGAATACTTCACTATTGCAACATAACAAACAAGTATCTATTGGGGTAGGTAATGATGTGTCATTGATAGAAACCTTGCTCGATCCGTAATTCAACACGCACGCGGAAGACACGAACTGAAAATCTAACCGATGGATATCTCAATATACCTAAAGTCTAATCCCACAAATGATATTGAATTGGCCTAAACCCCCTATACCCTAAGTGATGATCGCCTTAGTCACACGGAGGCGATGAATGACACACAACGAGGTTTGATTGACTCGTTGATTCGCCGATAAGAGAATTCGTCTTGGATAATCAAGAGGAACTCAAATAACTCTGAAGAGAGAAATAAAACTCACAATTATGATTAATGATAGAAGATTTTTGGCCATTACATATGTTCCCAATTTATAGTGCAAATAGACCTATCTAAACCTAGTCAAACTAGGAAATAACTTAAATATAGTCAAACTATGGTCCAACCCACTTAATTAACATAACAAAGCCCAAAAATAAAGCCTTTTAAGGCACAAAACGTGGGCTGCAAAATAAAGTCACGAAAATAATAACTAAGTCTTTAATCTTCAGCCCGATCACACTTGATAAGATTAACAACTCGCGGGCTGCCCGATCCACCATCTTCAATGGGCTTCTTCATCAACTCTTGAGCCCAAACTTCTTGAATCAATCCTTGCAAAGCTTCCTTGAACTTCTTAGCTCGAGCTCTTGTCACCGGCCCACTTGGAACACGAACGGGATCTTGAATCAATGATCCTTGGACTCCATCATTCCCCTTCTCTTGAAGAGGATTTGTCCACAAAACCAAGTTGTCACCTACATAAAAAGGACTTAAGTCAGTAACATTAAATGTAGCACTAACATTATACTCACCGGGTAAGTCCAATTTGTAGGCATTGTCATTAATGCGCTCCAACACTTGAAAAGGTCCATCGCCTCAAGGTAGCAACTTTGAACGCCTTTGCAATGGAAACCTTTCCTTGCGCATATGTAGCCATACCCAATCGCCGGGTTCAAACACCACCTTGCGATGCCCCTTGTTTGCTTGCTTAGCGTACTGCTCTATTCGCCTCTCGATGTTCATTCACACCTTCTCATGAATCTGTTTCACAAAATCAGCCCTTTTTCAACCATCACGATCAATATGCTCTTTCTCAGGTAAAGGAGATAAATCTAATGGAGTCAAAGGATTAAAACCATAAACAATCTCAAATGGCGAAAACTGAGTAGCAGAATGAACAGAATGATTATAAGCAAACTTAACATGTGGCAAACATTCTTCCCAAGACTTAATGTTCTTCTTGATGATAGCCCTAAGCAACATAGACAAAGTCCTATTGACTACTTTAGTTTGACCATCAGTTTGTGGATGACAAGTAGTAGAAAATAAAAGCTTAGTTCCCAACTTACCCAACAAAGTCTTCCAAAAGTAACTCAAGAACTTAGAATCCCTATCAGAAACAACAGTCCTAGTCATGCCATGCAGTCTAACAATCTCTCTAAAGAACAAATCAGCAACATGAGATGCATCATCAGACTTATGACATGGAATAAAATGTGCCATCTTAGATAATCTATCGACAACCATAAAAATAGAATCTCTACCATGCTTACTCCTAGGAAAACCTAACACAAAATCCATAGAAATATCAATCCAAGGTGCATTAGGAATAGGTAATGGTGTATACAGACCATGTGAACTCACTCTAGACTTAGCTTGTTTACACGTAACACATCTACCACAAATCCTCTCAACATCACGCTTTATATGAGGCCAAAAGAAATGTTCATGCAAAACAGCTAAGGTCTTAGCAATGCCAAAATGTCCCATCAAACCCCCACCATGAGATTCAAGCAAAAGCAATTCACGTAAAGAGCATTTAGGAACACACAACTTATTCTTCCTAAACAAGTAATCATCATGTCTAAAATACTCTCCACTCGCAGATTTCTCACATGCTCGATAAATCTCACCAAAATCATCATCACTCACATAAAGACTCTTAATGCACTCAAAACCAAGTAACTTAGCATCTAGAGTAGAGATCAAGGCATACCTCCGAGAAAGTGCATCAGCCACCACATTCTCTTTACCTTGTTTGTACTTGATAACGTATGGAAACGTCTCAATAAACTCCATCCACCTAGCATGCCTCTTGTTCAGCTTGTGCTGGCCCTTCAAGTGTTTCAACGACTCATGATTGGTGTGAATGATGAACTCCTTGGCCCATAAGTAGTGTTGCCACATTTTTAAGGCCCTCACCAATGCATACAGCTCCTTATCATACGTCGGATAGCTCAAAGTTGGTCCATTGAGCTTCTCGCTAAAGTACGCAACTGGCCGCCCTTCTTGCATCAAAACTGCACCAATACCAACACCAGAAGCATCACATTCAATCTCAAAAGATTTAGAAAAGTTAGGAAGAGATAATACCGGGGCGTGTGTCAACTTTTACTTCAACAGCTGAAACGCGTTTTCTTGCTCTTCTCCCCAATGAAACTCCACATGCTTTTTTGTCACTTCTGTCAACAGTGTTGCAACACTGCTGAAATGTGGCACGAATCGCCTATAGAAGCTAGCAAGTCCGTGAAAACTCCTAACATCTCCAATGCTCTTCGGACTCGGCCACTCTTGGATAGCTCGTATTTTCTCCTCATCAACCTGTACACCCTGTGCACTAACAACAAAACCAAGAAAAACAAGCTTGTCCCTACAAAAGATGCACTTCTTTAGGTTAGCATACAACTTCTCTTTCCTAAGTACATCTAAAACAGACCTCAAATGCTCAACATGCTCATCATGACTCTTGCTATATACTAGAATATCATCAAACTAGACCATACCAAATCTGCCTATGTAAGCACGCAAAACATGATTCATAAGACGCATAAATATACTAGGAGCATTAGCCTAACCAAAAGGCATAACCAGCCACTCATACAAACCAAGTTTTGTCTTAAAAGCAGTTTTCCATTCATCACCTTCCTTTATCCTGATTTGATGATATCCACTACGCAAATCAATATTGGAAAACACACAAGAGCCATGCAATTCATCAAGCATATCATCTAAACAAGGGATGGGATGTCGATACTTTACCGTTATGTTGTTGATAGCTCGCCAGTCATAACATATCCTCATCATCGAGTCCTTCTTCGGCACAAGTAGCACAGGAACTGCATAAGGACTCAAACTCTCCCTCACGTGCCCCTTTGCCAACAACTCACCAATCTGCCTCTCCAATTCCTTCGTCTCCTCCAGATTAGTTCGATAAGCTGGCCTATTTGGAAGTGTCACGCCTGGCATAAAATCAATCTAATGCTCTATCCCTCGAAGTGGTGGTAAGCCTGAAGGTGTTTCTTCGGGAAAGACATCATCAAATTCCTGCAAAACAAAATAAATAGAATGGGGAAGAGAGTCGAGAATGTTAGTAGGTAAAAGGTTCTCCTTGTACAAAAGTACAATTAAGGGCATCTCCTCATGAACCGCCAACTTCAGATCACTCGCCCTTGCCAAACACGACTTCTGCACCACTCCCTTCTCCTTATTCTCCACCTTCTCCACCCGCTACCCTTTCAACTTCAACTCCTCCACCTCCTTTTGCAACAGAACTTGATCTTCATACACCTCTTTCGGAGTGAGCGGGATGAGTGACACCTTCTTGTGATTATACTCGAAAGAGTACTTTTTGGTGAAACCATCATGAGTCACTCGCCGGTCAAACTGCCAAGGCCATCCCAACAGGATGTGGCTCGCCTGCATTAGAACTACATCACACACAACCTCATCCACATACTTTTCGATGCTAAACGGAACCTTCACTTGCTTTGTAACCTTGACGATGCCCGTTTCATTCAGCCACTGCAATCTGTATGGCTTTGGATGGGACAACATAGGTAGCGCCAATTTTCAAACCATGGCCGTACTAGTCACGTTGGTACAGCTCCCTCCATCTATGATGACACTGCATAACTGATCTCTCACTTGACATCTTGTGTGAAAAATATTCTCTCGCTGCACCAATTCGTCCACATAATTTTGGACGCTTAAAGGTCTCCTTGCAACACAGATGCGTCCCACCGGTGGTATGATCTCCTCCTCACTATCCTCTGCCTCGTCAAGATCCTCCAAGGCTGGCAGCTCCACCTCCTCATCATCAGTCACGACATCGCCGTTATCTCGCATGATCATCACTCTTCAATTTGGGCACTCACTCATAATATGCCTAAAGCTTTGACACTTGAAACACTTACGGTCACGATTACGAGTTTCAGGCAGTGATGTTTTATCTTGAGTTGCTGAACTCGCCAAATCTGATCGTGCCTTCATAAACGATTTCTTCTCTTCTTTCTGCCAATCCTCCTTCTTCTATTGGTTCCCTTTTGTCGACGAGCGGTTTGGAACTACTTCCAATTGCTCTGACTCTGCCAGATAGTGGACTAATTCTGCCTCGCTGCTCCCCTCCTCTTGAGTTGGTTCTCTACCTTTATGGCATTCTGTACCATCTCGTCCAATTCAAGATAAGGTTGCAGCTCCATAATATTTCAAATCTCCCAATTTAGATCAGATAAAAATCGTGCCATTGTCGCCTCGCTATCCTCCTTAGTATTGGCACGAATCATGGTTACTTCCATATCATTGAAGTACTCATCCACACTTCTAGACCCCTGTCTCAAAGTCTGAAGCTTATTGTATAGCTCTCTGTAGTAATGAGCTGGGACAAATCGCTTCCTCATAATTGTCTTCATGTCATGCCAAGTCTAAATAGGTCCCTCTTCGTTTTTCCTCCGATTCTTCACCAACTGATCCCACCACACAAGGGCATAATCTGAAAACTTAAGTGCTGCCAACTTCACCTTCTTCAACTCAGAATGATTATGAGCTTCAAACAACAACTCAACCTTCTTTTCCCACTCTAGATAAGCATCCGGATCATTTTTCCCTTGGAACATAGGAATGTTCATCTTGATGTTGTTCATTGTTCAGATTGTTATCCTCTCTGCTTCATCCTCTATATCCACCATGACCATCTACATCAACTTCGAGGTCTGTTTGCTCCTCATAATAATCATAGTCTGGCTGTCTATATGGAACATACCCTCGACCTCTGACATTACCTCTACCTCGGACACGAAATCCACCTCTACGTCCGCTGCTATGAGGGGACTCAAACTGCTTGCTTTGTTCAACCTCATTGATCCTCGCATGCACCTCCTCCAACTCAGTTCTCATTATCTTGGCCAATTCTGATTTCAATGCATCGAACAAGAGCTTGTTGTTTGGATTGCCAACAGGTTGATCTTCCGGCTTGTTGTTATTGTTGTTGTTGCCGGTTCCTTCTTGCGATGCACCACCTGCCATGCCTGCAATTTTTTTTCTCTTTTTTTTTTTTTTAACACAAAAAGAAACAAAGAAGGGTTAGCTAAAACAAGGCGTCACCACCTCACAAGCACTCGTGTATCGCTCAACAATGATTCACTCAGCACTCGTGTATAACTAGATATCAATGGCTTTTACCTTCTAATAGTCTCACCTCTCTTGCCTTTTTCCCTCAAGTCTCTCTTAGAAGTACTCAAATCCCCTCAATCTACCACTAAACTCTTTACCAACAAACTAAAGAACACTGAAAGGAATTACAGCATTTCATTTTTTTTTTCAACTGGACGTTATCACCTAAAGATGATGGAATTTGGCCCTAAACGTGAAACGATCACGGCATAGCTATGATTTCAAATTGGTCTCGTCGAGACGTTTCCGAAATGGTATTATGGAGATTGATCGGACAAGTAGATCAAAAGATACGTCCGTTTTAAGTTCTACCGAGGAAACTTGAAGAAAACAAAGACAACTACTATCCAACGCAAGAATCATTCAAGACCCAATCAAGAAACGAAACATACAACTAGATATGCTAAAACGTCGCACTTTCCTCCTCTTTTTTGTTGTTTTTTTTTTTTGATGCGACGATAACACGAACGAATACTCAACGAAGAACGAATACAAAAGATATGATTCTATTATGACACAAACGAATTGAACAGATACGACTCGATTTTTTATTTTTTTTTATATACGACGAGAACACAAAGAACGAATGAACAACTCGTCGATAAGAATAACACTGAACGAATCTAAATTACATAATTTTTTTTTAATTCGACTCTATGAATGAAAACAATAAGTGATTCAATTCAGATGTAAGACACGAACAAAGAAAAGCAACAAAATATGACGAGACTCAATTCGACTCAACAACGAAAACTGGACAAAGACACGAAAGAAAATAAACAAAGTGATAGATAGGAAAACCTGAACGCCCGGAACACGATTTGGCTCTGGTGCCAAATGATACGAACCTTGCTCGATCCGTAAATCAACACGCACGTGGAAGACACAAACTGAAAATCCAATCGATGGATATCTCAATATACCTAAAGTCTAATCCCACAAATGATATAGAATCGGCCTAAACCCCCTATACCCCAAATGATGATCGCCTTAGTCACACAGAGACGATGAGCGACACATAATGAGGTTTGATTGACTCGTTGATTCACCGATAAGAGAATTCGTCTTGGAATAATCAAGAGGAACTCGAATAACTCTCAAGAGAGAAATAAAACTCACAATTATGATTAATGATAGAAGATTTTCAGCCATTACATATGTTCCCAATTTATAGTGCGAATAGACCTATCTAAACCTAGTCAAACTAGGAAATAACTTAAGTATAGTCAAACTATGGTCCAACTCACTTAATTAACATAACAAAGCCCAAAAATAATGCCTTTTAAGGCACAAAATGTGGGCTGCAAAATAAAGTCAAGAAAATAATAACTAAGTCTTTAATCTTCAGCCCGATCACACTTGATAAGATTAACAACTCGCGGGCTGCCCGATCCGCCATCTTCAATGGGCTTCTTCATCAACTCTTGAGCCCAAACTTCTTGAATCAATCCTTGCAAAGCTTCCTTGAACTTCTTAGCTCGAGCTCTTATCACCGGCCCACTTGAAACACGAACAGGATCTTGAATCAACGATCCTTGGACTCCATCAGTCATCATCATAATCAAAGGAGTAAAATAAAAATCTAAATAAAAGGGGACAAGAGTAGAGGGCAAGAAATGAGGTTTCATCACCTCAACACTCCACCTCTTCCTCCCCACTTCAAGACCGACACCTCCACTCTCTCTCTACATCATGTGCTGCAACATCAAGCCACCCACAACATCATTATCTTCTCCAACCTTTCCCTTCTTCCTCCATGCACACCGAAGCTCCCCATGATGGATTTGTATACTAGAAAACAGGCCTTTTAGCTTGTATACATAGGGTTTCCACATTTTACTAACAATTTCCTATCTGATTATGTATGAATTGTTTGTTAAACATTAAACATCTATCCATTATCTCAAAGTTATAGGCTATATGTGTGTAGTAGATCATGGAAGACCATAGTAGCCGGTGTCTCTTGAGATATAAATAGTTATCACAGTTGAGATAGTTTTGGATAAAACTATCGGTATAGACTATAGCATAAATAGATAAATAGCTTATCTTGGTTGCTTGTTTATGCTAGTACGTTGATCGTATTGATAGGATCACGGTGAGGTGAATCCTTCTATTTTGACCTAAGTAGAAGAATCAAGGCCTCATGGACTCAAATGATCTTAACTCTAATTGAGTGACTAAGGGTGTATAGTTGTGGTCTGTTACTTTGATTTACCATGGCTGAGGGTTCAATCATTGCAATCCAATATGACCCGTATCTTGGGTAACAACTATAACTGGTACGATTCTTAGTGCATCTGTAATAGAGCACCGTATCCTGGTAAAACGGGTTGATTACATCCACTGAGGAATTCATTAAGGATTATCAGACTAAACCCTACAGGTGGATTAAGTTCCAGTATAATGAATAAGGAATGAATGGTATTACTCGTGAATTATATTAAGAAGTTAATAAACGAAAGTAGTCAGAAGCTTTAGATTAATTAATGGATGTAAGATATCTTAAATACGGGGATGATAAGTCTAATACTAGCCCTGAGCTCAACATGGATAAAACATGTAATTCAATATTATTACTCTAGTGGAATGTTTTAATACTTATGATCTGAATTTTATTCTGGGCTGAATATAGAGAATTCAGAACATTGGGAGGCCCAATTTTATCTACTAGTATATCCCTGGTCTGGCCTAATAAGCTCAATAGGCCACAATTAAGGAAGAAAGGCCTGATCATCATCAAAGCCCAGTGAGGGGCATCCATGATGATGATGGGCGGCTATGTCTAGGCCCCTGAGCCAATACTGCAAGTTAAGCCCATTCTCCTCTTATATATATTCACTTAATGCCTCTAGATAATTAACATAATTGATCTCATAATCAAGAGAGGCTAGGGTTAAGTAATAGAGAAAGAGAGTTCACGATCGGCGGCGGTTAGAGCTGAGGGACGACGTGCAAGTTTCTTCTGTGGTTGGATTCGTAGCGTGTTGTCCATCCAACATCTGATTCGAGCAGGGAAATAGATCGGAAGAGATCTTCAAGCGAGCTCTCACATGAAATCCAAGAGGTATATCGATTAAACACCCTATGATTATTATATTTAATTCATAGGAGCATGATAGGATTGAATCGAATTAATTATAACTGAAAACGAATCCTTGGGGGTATGAATCGTTCTTCACTGACCGGTTCCTTCAATTGGTATTAGAGCCAATAGTTATTTATTTTCAGCTCTATGGCTGATTCGATTCATATTATGCATGATTTAATCGAATGAATGTTGTCGTATGTCGCTTTTCGTGGTGTTAGTGGTTTTCCGTTGCCGGTTTGGCAATAATTGTAATTTTAATTGCGAGAAAATAAGATGCGATTTAGATTAGGAATAATTTTTTTTTTCGTTTGTAATATTGAAGAACATGAAGAACAAAGAAAAACACCAATCAGACAACCGCTGCACGTGGCAGCGCGTGTGTGACACGCGCGGCTGAACGCGCGTGCGATTGTCACGATGTGGCTGTCTTCTTCTCTGGAAATTCGTCGGAACCCTAGCTTTCGAGCTAAGGTTCAGCAATGGCGAGTGGAGAGGTTGACATGGCTGTAGAATTTCTGATAATAGCGGATAACGCGTTAGGGTTTGGCTGAGGCAGAACCCTAATAAGGGTTCGATGCTGCAGCAGTCAACCCGGCTGCATGGTTAATGAGGAAGGGCTGCTGCATAGCTCAGTAATGAGTTCAATGCAGCAGCAGCCAACCTCGAGTGCACCAGTAGCGCCGGCAAAGCAGTAGAGACGGCAGAACCCTATTAGGGTTTCAGCCGTGGTTTTCACGGCTGTAGTAGTCGACAGCGATGGTGATGAGGGTTGTCCGGATGACTGGGAGCGATGGAAGGCAACAACAAGAGCAGTTGATTCAGCAGCGTCCGGCTGCACAATCTGCAGTAGCATCGATCGCGGAGGAGGCGGCCGAACCTAGTTAGGGTTTAGGCCGCGCGTCTTCTTCCAGCTGCGATCGACAGCCACATTGTAGTAGTGAGGACGACGACGAAGGCATAACAGCTTAGCAGCAGCAGCTGCGGACAGAGATCGGAGATATTGGGGCACGATCGGCGGTGATTCGCCGTTGTTCGCAAATGGCGATTCAAACCCCAGCTCCGCCTGTGTTTTGGGCTGGCCCCAAGCATGGCCCGTGGCCCATTTCGGGCCCACTAGCTGCGGGCTCAGCAGGTGTGGGTGCGGGTTCGGGCTGGGATAGGGTTCGGGCCGTGTGGTGTCGGCCCAATCTAATTATTTCGGCCTCAAATCTCGAATGAAAAATTAGAAAATAAATTTTAAATTAAAATTTATTTATTTTTCGTTGGAACGGGAGATCAAGACGATGGATTTTGACGCCCGGAGCCTGTTCTGGATTTTATTTTATTATTTTGTAATAGAATAGATTAGACAGGAGTAGTCACACCACGAAAAGCGATTTTTGTTTTTATCTCGTTTTTCTTATCAAAGCATGCAATGGATGCAATTTAAATTTAAATGAGCATGTTTTGCCTGTCAAGTTGAATAAATTGCACATAGTCGAGCATGTTTTAGGATTGTCAATATAAGCATGATTTAATTTTCTTGCGAGCATGTTTTATTTGTTGCGTTTAGAAAATTATGCTTAGGATTATGTGGCAACATGATCTAGCATGTCGACAAACCTTTTGAAAGAAAAATACTAAGCAGATAAAAATATTTTATTAAAAATGTTAAGACCTTCATAATTTGATCTTAATGTGAAGTTTTGGTAAAAGTGTGTAAACGATCACACGAACGTGGCTTGCACATTTTGTTGAAATGAGTTCAAAGAGTTAAGATTTCTTAACAAAAATATTTTAATCAAAATGAGTAGTGGGAGCCATTTTAAGTAAACGTCCACACTAATGTGGCTTGCTTCCAATAGTAATTACGGATTTCTCTAGAGTTTTGATTAATAACAAAAATAGCTTAAAGAAAATGGTTTAATTTTCTAAGTTAAGCTAAAATTATGGTTAAAAGCTTAGATACTAGTTATGATACAACTCCCCAATGGAATCCCTTTCTTAATTAATATGGTCTAGTAAGGTTCAACTATTAATTTTATTTGCCAAAAGGAAATAAGGTTGGCTAGAGAATAAAATTAAAGATCTTCGATCAGGTCGAGTAATGAGAACGTAAACGTCCACACGAATGTGGCTTGCGGTCGGCGTTACTTGGGCTGTTGAAGGTTTCGTTAAATATTGGTTTATCAAAAGGTTACAATATTTACATTACGAATTTATGCTTACTCTTTTCTTATGAGTGTCTACGTGTTTTATTTTCAGATATGACTTTAGGCCCGTTGATTAATGTTCTCACATCGAGTCCTTTCGATGGCTCCAACTTTTTGGAGTGGAGAAAGAATCTCGAAACTGTCCTAGTTGCTGGCGAGTACACTGATGTGCTCGCACTTCCTGCCCCACCTACTCTCACCGAAAGGTCATCTCAGAAAGATCGAGACAAGCATAAGATATGGCATGAAGCAAATGACAAAGTAAGGGAGCTTGTCATGTCTTCATTGTCCGATGGAATGCAGTATATGGTTTCCCATATGGTTACTGCATCCAGCATGATCAAGACTCTCGAGGATATCTTTGATGATGACAAGATGCCCAACATAAAGTTGGATTCCGCAGCGGTCAAGGCTACGGAAAGGGCATTGGGATTCACTCTAACATTGAAAGATGTGAAAGAGAGGATCAAAAATAACAGAAAGCAGAAAGCTTTGTTGAGTGGGAGCAAAGGTGATGGCATCCCTAAGGACGACACCAAGACTGGTGGCGACATCAAGCCAAAGAAGGATGTTAAGGCTACTAGAGGTGTGAAGAAAGGGAAGTGGAAAGGAAAGTGCTACAAGTGCAACAAGATGGGACATTGGAAGGCTGACTTCCCTCTGAAGAAGAGGAATGGAGGTATGTCTTACTCACTTGTAAATG
Source organism: Mentha longifolia (assembly GCA_001642375.2). Taxonomy (NCBI): domain Eukaryota; kingdom Viridiplantae; phylum Streptophyta; class Magnoliopsida; order Lamiales; family Lamiaceae; genus Mentha; species Mentha longifolia. Next base: position 33,840,640 of record CM038114.1, read on the forward strand.
AAACATGTTTAGCTGCATGTTCTACCCAGACTTGGGTAGTAGATACGGGCGCAACTGACCATGTATGTTACAACTTGCAGGGATTTCTACTGAAAAGGGTGCTGAGTGACGGCGAGATTACCATCTGCATGGGAGACGCTACCAAGGTGGAAGCAACTGCCATTGGAGATTTTTATTTTAGTTTGGGACATTTTACTTTTGTTTTGAGAGATCTTTTATTGGTGCCGGCAGTTCGGCAAAACTTGATGCGATCAACAATATGCGGAAGCTACGAATCGAACACACGTCAACTATGATAGATTCAATCCAAATTACAACTATGAAATATGAATGATAATCCCTAAATTCTAATACACTGAATAGGCATCGACATAAACCTAAGCAATTCAATTCCGATTAAGCTTAAATTTTAACACGAGTTACAACATAGGGTTATGAAGAACATATCCAAAATTCAGCGAAAAAGCACGAGTAGTTTTCGATTTGGCTCGGTGGTCAGTTTCGGGTCGAATTAGGGTTTCAAAACAGATCTGAAATTAATCTACGGTTTTCTAGGATCAGATGGTTACAGGAATAATGGGAATGGATATTTATGATATTCAAATGATGAGAAACGGCTGGGAACGAAATCAAACAAGGGTTTAACAAAACTCGAAATTAAAAAGGATGAAAATTACCAGAAACGAACCTCGAATCTACAAGGATGCGAAACATATTTACGAAGCAATCTTCGCGGCTCGACTAACCCGGATACTATGAGATATCACGAACGAGTCGATGAATTCAAGTTTGAAATCGCCACTATCAAACTCTACCTAAGAAACGATTTGTTGTGTGAGACAAGAGAATAGCATACAGCTGTTTTTGCATTCAATCAAGTCTGCGTTACATAGTCTTGAAAATTAACTTAAATACTACCCTAAGGGCCAAAAATATCAAGTGTTGGGCTTGACTATTTTCGAAAAAGTCATAATACTCAAATACAAAGTTTAAGCCCAAATAAAATATAAGAAATTATGTTTTCTTGGACTTGTCTTCCTTTTCTTCAATGATGGATGCCCAAATCTTCATCTTCAACACTTGTTAAATTCACCAACTTTTGTTGATGAAATTTGACTCCATCATCCTCCAATCTCTTCGGAATGTAGCATTGCAAATAACCTTGCAGCTTCTTGGCTCTTGATCTCGTCACTGCTCCTCCGAGCTGCAAGTCTCGATTGATCTCTTCAATGCTATGTCCCGTCTCATCAAAACTTGATTTCTGTTTCGAAACTTTATGATGATGGTTACTCAATAGTTTTTGATAGTGGTGTTTCTATCATGAAGAACAATGAGATTATCATTTCTGGTACTTTATCTGGTTCTCTCTATACTATAAACTGTCCAATAAATGCATTTTTTTCTTCATATAATGCTACCTCATCATCGAATCCTAGAAAGAGAAAGAGTTCTTCTCGAAAGAATCAAACATATCTATGGCATTTACGATTAGGTCACATCAACCAAATGAGGATTCAAAGGTTGGTTAGTCATGGTGTTTTGGAAGGATTCCAAATAGAACCATTACCAACATGTGAATCTTGTTTGGAAGGAAAGATGGTGACTAGACCTTTCAAAGCCAAAGGAAATAGAGCTTCCGAGTTACTGGAATTTATTCATTCTGACCTGTGTGGACCGATGTCAACACAAGCTCGAGGAGGTTACGAGTATTTTGCTACCTTTATTGATGATTACTCGAGATACGGTTACATTTACCTACTTCGCCGCAAGTCCAAGTGCTTTGACAAGTTCAAAGAGTTCAAGTCGGAATTGAAGAAGAGATTAGGTAAAAGTATCAAGTCATTACAATCCGATCGTGTTGGCGAGTACCTCAGTACCGAGTTCAAGAAATTCTTGTCAGACAATGGGATAACGTCCCTATTGACTACACCAGGAACGCCCCAACAGAATGGTATAGCTGAAAGAAGAAATCAAACTCTTTTGGAGATGGTTCGATCGATGATGAGCTATGCACCTCTGCCAATTTCGTTTTGGGGATATGCCCTAGAAAGAACAGGTTATCTCCTCAATCTAGTACCTTCTAAATCAGTAAGTAAAACTCCTTCCGAATTATGGACAGGGCACAAGCCCAGCTTGGGTCATATTCGGCTTTGGGGAAGTCCAACACATATGCTGAACAAGGAGGCCGATAAATTGGGTTCTAGGACTGAGGTTTGGCTGTTTATTGGATATCCAAAGGGAACGAAAGGTGGCTACTTTTATGGTATTTAGGATTAGAAGGTCATTGTGAGCACTAATGCCCAATTCCTAGAGGAGGACTATATAAATAAGCACCAGGCGAGGAGTGATATTGTGCTCTATGAGTTCAGAGCAATGGCAGCCAGTGATCCAATTCAGCCAACTGTACAAGAGGATGTACCATAAGTAACTGCACCGATTTCCAACACTGATGTTCCACCAACACCTCGTTGTAGTGGGAGGATTGTTCGTCAACCCAATCGGTTCATGTTTCTAGGTGAGTCCACTAATTTTCTCGCTGGTCTTGAACATGAAGAGACCGACCCCTAGACTTACAAGGAGGCAATAGAGGATGAAGATGCGGATTCTTGGCGAGAATCTATGGATGTTGAGATCGAATCAATAGTAGACATGGATGTGTACGACCTTGCGGAGCTGCCAGATGGCAAGAAGGCCATTGGTTGCAAGTGGGTGTACAAAAGAAAGAGAGATTCTGATGGGAAGGTTATGGCCTTTAAATCTAGATTGGTGGCGAAAGGATGCACTCAACGTGAGGGCATAGATTATGTTTTTGCCGGTTGCCATGATTAAAACCATCAGAACTATCTTGTCCATGGCAGCACACTTAGACCTAGAGGTTTGGCAAATGGACATCAAGACTGCGTTCTTTGTAACAGCCGTAAAAATCCATCCTAAAAAATTGATGATATCGATTTATACTTAATAATATTCCCGAACTATATTTTATTTAAGGAAGACGGATTAGCAGTTAGATTTATTCTTGAGCTATATTATATCTACCGAATATCATGTTAATGCTACAGAATGATTATTCCGAAATTATTTTCGATGAAACATGGGAAAATATTTCCGAAAGATAATACATGAGCTCGAGTTATAGTGCACGAAGTGCAAAGTTAAGATACGAGATGAGATCCGGAACTTAATTCCGGAATGATTGATAGTCGAGTTGTATACTCGAAGAAGCATGAATTACGAGCACAAGTTTATTTATTATTTTATTTTATTATTTTATTTCTTAATTGCTTGTTAATGTCGATGCGTAGTAAATTAATTGTGGGATGATTATTTGATGAGTGTGACTATACTAACATGTGTATTAACATACACATAGTGATGATATATCACTTTTCTTATTTTGTGTAGAGATTCTACACTAGATGTTTATCATCTACGATTATACTATATATTATTAATTGGAGACGAAGTGTGACACGTATTTTATAATAGAGTGTCACGTATCCAATTATGGATACTATAGAAAATATAATCATACACTAAGTACATAGCTAGTGGGAGAAAAATACAATAAATATACAAGTGCAAGTGTGTGTGTGTGTGTGTGAGTGTGAGTGTGACATGTGGCGGCCAAAGGAGAGGGGAGAGTGTCCTTCTCTCAACTATAATTAACCTCTCCTCCACCTTTAATTGAGACCACCCCACTTTCTCTCTAGAACATGAAGTGAGAGAAGCTCCCACACACCACCACCATCTCCATCTTCTCCGATCACCATCACCGCATCTCCATCACCACCGGCGACCCAAACCACCTCCGATTGCCCTAAAAAATTTAGCCACAAGTTCCTCTCGATCTCTAGATTAAGATTATGAAGTTAGATTGATGATCAAGATGCTGCAAGTTTGACATGCAAGCACTGCGAATTCGTGGCCAAGTATAAGTGTCGAGTTTCTTTCTTCTTGAGGTAAAATCTTCATATCCTTAATGTTCTAGGCTAGAATTTGAAATTGGATGATTAGGATTAAGCATGATAGATGATGATATAGATTTGTGTTTCCTAATCCAAGTCAATGCATGTCCAAAATTCTTTAAGAATGTTGTTCTCCGTCACATTTGATGATCATTGACATGTATATCGTTTGAAACACCTTTATTTCTATTAAGATTGAATCATTCCAGCCTCTGTACGAGTCCTCCCTTGTGTTAATCTTGATGAATTCGTGCTAGATATGATGACATAAGAGACGTAGCATGTTGTTCTTGATCATAGTTTTGGAAGAAAACCTTTTTAGATAAAATCTGGGAATTAGCGTGAACTTTCAAAGCCAATTCTGAAACATCCGTGATAGATATGGGTTTGATTCTTTCACCATGTTAAAGTACATTGTCTTAGGTTTCCATAGCCATATCATATGCCCAAGACTAAGTTCGTATACGAATACTGTGATGATTTGAAATTGACATGTCTAAAAACTCGTTTCCGGAAAATCTGATTTTGTACCAGTTTTGAACTTCAATTTTGAAAGCCCTTCCCGCGTCCGAATTTATTCGAGTATAAAATAAAAGTTATAGGAAATGTTTCCAGCTTTCCACAACCTTTTGAATCAGCTCGATCCGAGTTCGTATGAATTAATTATGGTTTTTGGAAGTTCGAGTATCAAACCAGCCATTTTCTAGAAAACAGCCTCTGCAACAGTTTTGATCGTCGATTTCGAAAGTCTTTCCGTGTCTGAATTCATTCTGGTATAAAATAGAAGTTGTAGTTCGTTGTCTGAACTTTCTATTGATATAAAATCCGTTCCAAATGGTTAAGTAACGAGCGAGATATGCTAATTTGGAGTTCATGTGCCAAATCTGTGAATTGCCCCGCCTAGAATTTTCATCTCTAAAGATTATTTGATCTCACATTTCACTCTACCTAAAATCATGAAATAAATACATGACTTAGCTCTCTGTCTTAAGTACTTATATCCAGAATTCCAATTTAATCAAAGTTCATATGCATAAGATATAAATTCTCAAGATCAGCTTGTCTCAGTTTGTAACTTCGGTCGAATCATGATGAAGAACACTTTATCACTCATACCTCACTTCAATTCAGAGTGTCTAATTTATACCAATTGGTAGATGAGGTCTTAGCTACTCATTCATATCATCCAATTCCCGTTTGATGACCAAACACTTGAGAGCATAAATAATTCTTCTAGATATAACCACTCGACCTTGTTGTGTACATAAGCTTCGATGATTAAATCAATTGTGTGCCATGCACACGTTCAGCCCCTATACCTATCTTTTCATTCGAAGCTATTACCTCATAGCCATCATCCGAAGTCAAAATATCTTGAAAGGATCGATGAATATAGCTTCCATGAATCTTTTCATAGAGCTCAACCATTCGGCCTTTTTGGCTAAGTCCTAAATAATAAATTCAACTTCTTGAGTTGATCTTGGAAGATTAATTCTACTTCTCTATAATCTCTTATCATCCATTTAACTCCTCCAATCTAGAGTGTGAGATAGCTAGTTATAATGATAAGTTATGAGGCCAATAGGATAAGAGATTAATAAGTAAGATAAGTATGATATATACTTAGGTACATAGTTATACTTAAGTATAGATAACATTATTAAAGGATGATGATGTATATGCTATGTGTTATCAATACAAGAGTATTGATTTGTGTGAGGTATGATATAATATTTAAGGTACAAGTCTTGGAGTTCAACGAACGAAGCAAAGGAGCAGGAGTTCACCATAATACTTGTTCACCAAAGAGTGAGCTCTTATTTTATATAAATCAAAGCATGATTTGCATTTACTTAAAGTTATGCAAGCATGATTTATATTGCATAAGCATGATTTGTTAAAAGCTTTAGACTTGCCAAGTTTTGTTGCATGCATGTACCAGTCTACGACAGCTTAACGATCGACCCTTCTGAATTGAGATGTTAGTCGGGTTAGTGCGCACACAAGGTAAAGGTGTCTGAGGGGATGGCACTCCTCGACACTATTCTAGCTCTTAATGTAGACTTGGTTACTCTTGATGATTATTGCCGGCATAACACAAGTTCATGAGCATACGAGATCCATTGAAGTAAGAGCATGCACATGATTTCTTCAAAAACAAGCACGGGCTCTTTTTAAAAACCCCCGTGACTTGAATTAATTGGGCAAATCTATTCTATAGCCATAATGGCATCTTTCTATTTTGGCGATGAGCTCACTCAGTACATTTTTGTACTGACGCCCTGTACGTATTTCTAAACGTGCAGGTTATCTGGAAGCGAGAGATGAAGGGAGACGAGCCGGGAGTTGGGATATTACGGTTGTAGCCCTGTGTCATGTGTCTTCATACATATTTCACAACCATGTTTTCCGCTGAAGATCTAAAACTCAAGAGTTACAATTAAAGTTGACCATAAAAGGTCTGGTATCAAGTATTTCATTTAATAAGTTCATTTTGTAACATAACTCTAAGAGTCAATCTTTAGGTACCAACTTAAGGTCTCGTTACTTCACGTTTCGCAACTAAAACTAATTCATGCCGTATTCTTTTATCATTATTTCCTATAGATAATTCCCTTCGAATATATTCTCTTTTCACTAACATCTTTTCATCATAAACATCATGGATTACTATTTTAGTGAATTAAAGTCATTAAAGTCTTTTAAGTCAAATTAGAAATTAAGGTTCTTTTAGCGTACCACCGTAGCGCACCGGTCTCCGAGGCGCGTTATTACATGTCCTGGGGGTCGGGGTGTTACAGAATGGTATCAGAGCAGTTCGTGCTCTGAACCTGTGTCTTCTTTTAGAGTCTAAGTCTAGATTGTTCCCTAGACTTGTCAAAGAAGAGTAATATCCCAAGGCTCAGCGCTCCTTCATCCTCAGCTTTCCAGGTAACTTAAATTCTTAAAAGTATAATCTTTTCACAAATATTTTCAAAAATTGAGCTCTCGCAATAATGTGAATATTAAAATGCTGCATATGAAATATGATGTGTGAAAAGCATATATGAGTTGATTACGTGATGCATGAATGTGATGAATGAATATGATGAATGATGATGAATGATTGATGATGTGCATTAAGTTTATGTGCTCATGCCATGATTATGATAATTGAATGATATGTGTGAAAGATGTGTGCTCATGCTGCATTGATGAATGCCAATGCATTAATGTTATATGCTTGCATTATGAGATGAAATGTGATGCAATTCATGATGACAATGTGAGCATGATTGGAATGTATGATGAAGCTATGTGCGTAAATATGTGATGGATTGATGCATAATCCATGATTGTGAATGAATGATGTTGATTATATGTGCTATGATATGTGTATTAGCATAAGTACGAATGATGAGTAAGATAAATACATAAGTAAAAGTAGGATATACCTACTAGAGCCTCAAGTCAATAAGGACACTAGCGTTACAAGCACATCGAGAATAGCACCATAGCTATGAATGATAAAGATAATAACAGAACGATGAGCACATACAAGACATAGGTACGAGAAGTACAAAGTACGCGTGAACTAGCTGGTCATATAAGATAAACCAATATCCATAGACGCTTAAGAAATTTTGAGGTGCGAAGTTAGAGTTTATAGAACTCACATGACCATAAGAAAACGCGTATAGGAAACGACTCAGCCTGTCATAAGCTATAATGATCATAAGATACGACGCAAGTAAAGGGGCAATTTAAACAAGAAAGATAAATCCTAGCAAGGTCTAGAAATTAGTTAATATATAAAGCATGAAAACTGCGACTAAGTATGAGAGCACGAGAATTTAAGGAATGCGAACATGACGATGAATACTATGTTCCCATATAGGATGCCTCATAATCGCCACCCATGAAATGCTTCAAGGCCACCTATTTATAGGCCACAACAAGTACCAGAAGTGCTAAAATTCTATGAATATAGAATGAAGCCTACACAAACAATGGGAGTATTCCTAGCTAAGTTCCAACAGAAGTGGAAGGCTGCACAAGACTTTGATGTGATGGGTTGGGACGGAATCTATCAACTTATCTATGTGATACTTGACGATTGGAAGGCATAGATCACACACCTGTCCTCTCTCTTCATTTATCGATGGTCAGATGGTGATGAGGATGGTGACTTCAAAGGATTGATATCCAACGTTAGTTCCCAATTATACTTATGTGGCGTACCTCCTCCTCTAAGTTCCTTTGAGACGGAGTTCACCCGGCACTACTCTTCAGTTCAAGATGAACCTTATGTTGAAGACGTGGAAACTCAACCACCAGCCCGTGAGCCTAATTCGACTACTTTAACCTTCGACGGTGAAGGTAATATCCTCACAATTAGCTATGATTGGGATAACTAGCTCGTCTTATCCCCAAGATCTACATCACCTATAGTGACCCCAGGGGATGATATTCCCATAGACTCGATATCTAAGATAGGTGCTTCGAGACTCGATGGAGAAGAGAAATCATGGGAAGATGACCCAACTGTGCAAGCTCCCATAGGAACCGTGAGTGTTCAACCTCTAACATTAAGCGAGAAGCCTTTCTTAACGGATCCTTACATTCTTCATCCTGAAAGATATGAGCACCCTAATGGTCCCTATAGTAGTTGGTCTCAGCCTCCGCCTCTCGACAAAAATCAAGCCCTGGTAAATGAACATGGAATAGGAATCTTTGCGGGACCTAGCATCGACAAGGAAGACAATTATCATGAACGAGTGATAGGAGAGCTTAGCAGCAGCAACAGGATTCTCGTGAGCAAGGACGAAGATAAAGAAAAGACAAATTAGGATTTCCGATCCTAGAAAGTATTTGAATAGTAATTATATGCTCTATTCTAGTTATGTAGATGACCGCATATAGCAAGTAGCGATTAGAGTGGGCAGCAGAAGCGTAGTGAACCCATTAAGCATTACTGAGATATAGTTGTGCTAAGGAAACCAAAACACCCTAAGATAGCCTTGGGAGACAATTTTCCCATTTTGATATAAGACCTCCGACGAGGAAATTTTCCATATTTTGTTAGCAACTATTTTGAAGCAAATCGATTTCAGCATGTGTGTATAAGTCATGCATTTTCTTACGAGTCAGAATTTTAAAAGCTACTCCTGAAAACTTTTTACCTCTCCGCAAACTGGTGTTAAAACTTTCATTCGATTCAAGGTTATTTTGGAAAACATATTTTTGAAATTCCCTTTCAAAACCATTGAGTTATATAAATAAGATAAACTGCATTTGCTTCACCTCAGTCAAAGCTATTGATTAAACCACCAGCCATAAGACGGTTTTAACGTGTTAAGTGATCTGATTGATTCAGCTACGGCGTTGTTAGACGTTCTTTAAAATTGTATTCGAAAGAAACCCCCGATTTTGTTAGCACAACTAGCCTTGACGTGTCGATCCATAACAATAGAAATTTAATTGAAGGCAATGATTTAGCTACTCAAACCACTTTTACCACCTCGAGTCAAAAGATTGTTTTCAAAAGCAAATTCTTCAAGTCCATACTAGCATTGAACTAGTCATTAGAAGTGGTAAGTTAGACTCGAGCAACGAACATGACTCTCCAATCATTAGAATAATTGATAAGAACACACGTGTAAACTTTTCAACATAGGTGAATCATAGAAGCAAGGCGCTGACGACAACAGAAGATTCAGAGATTCGAATGATTAGAGACTAGAACACACGACGATCGACATACCGAGTCGATAAAGAGATAAGCTTCCGAAGGCTAGAGAAGGCCGTAAAGATCAAACCAGCTGAACAGCACCAGGAAGGAGAATAGCGACCACAAGATTGCCAAGAGTCTCCATACCTAAGTATGGTGCGTACTTTGAGAACTAACCAATAGAGCAGCCTCATAAGTAATATCGATATGAGATATAACACTCCGAGGGTGTTACCCATTGAATGTTATGTGAATGGAAAACTACGCCTTAGACAATATATGAGTTATACGAAGCAGATGTGAAGGGAAGAAAGCTAATACGATTCTAGGAGATCCGGAGTATGAGTGTGGGTTACATCATCTTAGTGACCCAATCGGTTTCATAAGCGATTACGACCAAAGCCTTGAGCTGTAGAGTTAGAAATAACTCCTTAGTTGAAACATACTCAGCCTTGATCTCGGCACCGAAGCCCTATGATAGCCGAACTATGAATTCAAAATAGAAGCGGCACAATGCAAGTGAAGATATTAGATATTTCGTTAATTGGGCAACTACCAAAACTTAAGTGCTATAAATAGCAACTCACCAGCCCTCGAGCTTCCAGCCTTGACCGAGCTGAATTACTCGATGTCGAGCTTTACCGCATTCAAGGGTGGTATCAACAAAGATACAAGTGATGTAGCAAGTAAAGAATTCTAATCGGACTCCGATTGAAGTATAAATCGAACTTCACGTAGCTCTTCAGCTTCCGTACGAAATATTGGATCGTTATAACCTAACCAACCGAGAATGACGACTCAAAAGATGAAGCAATAGCTACAGCACGAGCCTACCTTAGAAGTATATGATCACGATAGCATATCATCGAACCCATAAAAAGGGAAGCTTATACGAGACGCAACTATGATTTCCTCGAAAACTTACGACACACGATGAAGCAAATGATGAGGAGTTGATACCAAGCTTTGGAAGGAAGATGGCATATAGTTATCAAGCAATAACGAGATAGAATCGAGTTCCTATAGAACCAGTGTTATGAATATGTAAAAGCTACTAACGACGACAAAACCTAGCTATGCCAAGTCAAAATAGCTAGAAGCAAGAAATGATACGAGAATCAGAAGTCAATACCTATTGCCAAGAGTAAATCACTTATTCAATGAACCGAAGGTCACAAATGGAATGATCGATATCTTAGCAAATAAAATAGTTACCGCTTAGAAATGATACCCCACGAGGGTAAAATACTAAAGATATTAAGCTATCGAATGGAGTGGTAATACCACTAAAAGCAATAAATAAGGGTTAGCTACCCTAGCAATCGTTAAAGTCATGATAACATGATTCATCAACGAGATGAATAGATTCGAGGTAGATACCCAAGCGCTAAAATGAAAGATCATAGCATGTTGTCTCGTATAAGATAGAAAGATGTATGTACATGCATGAATGTATATCATAAGGAAAGAATATGAATGAAGCCTATAGTGCTCCGATTATGGCTTAATTATGATGCACATAGGTATGTATATGTTGATATCAAATAGAAGAGTTTCCTAATGGTGGGATAAAATGAGATGCCATGTAAGAACTTCTAAAAATAAGACGATGTGTATAAATATCGAATGTCTTAGCAAGACATGAGTTTTATAAGTGACCTAAGGGTCAATTAGCACCTAATGAGGTTATGAGTAAAAGATAAAGCTCATATTATGATAAGCATATTGTTTAGCTTCCTATGGAAGTATGTGCACGGCTATCCCTATGAAAGTCGATAACTTAGCAAGTATGTGTGTGAATGTACGGCTATCAGTATGATAGTCGATAAAACTAGCTAATATGTGTGCATATATGTGTATGTGTGTACGGCTATCAGATTGATAGTCGATAAATTAGCAAAGTACATGTATACGGCTATCGGGACGATAGTCGATAGACTAACAAGTTTGTTCATTTTGTCTGACCCGAAAGTATATAAAACCGACAAGTTAATTGATTCTATACACGAAGGATTGACCATGACATACTGACATCGTCAAGACCACTACAAGGATATGATGAGCATATCACAACTTGAGACAAGTCTACCTAATGAATTAGGCACGAAACTACGAGTATCAACGCAGTTGATCCCAACCAGCCGATGAGCATTCCAAATAGAATTAAGTGAGTGTTAGCTCGAAAGCTAACAAGGTGTTCTCACCTTTCCGATTTAGAATCGATTAGAATGAATTACGACGCTAGATTTGAAGCAAGCCAGTAGTAAAATTCAATGCAAAATGAAGCCGATTACGATAAAATAGGACTCAGGCAACACTTTGCGAAGATGGACCCGACAATAGCAAAGGATGAACATGATCATGTTCAGCATGAAAATTCTTTACGTGACTTCGAGTCGACCCGAGACTAGCAAGTGAAAGCACGATCAAAATATACGCACGTAAGAGCATCAATTGCCAAAGCATAGGGACGAACTTTAGCATAGCGCCATAGAAATTAGATTACCGTCCCAATGACGCGCTTAGTCAATGCATATAGAGAAACTATGAAAGCAAGGAAGAGTGCAAGCAAAAGCAAGAGAAGGGTCGACTGCCGATTTAGCAATGATGCCACCAGCTTGCGAAGAACTCTGAAAAGGACCTTTTATACATGGCAATCAACAAGCATGAAGAAGAATACATAGAACGGTAAAAGTAACTAGAACGTACCAGAAGTCGACGGAAGCAAAGGTTCAAGAATAGCTTCATACGGAAGAGCTCTGCTAAACGATTGATGAAAGCGAAAGTTCAAATAAGGCACGACGTGCCAAGAAGAGCTACAAAAGAAATCTAAGAAGAGACATGGGCTACCTACCCACATCTCGTGAGAGGATATGAATTTCGAGGACGAAATTCTTTTAAGGGGGTAGTGTTGTAATAGCCGTAAAAATCCGTCCTGAAAAATTGATGATATCGATTTATACTTAATAATATTCCCGAACTATATTTTATTTAAGGAAGATAGATTAGCGATTAGATTTATTCTTGAGCTATATTATATCTACTGAATAGCATGTTAATGCTACGGAATGATTATTCCGAAATTATTATCGATGAAACATGGGAAAATATTTCCGAAAGATAATACATGAGCTCGAGTTATAGTGCACGAAGTGCAAAGTTAAGATACGAGATGAGATCCGGAACTTGATTCCGGAATGATTGATAGTCGAGTTGTATACTCGAAGAAGCATGAATTACGAGCACAAGTTTATTTATTATTTTATTTTATTATTTTATTTCTTATTGCTTGTTAATGTTGATGCGTAGTAAATTAATTGTGGGATGATTATTTGATGAGTGTGACTATACTAACATGTGTATTAACATACATATAGTGATGATATATCACTTTTCTTATTTTATGTAGAGATTCTACACTAGATCTTTATCATCTATAATTTATACTATATATTATTAATTAGAGACGAAGTGTGACACATATTTTATAATAGACTGTCACGTATCCAATTATGGATACTATAGAAAATATAATCATACACTAAGTACATAGCTAGTGGGAGAAAAATATAATAAATATACAAGTGCAAGTGTGTGTGTGTGTGTGTGAGTGTGAGTGTGACATGTGGCGGCCAAAGGAGAGTGGAGAGTGTCCTTCTCTCAACTATAAATAACCTCCCCTCCACCTTCAAGACCTCATTTGAGACCACCCCACTTTCTCTCTAGAACATGAAGTGAGAGAAGCTCCCACACACCACCACCATCTCCATCTTCTCCGATCACCATCACCGCCATCTCCATCACCACCGGCGACCCAAACCACCTCCGATTGCCCTAAAAAATTTAGCCACAAGTTCCTCTCGATCTCTAGATTAAGATTATGAAGTTAGATTGATGATCAAGATGCTACAAGTTTGATATGCAAGCGCTGCAAATTCGTGGCCAAGTATAAGTGTCGAGTTTCTTTCTTCTTGAGGTAAAATCTTCATATCCTTGATATTCTAGGCTAGAATTTGAAGCTAGATGATTAGGATTACGCATGATAGATGATGATATAGATTCGTGTTTCCTAATCCAAGTCAATGCATGTCCAAAATTCTTTAAGAATGTTGTTCTCCGTCACATTTGATGATCATTGACATGTATATCGTTTGAAACCCCTTTATTTCTCTTAAGATTGAATCATTCCAGCCTCTGTACGAGTCCTTCCTTGTGTTAATCTTGATGAATTCGTGCTAGTTATGATGACATAAGAGACGTAGCATGTTGTTCTTGATCATAGTTTTGGAAGACAACCTTTTTCGATAAAATCTAGGAATTAGCGTGATCTTTCAAAGTCAATTCTGAAACATCCGTGATAGATATGGGTTTGATTCTTTCACCATATTAAAGTACATTGTCTTAGGTTTCCATAGCCTTATCATATGCCCAAGACTAACTTCGTATGCGAATACTGTGATGATTTGAAATCGACATGTCTAAAAACTCGTTTCCGGAAAATCCGATTTTGTATCAGTTTTGAACTTCAATTTTGAAAGCCCTTCCCGCGTCCGAATTTATTCGAGTATAAAATAAAAGTTGTAGGAAATGTTTCCAGCTTTCCAAAGCCTTTTGAATCAGCTCGATCCGAGTTCGTATGAATTAATTATGATTTTTGGAAGTTCGAGTATCAAACCAGCCATTTTCTAGAAAACAGCCTCTGCAACAGTTTTGATCGTCGATTTCGAAAGTCTTTCCGTGTCTGAATTCATTATGGTATAAAATAGAAGTTGTAGTTCGTTGTCTGAACTTTCTATTGATATAAAATCCGTTCCAAATGGTTAAGTAACGAGCGAGATATGCTAATTTGGAGTTCATGTGCCAAATCTGTGAATTGCCCCGCCCAGAATTTTCATCTCTAAAGATTATTTGATCTCACATTTCACTCTACCTAAAATCATGAAATAAGTACATGACTTAGCTCTCTGTCTTAAGTACTTATATCCAGAATTCCAATTTAATCAAAGTTCATATGCATAAGATATAAATTCTCAAGATCAGCTTGTCTCAGTTTGTAACTTCGGTCGAATCATGATGAAGAACACTTTATCACTCATACCTCACTTCAATTCAGAGTGTCTAATTTATACCAATTGGTAGATGAGGTCTTAGCTACTCATTCATATCATCCAATTCCCGTTTGATGACCAAACACTTGAGAGCATAAATAATTCTTCTAGATATAACCACTCGACCTTGTTGTGTACATAAGCTTCGATGATTAAATCAATTGTGTGCCATGCACACGTTCAGCCCCTATACCTATCTTTTCATTCGAAGCTATTACCTCATAGCCATCATCCGAAGTCAAAATATCTTGAAAGGATCGATGAATATAGCTTCCATGAATCATTTCATAGAGCTCAACCATTCGGCCTTTTTGGCTAAGTCCTAAATAATAAATTCAACTTCTTGAGTTGATCTTGGAAGATTAATTCTACTTCTCTATAATCTCTTATCCTCCATTTAACTCCTCCAATCTAGAGTGTGAGATAGCTAGGTATAATGATAAGTTATGAGGCCAATAGGATAAGAGATTAATAAGTAAGATAAGTATGATATATACTTAGGTACATAGTTATACTTAAGTATAGATAACATTATTAAAGGATGATGATGTATATGCTATGTGTTATCAATACAAGAGTATTGATTTGTGTGAGGTATGATATAATATTTAAGGTACAAGTCTTGGAGTTCAAGGAACGAAGCAAAGGAGCAGGAGTTCACCATAATACTTGTTCACCAAAGAGTGAGCTCTTATTTTATATAAATCAAAGCATGATTTGCATTTACTTAAAGTTATGCAAGCATGATTTATATTGCATAAGCATGATTTGTTAAAAGCTTTAGACTTGCCATGTTTTGTTGCATGCATGTACCAGTCTACGACAGCTTAACGATCGGCCCTTCTGAATCGAGATGTCAGTCGGGTAAGTGTGCACACAAGGTAAATGTAATACCCCATATTTTATTTACTTTAATTAAAGGATGTTAGATATATAATAATAATAATAATAATAATAATAATAATAATAATAATAATAATAATAATAATAATAATAATCTATTATAGTTTATCATCAGAGGAGAAAAACGAGATAAGGAAGAAGACGAAGATTAAAATGAGAATTTCTTAGAAATTAATGATTATGGATGAATTAATTATCGTTTTAATTTCCTATGACTTGAAAGATATATCGAGAAAGTATACTATATTTAAATATATAGTAAAATATTTGTTTTAAGTTAGTGAGATTGTAGTTAATTTTCGAAGACGGAAATTATAACGAATTTTTATTCGTATTTGCTCTCCGGGTAATTGACTATTGAGATATATAATATTGGTCCTTATAATTTTAGGACTTGACATGGGTGTTGTGAGAGGATTGTTTATGTCGGAGATGAGAAATTAGGAGATTCAAGGTTTAAATAAGAGTTGGATGATAAGTTAAGAATAAAAGAAAAGAAAAGAAAAGAGTATTATTATATTAATAAGGGGGTAAGATAATTGTTATCAAATATTATCATCTTTCATCTATCTTAACCCACCGCCACTTTTGTTTTTATTTTCTTTTCCTTTCTTTCTTTCCTCTCACCTGCGAACACTCCCATCAACACACCCACCGCCATTTTCGACCCTGAAGCTTTTGGAAATCAAACGAAAAACGTAGATTGAGGGTTAGATAAGCTTGTGATTAAGGTAAGTTAGCTATTTGATTAATTCTTATGTTTGAGAAACCAAAGAGGATACCGCAACTATTGCTACATATTAATTCGAATTTGATGATGATGATTTTTGATTCTTAATCTTTTTGATTTGTAAGTGTTCTAGGATGACTGTTAATGTTTTTATTCAAGAAAAATCTACTTTAACCTGAAGATACTGGAAAATCGAATTGTAGGATAACTTTGGGGATTTTTAATTTCGAATTTTCTTGGGTAAAACTGAGTATGATTATACTTATATGCTTGGAAGAAGCATGAATTTAATTTGTGAGAATTTTTTTAGAGTTCAATTTCATGATTTTCAAAATTAGTGTTCTTGATGAAACTGGGGGTTGTTATTTCGATTTTATTTCATAAAATTGATGAAGGGGGTATGAAACTGACTTTATATGATGCTTAAAGGGGATTTTTGAGAAGTTTTTGGAGCACCTCTATGTCAAAAATGGAATTGATGTGTATAAATAGATTGGGCATTTTTATTTTATTTTTATTTTTTGATCTTGATGCTATATGATTAAATTGATGAAGGGAATATGATATGTATATTGTTTGATGCTTATTTTGAAGTTTGGAAAATATTTGGAACCCTCTACAGGACTGAATTCGAAATTTAAGTTTGGAGTAATTGAAGGTTTCAAATGTTTAAGTGTTTTTGTTTATATTTAAACCTGAAAAGTATTTTCTTCTTCATTTTAAGCTTATTTCTGATTATTGGGGTTAAGAGAAAAGTTTTCTATTTTTCTATTATTTTCCAACTTTGATTGTAGTTGAGTTTAGAATGATCGAATGTGAGAGACGAGCATGTAAATAAGTTGGATCATCGATTATAAGTTAGAAGAATTATTTCTAAATTTTTTTAGACTTTAGAATCGAGAGTTAGACGAGTTTGAGGAATGATGGGAACACGTATATGCATATATGTGTTATTGCTTTATATGACTTCAATTAAGAATGAAAATGGATAAAATAAGTTAAACTCTCTTATCGAACAACTTCTCAATAAAGACCAAATGTTAAGATTATCGAGATATGTTTAGAGAAGTAGATAAGAAGATAAGTTAAGTAGAAAAAGGTTATTTCCTATTTTATTTTTGTTTCTTTGTCAGCTTTATTTATTCTTTCGTTTCGATGAAGGAACGAGCGGAAACTTAAGGATTGGAAATAACTGAGAAAAGGAGGAGTAATAGGAAAAAGCTAGCCGGAGTCAGGTGGGCTTTCGAACTAAAATGAAATGAATATGCCTCTATATATGTATATGAGGATTATGCTTTTAAATGATTGACTTGCCAATGTTTGATGTTTATGTGTGATACCACCTACTGAGGAAGGACAATATCGGTCCTGTGTGATGCAGGATTTGTGTACACATTGTGATTGTGTGCTTTCCATTTATTTTGGTTGGCCGATCACGGTGATTGAGAGGGAGGCCTACCTCTCAACACATAAGATTATGTGATAGTAGTTGTGGTATATACATAATGAGAATGATGATATGATTTATGACAGCTGTCTATGAAGTAAAAGTATTTTAGCAAGCACATGTTATATTTTTACATAAGAAATCCATGTGCTAAGCTTAAAAATGGCAAGTTCAATATATAGCTCTAAGTAACAACTTTCAATATTTTGGCATGTGTTCACTGAGTACTTAGCTAGTGCTCAGCCCTGCATATTGTTTTCTAAAATGTGCAGGCAAAGCTGGGATGAAGTTGGGAGTATGCCGAGCAGAGCTTTTGTTATTATTTTGAAAGTGTCTTCTTGTATATAGTTCGAGTTCTAGGATTATATGTCTTCATACATGTAATCTCTTTAGATGATCCATTCCGCTGCAATACTCTTGATATTATTGTTGAAGCTTGATGAGCATGAAGTTGATATATAAATTATTATCTTCACATGAACTCCGAGATAACTTATCCTTATTCGTTGAAAGTTATCAAATATTGGGAATGTATTCAGGTTTACTATTTCTAGATGACTTTTTGTATTGTTGAAAGGTTGTCTTTCACTTTTCATTATCTTTAGATTTGGATTATCCTTGATTGGATTACTGAGCCCTTGAATAATTCTTTCTAGCTTGTTGTAAATGGGCAGGAATTATTTCAATTGATTTTAGTTTCCCTCGAGGTACATGTTGACCTGATCATTTTGGAATTGTTGTTGAGATCAATATCCTCCCTTCTGGGTTTTGTTGATGAAGTAAATAAATATATCTCGAATATTCAGGTCATTCTTTCATTCTCTAATCCGAAATACGTTTAGTTTTTATTCATTTTTCCATTTTATTTATTTAGTCACATGTTACTCGGTTTAAATAGCCTTTAATTTAAATCGGGCTATGACAGATTGGTATCAGAGCAATTGTTTGCTCTGAACTTGAACTTCTTTCGAGTCTAGTCTAATTTGCATTCTTAGACTAGTTGAGTTTGAACAACAAAAGCTCAGCACTCCCTCTGATCCAGCTATGCCAGGTACGTATTTCAACACTTTAGTTGAGGGTGAAGATTGAGTTATAAAGTATTATATACTTGACATGTTGAGATAAATATGAGATTACAAAATATGTATATTACATTATAGATTTCACTATCCTTGTTTGATGATGAGTAGATGTTTGTACCAATGTTGCAAGGGAGACAATTGTGTCTTATTGGGGAGTAAGAGTAACATAAGAAATAATTTTACCTATGAAATGCGAAAATGAGAATTGAGGGATTGTACCCTGAATGATAATCTATGAGTTTTGCAATATCGCATGAGTTATCGAGATATGTTGGGCGAATTTTTAGCTCATTACCATAGGATGTATCTAGATGCCAGTGTGTCATGACATGATGTCACGAGAGTTGAGCACATACTTTATCTCATACTGTTATGACTGTTAATGTTTTTATTCAAGAAAAATCTACTTTAACCTCAAGATACTGGAAAATCGAATTGTAGGATAACTTTGGGGATTTTTAATTTCGAATTTTCTTGGGTAAAACTGAGTATGATTATACTTATATGATTGGAAGAAGCATGAATTTAATTTGTGAGAATTTTTTTAGTGTTCAATTTCATGATTTTCAAAATTAGTGTTCTTGATGAAACTGGGGGGTTGTTATTTCGATTTTATTTCATAAAATTAATGATGGGGGTATGAAACTGACTTTATATGATGCTTAAAGACGGTTTTTGAGAAGTTTTTGGAGCACCTCTATGTCAAAAATGGAATTGATGTGTATAAATAGATTGGGCATTTTTATTTTATTTTTATTTTTTGATCTTCATGCTATATGATTAAATTGATGAAGGGAATACGATATGTATATTGTTTGATGCTTATTTTGAAGTTTGGAAAATATTTGGAACCCTCTATAGGACTGAATTCAAAATTTAAGTTTGGAGTAATTGAAGGTTTCAAATGTTTAAGTGTTTTTGTTTATATTTAAACCTGAAAAGTATTTTCTTCTGCATTTTAAGCTTAATTCTGATTATTGGGGTTAAGAGAAAAGTTTTCTATTTTTCTATTATTTTCCAACTTTGACTGTAGTTGAGTTTAGAATGATCGAATGTGAGAGACGAGCATGTAAATAAGTTGGATCATCGATTATAAGTTAGAAGAATTATTTCTAAATTTTTTTCGACTTTATAATCGAGAGTTAGACGAGTTTGAGGAATGATGGGAACACGTATATGCATATATGTGTTATTGCTTTATATGACTTCAATTAAGAATGAAAATGGATAAAATAAGTTAAACTCTCTTATCGAACAACTTCTCAATAAAGACCGATGTTAAGATTATCGAGATATGTTTAGAGAAGTAGATAAGAAGATAAGTTAAGTAGAAAAAGGTTATTTCCTATTTTATTTTTGTTTCTTTGTCAGTTTTATTTATTCTTTCGTTTCGATGAAGGAACGAGGAGAAACTTAAGGATTGGAAATAACTGAGAAAAGGAGGAGTAATAGGAAAAAGCTAGCCGGAGTCAGGTGGACTTTCGAACTAAAATGAAATGAATATGCCTCTATATATGTATATGAGGATTATGCTTTTAAATGATTGACTTGCCAATGTTTGATGTTTATGTGTGATACCACCTACTGAGGAAGGACGATATCGGTCCTGTGTGATGCAGGATTTGTGTACACGTTGTGATTGTGTGCTTTCTATTTATTTTGGTTGGCCGATCACGGTGATTGAGAGGGAGGCCTACCTCTCACACATAAGATTATGTGATAGTAGTTGTGGTATATACATAATGAGAATGATGATATGATTTATGACAGCTGTCTATGAAGTAAAAGTATTTTAGCAAGCACATGTTATATTTTTACATAAGAAATCCATGTGCTAAGCTTAAAAATGGCAAGTTCAATATATAGCTCTAAGTAACAACTTTCAATATTTTGGCATGTGTTCACTGAGTACTTAGCTAGTGCTCAGCCCTGCATATTGTTTTCTAAAATGTGCAGGCAAAGCTGGGATGAAGTTGGGAGTATGCCGAGCAGAGCTTTTGTTATTATTTTGAAAGTGTCTTCTTGTATATAGTTCGAGTTCTAGGATTATATGTCTTCATACATGTAATCTCTTTAGATGATCCATTCCGCTGCAATACTCTTGATATTATTGTTGAAGCTTGATGAGCATGAAGTTGATATATAAATTATTATCTTCACATGAACTCCGAGATAACTTATCCTTATTCGTTGAAAGTTATCAAATATTGGGAATGTATTCAGGTTTACTATTTCTAGATGACTTTTTGTATTGTTGAAAGGTTGTCTTTCACTTTTCATTATCTTTAGATTTGGATTATCCTTGATTGGATTACTGAGCCCTTGAATAATTCTTTCTAGCTTGTTGTAAATGGGCAGGAATTATTTCAATTGATTTTAGTTTCCCTCGAGGTACATGTTGACCTGATCATTTTGGAATTGTTGTTGAGATCAATATCCTCCCTTCTGGGTTTTGTTGATGAAGTAAATAAATATATCTCGAATATTCAGGTCATTCTTTCATTCTCTAATCCGAAATACGTTTAGTTTTTATTCATTTTTCCATTTTATTTATTTAGTCACATGTTACTCGGTTTAAATAGCCTTTAATTTAAATCGGGCTATGACAGATTGGTACCAGAGCAATTGTTTGCTCTGAACTTGAACTTCTTTCGAGTCTAGTCTAATTTGCATTCTTAGACTAGTTGAGTTTGAACAACAAAAGCTCAGCACTCCCTCTGATCCAGCTATGCCAGGTACGTATTTCAACACTTTAGTTGAGGGTGAAGATTGAGTTATAAAGTATTATATACTTGACATGTTGAGATAAATATGAGATTACAAAATATGTATATTACATTATAGATTTCACTATCCTTGTTTGATGATGAGTAGATGTTTGTACCAATGTTGCAAGGGAGACAATTGTGTCTTATTGGGGAGTAAGAGTAACATAAGAAATAATTTTACCTATGAAATGCGAAAATGAGAATTGAGGGATTGTACCCTGAATGATAATCTATGAGTTTTGCAATATCGCATGAGTTATCGAGATATGTTGGGCGAATTTTTAGCTCATTACCATAGGATGTATCTAGATGCCAGTGTGTCATGACATGATGTCACGAGAGTTGAGCACATACTTTATCTCATACTGTTATGACTGTTAATGTTTTTATTCAAGAAAAATCTACTTTAACCTCAAGATACTGGAAAATCGAATTGTAGGATAACTTTGGGGATTTTTAATTTCGAATTTTCTTGGGTAAAACTGAGTATGATTATACTTATATGATTGGAAGAAGCATGAATTTAATTTGTGAGAATTTTTTTAGTGTTCAATTTCATGATTTTCAAAATTAGTGTTCTTGATGAAACTGGGGGGTTGTTATTTCGATTTTATTTCATAAAATTAATGATGGGGGTATGAAACTGACTTTATATGATGCTTAAAGACGGTTTTTGAGAAGTTTTTGGAGCACCTCTATGTCAAAAATGGAATTGATGTGTATAAATAGATTGGGCATTTTTATTTTATTTTTATTTTTTGATCTTCATGCTATATGATTAAATTGATGAAGGGAATACGATATGTATATTGTTTGATGCTTATTTTGAAGTTTGGAAAATATTTGGAACCCTCTATAGGACTGAATTCAAAATTTAAGTTTGGAGTAATTGAAGGTTTCAAATGTTTAAGTGTTTTTGTTTATATTTAAACCTGAAAAGTATTTTCTTCTGCATTTTAAGCTTAATTCTGATTATTGGGGTTAAGAGAAAAGTTTTCTATTTTTCTATTATTTTCCAACTTTGACTGTAGTTGAGTTTAGAATGATCGAATGTGAGAGACGAGCATGTAAATAAGTTGGATCATCGATTATAAGTTAGAAGAATTATTTCTAAATTTTTTTCGACTTTATAATCGAGAGTTAGACGAGTTTGAGGAATGATGGGAACACGTATATGCATATATGTGTTATTGCTTTATATGACTTCAATTAAGAATGAAAATGGATAAAATAAGTTAAACTCTCTTATCGAACAACTTCTCAATAAAGACCGATGTTAAGATTATCGAGATATGTTTAGAGAAGTAGATAAGAAGATAAGTTAAGTAGAAAAAGGTTATTTCCTATTTTATTTTTGTTTCTTTGTCAGTTTTATTTATTCTTTCGTTTCGATGAAGGAACGAGGAGAAACTTAAGGATTGGAAATAACTGAGAAAAGGAGGAGTAATAGGAAAAAGCTAGCCGGAGTCAGGTGGACTTTCGAACTAAAATGAAATGAATATGCCTCTATATATGTATATGAGGATTATGCTTTTAAATGATTGACTTGCCAATGTTTGATGTTTATGTGTGATACCACCTACTGAGGAAGGACGATATCGGTCCTGTGTGATGCAGGATTTGTGTACACGTTGTGATTGTGTGCTTTCTATTTATTTTGGTTGGCCGATCACGGTGATTGAGAGGGAGGCCTACCTCTCACACATAAGATTATGTGATAGTAGTTGTGGTATATACATAATGAGAATGATGATATGATTTATGACAGCTGTCTATGAAGTAAAAGTATTTTAGCAAGCACATGTTATATTTTTACATAAGAAATCCATGTGCTAAGCTTAAAAATGGCAAGTTCAATATATAGCTCTAAGTAACAACTTTCAATATTTTGGCATGTGTTCACTGAGTACTTAGCTAGTGCTCAGCCCTGCATATTGTTTTCTAAAATGTGCAGGCAAAGCTGGGATGAAGTTGGGAGTATGCCGAGCAGAGCTTTTGTTATTATTTTGAAAGTGTCTTCTTGTATATAGTTCGAGTTCTAGGATTATATGTCTTCATACATGTAATCTCTTTAGATGATCCATTCCGCTGCAATACTCTTGATATTATTGTTGAAGCTTGATGAGCATGAAGTTGATATATAAATTATTATCTTCACATGAACTCCGAGATAACTTATCCTTATTCGTTGAAAGTTATCAAATATTGGGAATGTATTCAGGTTTACTATTTCTAGATGACTTTTTGTATTGTTGAAAGGTTGTCTTTCACTTTTCATTATCTTTAGATTTGGATTATCCTTGATTGGATTACTGAGCCCTTGAATAATTCTTTCTAGCTTGTTGTAAATGGGCAGGAATTATTTCAATTGATTTTAGTTTCCCTCGAGGTACATGTTGACCTGATCATTTTGGAATTGTTGTTGAGATCAATATCCTCCCTTCTGGGTTTTGTTGATGAAGTAAATAAATATATCTCGAATATTCAGGTCATTCTTTCATTCTCTAATCCGAAATACGTTTAGTTTTTATTCATTTTTCCATTTTATTTATTTAGTCACATGTTACTCGGTTTAAATAGCCTTTAATTTAAATCGGGCTATGACAGATTGGTACCAGAGCAATTGTTTGCTCTGAACTTGAACTTCTTTCGAGTCTAGTCTAATTTGCATTCTTAGACTAGTTGAGTTTGAACAACAAAAGCTCAGCACTCCCTCTGATCCAGCTATGCCAGGTACGTATTTCAACACTTTAGTTGAGGGTGAAGATTGAGTTATAAAGTATTATATACTTGACATGTTGAGATAAATATGAGATTACAAAATATGTATATTACATTATAGATTTCACTATCCTTGTTTGATGATGAGTAGATGTTTGTACCAATGTTGCAAGGGAGACAATTGTGTCTTATTGGGGAGTAAGAGTAACATAAGAAATAATTTTACCTATGAAATGCGAAAATGAGAATTGAGGGATTGTACCCTGAATGATAATCTATGAGTTTTGCAATATCGCATGAGTTATCGAGATATGTTGGGCGAATTTTTAGCTCATTACCATAGGATGTATCTAGATGCCAGTGTGTCATGACATGATGTCACGAGAGTTGAGCACATACTTTATCTCATACTGTTATGACTGTTAATGTTTTTATTCAAGAAAAATCTACTTTAACCTCAAGATACTGGAAAATCGAATTGTAGGATAACTTTGGGGATTTTTAATTTCGAATTTTCTTGGGTAAAACTGAGTATGATTATACTTATATGATTGGAAGAAGCATGAATTTAATTTGTGAGAATTTTTTTAGTGTTCAATTTCATGATTTTCAAAATTAGTGTTCTTGATGAAACTGGGGGGTTGTTATTTCGATTTTATTTCATAAAATTAATGATGGGGGTATGAAACTGACTTTATATGATGCTTAAAGACGGTTTTTGAGAAGTTTTTGGAGCACCTCTATGTCAAAAATGGAATTGATGTGTATAAATAGATTGGGCATTTTTATTTTATTTTTATTTTTTGATCTTCATGCTATATGATTAAATTGATGAAGGGAATACGATATGTATATTGTTTGATGCTTATTTTGAAGTTTGGAAAATATTTGGAACCCTCTATAGGACTGAATTCAAAATTTAAGTTTGGAGTAATTGAAGGTTTCAAATGTTTAAGTGTTTTTGTTTATATTTAAACCTGAAAAGTATTTTCTTCTGCATTTTAAGCTTAATTCTGATTATTGGGGTTAAGAGAAAAGTTTTCTATTTTTCTATTATTTTCCAACTTTGACTGTAGTTGAGTTTAGAATGATCGAATGTGAGAGACGAGCATGTAAATAAGTTGGATCATCGATTATAAGTTAGAAGAATTATTTCTAAATTTTTTCGACTTTATAATCGAGAGTTAGACGAGTTTGAGGAATGATGGGAACACGTATATGCATATATGTGTTATTGCTTTATATGACTTCAATTAAGAATGAAAATGGATAAAATAAGTTAAACTCTCTTATCGAACAACTTCTCAATAAAGACCGATGTTAAGATTATCGAGATATGTTTAGAGAAGTAGATAAGAAGATAAGTTAAGTAGAAAAAGGTTATTTCCTATTTTATTTTTGTTTCTTTGTCAGTTTTATTTATTCTTTCGTTTCGATGAAGGAACGAGGAGAAACTTAAGGATTGGAAATAACTGAGAAAAGGAGGAGTAATAGGAAAAAGCTAGCCGGAGTCAGGTGGACTTTCGAACTAAAATGAAATGAATATGCCTCTATATATGTATATGAGGATTATGCTTTTAAATGATTGACTTGCCAATGTTTGATGTTTATGTGTGATACCACCTACTGAGGAAGGACGATATCGGTCCTGTGTGATGCAGGATTTGTGTACACGTTGTGATTGTGTGCTTTCTATTTATTTTGGTTGGCCGATCACGGTGATTGAGAGGGAGGCCTACCTCTCACACATAAGATTATGTGATAGTAGTTGTGGTATATACATAATGAGAATGATGATATGATTTATGACAGCTGTCTATGAAGTAAAAGTATTTTAGCAAGCACATGTTATATTTTTACATAAGAAATCCATGTGCTAAGCTTAAAAATGGCAAGTTCAATATATAGCTCTAAGTAACAACTTTCAATATTTTGGCATGTGTTCACTGAGTACTTAGCTAGTGCTCAGCCCTGCATATTGTTTTCTAAAATGTGCAGGCAAAGCTGGGATGAAGTTGGGAGTATGCCGAGCAGAGCTTTTGTTATTATTTTGAAAGTGTCTTCTTGTATATAGTTCGAGTTCTAGGATTATATGTCTTCATACATGTAATCTCTTTAGATGATCCATTCCGCTGCAATACTCTTGATATTATTGTTGAAGCTTGATGAGCATGAAGTTGATATATAAATTATTATCTTCACATGAACTCCGAGATAACTTATCCTTATTCGTTGAAAGTTATCAAATATTGGGAATGTATTCAGGTTTACTATTTCTAGATGACTTTTTGTATTGTTGAAAGGTTGTCTTTCACTTTTCATTATCTTTAGATTTGGATTATCCTTGATTGGATTACTGAGCCCTTGAATAATTCTTTCTAGCTTGTTGTAAATGGGCAGGAATTATTTCAATTGATTTTAGTTTCCCTCGAGGTACATGTTGACCTGATCATTTTGGAATTGTTGTTGAGATCAATATCCTCCCTTCTGGGTTTTGTTGATGAAGTAAATAAATATATCTCGAATATTCAGGTCATTCTTTCATTCTCTAATCCGAAATACGTTTAGTTTTTATTCATTTTTCCATTTTATTTATTTAGTCACATGTTACTCGGTTTAAATAGCCTTTAATTTAAATCGGGCTATGACAGATTGGTATCAGAGCAATTGTTTGCTCTGAACTTGAACTTCTTTCGAGTCTAGTCTAATTTGCATTCTTAGACTAGTTGAGTTTGAACAACAAAAGCTCAGCACTCCCTCTGATCCAGCTATGCCAGGTACGTATTTCAACACTTTAGTTGAGGGTGAAGATTGAGTTATAAAGTATTATATACTTGACATGTTGAGATAAATATGAGATTACAAAATATGTATATTACATTATAGATTTCACTATCCTTGTTTGATGATGAGTAGATGTTTGTACCAATGTTGCAAGGGAGACAATTGTGTCTTATTGGGGAGTAAGAGTAACATAAGAAATAATTTTACCTATGAAATGCGAAAATGAGAATTGAGGGATTGTACCCTGAATGATAATCTATGAGTTTTGCAATATCGCATGAGTTATCGAGATATGTTGGGCGAATTTTTAGCTCATTACCATAGGATGTATCTAGATGCCAGTGTGTCATGACATGATGTCACGAGAGTTGAGCACATACTTTATCTCATACTGTTATGACTGTTAATGTTTTTATTCAAGAAAAATCTACTTTAACCTCAAGATACTGGAAAATCGAATTGTAGGATAACTTTGGGGATTTTTAATTTCGAATTTTCTTGGGTAAAACTGAGTATGATTATACTTATATGATTGGAAGAAGCATGAATTTAATTTGTGAGAATTTTTTTAGTGTTCAATTTCATGATTTTCAAAATTAGTGTTCTTGATGAAACTGGGGGGTTGTTATTTCGATTTTATTTCATAAAATTAATGATGGGGGTATGAAACTGACTTTATATGATGCTTAAAGACGGTTTTTGAGAAGTTTTTGGAGCACCTCTATGTCAAAAATGGAATTGATGTGTATAAATAGATTGGGCATTTTTATTTTATTTTTATTTTTGATCTTCATGCTATATGATTAAATTGATGAAGGGAATACGATATGTATATTGTTTGATGCTTATTTTGAAGTTTGGAAAATATTTGGAACCCTCTATAGGACTGAATTCAAAATTTAAGTTTGGAGTAATTGAAGGTTTCAAATGTTTAAGTGTTTTTGTTTATATTTAAACCTGAAAAGTATTTTCTTCTGCATTTTAAGCTTAATTCTGATTATTGGGGTTAAGAGAAAAGTTTTCTATTTTTCTATTATTTTCCAACTTTGACTGTAGTTGAGTTTAGAATGATCGAATGTGAGAGACGAGCATGTAAATAAGTTGGATCATCGATTATAAGTTAGAAGAATTATTTCTAAATTTTTTTCGACTTTATAATCGAGAGTTAGACGAGTTTGAGGAATGATGGGAACACGTATATGCATATATGTGTTATTGCTTTATATGACTTCAATTAAGAATGAAAATGGATAAAATAAGTTAAACTCTCTTATCGAACAACTTCTCAATAAAGACCGATGTTAAGATTATCGAGATATGTTTAGAGAAGTAGATAAGAAGATAAGTTAAGTAGAAAAAGGTTATTTCCTATTTTATTTTTGTTTCTTTGTCAGTTTTATTTATTCTTTCGTTTCGATGAAGGAACGAGGAGAAACTTAAGGATTGGAAATAACTGAGAAAAGGAGGAGTAATAGGAAAAAGCTAGCCGGAGTCAGGTGGACTTTCGAACTAAAATGAAATGAATATGCCTCTATATATGTATATGAGGATTATGCTTTTAAATGATTGACTTGCCAATGTTTGATGTTTATGTGTGATACCACCTACTGAGGAAGGACGATATCGGTCCTGTGTGATGCAGGATTTGTGTACATGTTGTGATTGTGTGCTTTCTATTTATTTTGGTTGGCCGATCACGGTGATTGAGAGGGAGGCCTACCTCTCACACATAAGATTATGTGATAGTAGTTGTGGTATATACATAATGAGAATGATGATATGATTTATGACAGCTGTCTATGAAGTAAAAGTATTTTAGCAAGCACATGTTATATTTTTACATAAGAAATCCATGTGCTAAGCTTAAAAATGGCAAGTTCAATATATAGCTCTAAGTAACAACTTTCAATATTTTGGCATGTGTTCACTGAGTACTTAGCTAGTGCTCAGCCCTGCATATTGTTTTCTAAAATGTGCAGGCAAAGCTGGGATGAAGTTGGGAGTATGCCGAGCAGAGCTTTTGTTATTATTTTGAAAGTGTCTTCTTGTATATAGTTCGAGTTCTAGGATTATATGTCTTCATACATGTAATCTCTTTAGATGATCCATTCCGCTGCAATACTCTTGATATTATTGTTGAAGCTTGATGAGCATGAAGTTGATATATAAATTATTATCTTCACATGAACTCCGAGATAACTTATCCTTATTCGTTGAAAGTTATCAAATATTGGGAATGTATTCAGGTTTACTATTTCTAGATGACTTTTTGTATTGTTGAAAGGTTGTCTTTCACTTTTCATTATCTTTAGATTTGGATTATCCTTGATTGGATTACTGAGCCCTTGAATAATTCTTTCTAGCTTGTTGTAAATGGGCAGGAATTATTTCAATTGATTTTAGTTTCCCTCGAGGTACATGTTGACCTGATCATTTTGGAATTGTTGTTGAGATCAATATCCTCCCTTCTGGGTTTTGTTGATGAAGTAAATAAATATATCTCGAATATTCAGGTCATTCTTTCATTCTCTAATCCGAAATACGTTTAGTTTTTATTCATTTTTCCATTTTATTTATTTAGTCACATGTTACTCGGTTTAAATAGCCTTTAATTTAAATCGGGCTATGACAGATTGGTACCAGAGCAATTGTTTGCTCTGAACTTGAACTTCTTTCGAGTCTAGTCTAATTTGCATTCTTAGACTAGTTGAGTTTGAACAACAAAAGCTCAGCACTCCCTCTGATCCAGCTATGCCAGGTACGTATTTCAACACTTTAGTTGAGGGTGAAGATTGAGTTATAAAGTATTATATACTTGACATGTTGAGATAAATATGAGATTACAAAATATGTATATTACATTATAGATTTCACTATCCTTGTTTGATGATGAGTAGATGTTTGTACCAATGTTGCAAGGGAGACAATTGTGTCTTATTGGGGAGTAAGAGTAACATAAGAAATAATTTTACCTATGAAATGCGAAAATGAGAATTGAGGGATTGTACCCTGAATGATAATCTATGAGTTTTGCAATATCGCATGAGTTATCGAGATATGTTGGGCGAATTTTTAGCTCATTACCATAGGATGTATCTAGATGCCAGTGTGTCATGACATGATGTCACGAGAGTTGAGCACATACTTTATCTCATACTGTTATGACTGTTAATGTTTTTATTCAAGAAAAATCTACTTTAACCTCAAGATACTGGAAAATCGAATTGTAGGATAACTTTGGGGATTTTTAATTTCGAATTTTCTTGGGTAAAACTGAGTATGATTATACTTATATGATTGGAAGAAGCATGAATTTAATTTGTGAGAATTTTTTTAGTGTTCAATTTCATGATTTTCAAAATTAGTGTTCTTGATGAAACTGGGGGGTTGTTATTTCGATTTTATTTCATAAAATTAATGATGGGGGTATGAAACTGACTTTATATGATGCTTAAAGACGGTTTTTGAGAAGTTTTTGGAGCACCTCTATGTCAAAAATGGAATTGATGTGTATAAATAGATTGGGCATTTTTATTTTATTTTTATTTTTTGATCTTCATGCTATATGATTAAATTGATGAAGGGAATACGATATGTATATTGTTTGATGCTTATTTTGAAGTTTGGAAAATATTTGGAACCCTCTATAGGACTGAATTCAAAATTTAAGTTTGGAGTAATTGAAGGTTTCAAATGTTTAAGTGTTTTTGTTTATATTTAAACCTGAAAAGTATTTTCTTCTGCATTTTAAGCTTAATTCTGATTATTGGGGTTAAGAGAAAAGTTTTCTATTTTTCTATTATTTTCCAACTTTGACTGTAGTTGAGTTTAGAATGATCGAATGTGAGAGACGAGCATGTAAATAAGTTGGATCATCGATTATAAGTTAGAAGAATTATTTCTAAATTTTTTTCGACTTTATAATCGAGAGTTAGACGAGTTTGAGGAATGATGGGAACACGTATATGCATATATGTGTTATTGCTTTATATGACTTCAATTAAGAATGAAAATGGATAAAATAAGTTAAACTCTCTTATCGAACAACTTCTCAATAAAGACCGATGTTAAGATTATCGAGATATGTTTAGAGAAGTAGATAAGAAGATAAGTTAAGTAGAAAAAGGTTATTTCCTATTTTATTTTTGTTTCTTTGTCAGTTTTATTTATTCTTTCGTTTCGATGAAGGAACGAGGAGAAACTTAAGGATTGGAAATAACTGAGAAAAGGAGGAGTAATAGGAAAAAGCTAGCCGGAGTCAGGTGGACTTTCGAACTAAAATGAAATGAATATGCCTCTATATATGTATATGAGGATTATGCTTTTAAATGATTGACTTGCCAATGTTTGATGTTTATGTGTGATACCACCTACTGAGGAAGGACGATATCGGTCCTGTGTGATGCAGGATTTGTGTACACGTTGTGATTGTGTGCTTTCTATTTATTTTGGTTGGCCGATCACGGTGATTGAGAGGGAGGCCTACCTCTCACACATAAGATTATGTGATAGTAGTTGTGGTATATACATAATGAGAATGATGATATGATTTATGACAGCTGTCTATGAAGTAAAAGTATTTTAGCAAGCACATGTTATATTTTTACATAAGAAATCCATGTGCTAAGCTTAAAAATGGCAAGTTCAATATATAGCTCTAAGTAACAACTTTCAATATTTTGGCATGTGTTCACTGAGTACTTAGCTAGTGCTCAGCCCTGCATATTGTTTTCTAAAATGTGCAGGCAAAGCTGGGATGAAGTTGGGAGTATGCCGAGCAGAGCTTTTGTTATTATTTTGAAAGTGTCTTCTTGTATATAGTTCGAGTTCTAGGATTATATGTCTTCATACATGTAATCTCTTTAGATGATCCATTCCGCTGCAATACTCTTGATATTATTGTTGAAGCTTGATGAGCATGAAGTTGATATATAAATTATTATCTTCACATGAACTCCGAGATAACTTATCCTTATTCGTTGAAAGTTATCAAATATTGGGAATGTATTCAGGTTTACTATTTCTAGATGACTTTTTGTATTGTTGAAAGGTTGTCTTTCACTTTTCATTATCTTTAGATTTGGATTATCCTTGATTGGATTACTGAGCCCTTGAATAATTCTTTCTAGCTTGTTGTAAATGGGCAGGAATTATTTCAATTGATTTTAGTTTCCCTCGAGGTACATGTTGACCTGATCATTTTGGAATTGTTGTTGAGATCAATATCCTCCCTTCTGGGTTTTGTTGATGAAGTAAATAAATATATCTCGAATATTCAGGTCATTCTTTCATTCTCTAATCCGAAATACGTTTAGTTTTTATTCATTTTTCCATTTTATTTATTTAGTCACATGTTACTCGGTTTAAATAGCCTTTAATTTAAATCGGGCTATGACAGATTGGTACCAGAGCAATTGTTTGCTCTGAACTTGAACTTCTTTCGAGTCTAGTCTAATTTGCATTCTTAGACTAGTTGAGTTTGAACAACAAAAGCTCAGCACTCCCTCTGATCCAGCTATGCCAGGTACGTATTTCAACACTTTAGTTGAGGGTGAAGATTGAGTTATAAAGTATTATATACTTGACATGTTGAGATAAATATGAGATTACAAAATATGTATATTACATTATAGATTTCACTATCCTTGTTTGATGATGAGTAGATGTTTGTACCAATGTTGCAAGGGAGACAATTGTGTCTTATTGGGGAGTAAGAGTAACATAAGAAATAATTTTACCTATGAAATGCGAAAATGAGAATTGAGGGATTGTACCCTGAATGATAATCTATGAGTTTTGCAATATCGCATGAGTTATCGAGATATGTTGGGCGAATTTTTAGCTCATTACCATAGGATGTATCTAGATGCCAGTGTGTCATGACATGATGTCACGAGAGTTGAGCACATACTTTATCTCATACTGTTATGACTGTTAATGTTTTTATTCAAGAAAAATCTACTTTAACCTCAAGATACTGGAAAATCGAATTGTAGGATAACTTTGGGGATTTTTAATTTCGAATTTTCTTGGGTAAAACTGAGTATGATTATACTTATATGATTGGAAGAAGCATGAATTTAATTTGTGAGAATTTTTTTAGTGTTCAATTTCATGATTTTCAAAATTAGTGTTCTTGATGAAACTGGGGGGTTGTTATTTCGATTTTATTTCATAAAATTAATGATGGGGGTATGAAACTGACTTTATATGATGCTTAAAGACGGTTTTTGAGAAGTTTTTGGAGCACCTCTATGTCAAAAATGGAATTGATGTGTATAAATAGATTGGGCATTTTTATTTTATTTTTATTTTTTGATCTTCATGCTATATGATTAAATTGATGAAGGGAATACGATATGTATATTGTTTGATGCTTATTTTGAAGTTTGGAAAATATTTGGAACCCTCTATAGGACTGAATTCAAAATTTAAGTTTGGAGTAATTGAAGGTTTCAAATGTTTAAGTGTTTTTGTTTATATTTAAACCTGAAAAGTATTTTCTTCTGCATTTTAAGCTTAATTCTGATTATTGGGGTTAAGAGAAAAGTTTTCTATTTTTCTATTATTTTCCAACTTTGACTGTAGTTGAGTTTAGAATGATCGAATGTGAGAGACGAGCATGTAAATAAGTTGGATCATCGATTATAAGTTAGAAGAATTATTTCTAAATTTTTTTCGACTTTATAATCGAGAGTTAGACGAGTTTGAGGAATGATGGGAACACGTATATGCATATATGTGTTATTGCTTTATATGACTTCAATTAAGAATGAAAATGGATAAAATAAGTTAAACTCTCTTATCGAACAACTTCTCAATAAAGACCGATGTTAAGATTATCGAGATATGTTTAGAGAAGTAGATAAGAAGATAAGTTAAGTAGAAAAAGGTTATTTCCTATTTTATTTTTGTTTCTTTGTCAGTTTTATTTATTCTTTCGTTTCGATGAAGGAACGAGGAGAAACTTAAGGATTGGAAATAACTGAGAAAAGGAGGAGTAATAGGAAAAAGCTAGCCGGAGTCAGGTGGACTTTCGAACTAAAATGAAATGAATATGCCTCTATATATGTATATGAGGATTATGCTTTTAAATGATTGACTTGCCAATGTTTGATGTTTATGTGTGATACCACCTACTGAGGAAGGACGATATCGGTCCTGTGTGATGCAGGATTTGTGTACACGTTGTGATTGTGTGCTTTCTATTTATTTTGGTTGGCCGATCACGGTGATTGAGAGGGAGGCCTA
Source organism: Mentha longifolia (assembly GCA_001642375.2). Taxonomy (NCBI): domain Eukaryota; kingdom Viridiplantae; phylum Streptophyta; class Magnoliopsida; order Lamiales; family Lamiaceae; genus Mentha; species Mentha longifolia. The sequence goes on from CM038114.1 coordinate 33,875,112, forward strand.
CCTCTCACACATAAGATTATGTGATAGTAGTTGTGGTATATACATAATGAGAATGATGATATGATTTATGACAGCTGTCTATGAAGTAAAAGTATTTTAGCAAGCACATGTTATATTTTTACATAAGAAATCCATGTGCTAAGCTTAAAAATGGCAAGTTCAATATATAGCTCTAAGTAACAACTTTCAATATTTTGGCATGTGTTCACTGAGTACTTAGCTAGTGCTCAGCCCTGCATATTGTTTTCTAAAATGTGCAGGCAAAGCTGGGATGAAGTTGGGAGTATGCCGAGCAGAGCTTTTGTTATTATTTTGAAAGTGTCTTCTTGTATATAGTTCGAGTTCTAGGATTATATGTCTTCATACATGTAATCTCTTTAGATGATCCATTCCGCTGCAATACTCTTGATATTATTGTTGAAGCTTGATGAGCATGAAGTTGATATATAAATTATTATCTTCACATGAACTCCGAGATAACTTATCCTTATTCGTTGAAAGTTATCAAATATTGGGAATGTATTCAGGTTTACTATTTCTAGATGACTTTTTGTATTGTTGAAAGGTTGTCTTTCACTTTTCATTATCTTTAGATTTGGATTATCCTTGATTGGATTACTGAGCCCTTGAATAATTCTTTCTAGCTTGTTGTAAATGGGCAGGAATTATTTCAATTGATTTTAGTTTCCCTCGAGGTACATGTTGACCTGATCATTTTGGAATTGTTGTTGAGATCAATATCCTCCCTTCTGGGTTTTGTTGATGAAGTAAATAAATATATCTCGAATATTCAGGTCATTCTTTCATTCTCTAATCCGAAATACGTTTAGTTTTTATTCATTTTTCCATTTTATTTATTTAGTCACATGTTACTCGGTTTAAATAGCCTTTAATTTAAATCGGGCTATGACAGATTGGTATCAGAGCAATTGTTTGCTCTGAACTTGAACTTCTTTCGAGTCTAGTCTAATTTGCATTCTTAGACTAGTTGAGTTTGAACAACAAAAGCTCAGCACTCCCTCTGATCCAGCTATGCCAGGTACGTATTTCAACACTTTAGTTGAGGGTGAAGATTGAGTTATAAAGTATTATATACTTGACATGTTGAGATAAATATGAGATTACAAAATATGTATATTACATTATAGATTTCACTATCCTTGTTTGATGATGAGTAGATGTTTGTACCAATGTTGCAAGGGAGACAATTGTGTCTTATTGGGGAGTAAGAGTAACATAAGAAATAATTTTACCTATGAAATGCGAAAATGAGAATTGAGGGATTGTACCCTGAATGATAATCTATGAGTTTTGCAATATCACATGAGTTATCGAGATATGTTGGGCGAATTTTTAGCTCATTACCATAGGATGTATCTAGATGCCAGTGTGTCATGACATGATGTCACGAGAGTTGAGCACATACTTTATCTCATACTGTTATGACTGTTAATGTTTTTATTCAAGAAAAATCTACTTTAACCTCAAGATACTGGAAAATCGAATTGTAGGATAACTTTGGGGATTTTTAATTTCGAATTTTCTTGGGTAAAACTGAGTATGATTATACTTATATGATTGGAAGAAGCATGAATTTAATTTGTGAGAATTTTTTTAGTGTTCAATTTCATGATTTTCAAAATTAGTGTTCTTGATGAAACTGGGGGGTTGTTATTTCGATTTTATTTCATAAAATTAATGATGGGGGTATGAAACTGACTTTATATGATGCTTAAAGACGGTTTTTGAGAAGTTTTTGGAGCACCTCTATGTCAAAAATGGAATTGATGTGTATAAATAGATTGGGCATTTTTATTTTATTTTTATTTTTTGATCTTCATGCTATATGATTAAATTGATGAAGGGAATACGATATGTATATTGTTTGATGCTTATTTTGAAGTTTGGAAAATATTTGGAACCCTCTATAGGACTGAATTCAAAATTTAAGTTTGGAGTAATTGAAGGTTTCAAATGTTTAAGTGTTTTTGTTTATATTTAAACCTGAAAAGTATTTTCTTCTGCATTTTAAGCTTAATTCTGATTATTGGGGTTAAGAGAAAAGTTTTCTATTTTTCTATTATTTTCCAACTTTGACTGTAGTTGAGTTTAGAATGATCGAATGTGAGAGACGAGCATGTAAATAAGTTGGATCATCGATTATAAGTTAGAAGAATTATTTCTAAATTTTTTCGACTTTATAATCGAGAGTTAGACGAGTTTGAGGAATGATGGGAACACGTATATGCATATATGTGTTATTGCTTTATATGACTTCAATTAAGAATGAAAATGGATAAAATAAGTTAAACTCTCTTATCGAACAACTTCTCAATAAAGACCGATGTTAAGATTATCGAGATATGTTTAGAGAAGTAGATAAGAAGATAAGTTAAGTAGAAAAAGGTTATTTCCTATTTTATTTTTGTTTCTTTGTCAGTTTTATTTATTCTTTCGTTTCGATGAAGGAACGAGGAGAAACTTAAGGATTGGAAATAACTGAGAAAAGGAGGAGTAATAGGAAAAAGCTAGCCGGAGTCAGGTGGACTTTCGAACTAAAATGAAATGAATATGCCTCTATATATGTATATGAGGATTATGCTTTTAAATGATTGACTTGCCAATGTTTGATGTTTATGTGTGATACCACCTACTGAGGAAGGACGATATCGGTCCTGTGTGATGCAGGATTTGTGTACACGTTGTGATTGTGTGCTTTCTATTTATTTTGGTTGGCCGATCACGGTGATTGAGAGGGAGGCCTACCTCTCACACATAAGATTATGTGATAGTAGTTGTGGTATATACATAATGAGAATGATGATATGATTTATGACAGCTGTCTATGAAGTAAAAGTATTTTAGCAAGCACATGTAATATTTTTACATAATAAATCCCTATGCTAAGCTTAAAAATGACAAGTTCTATATATAGCTCTAAGTAGCAACTTTCAATGTTTTGGCATGTGTTCACTGAGTACTTAGTTAGTGCTCAGCCCTGCATATTGTTATCTAAAATGTGCAGGCAAAGCTGGGATGAAGTTGGGAGTATGCCGAGCAGAGCTTTTGTTATTATTTTGAATGTGTCTTCTTGTATATAGTTCGAGTTCTAGGATTATATGTCTTCATACATGTAATCTCTTTAGATGATCCATTCCGCTGCAACACTCTTGATATTATTGTTGAAGTTTGATGAGCATGAAGTCGATATATAAATTATTATCTTCACCTGAACTCCGAGATAACTTATCCTTATTCGTTGAAAGTTATCAAATATTGGGAATGTATTCATGTTTACTATTTCTAGATGACTTTTTGTATTGTTGAAAGGTTGTCTTTCACTTTTCATCATCTTTAGATTTTGATTATCCTTGATCGGATTACTGAGCCCTTGAATAATTCTTTCTAGCTTATTGTAAATGGGCAGGAATTATTTCAATTGATTTTAGTTTACCTCGAGATACATGTTGACCTGATCATTTTGGAATTATTGTTGAGATTAATATCCCCCCTTGTGGGTTTAGTTGATGAAGTAAATAAATATATCTCGAATATTTAGGTCATTCTTTCATTCTCTAATCCGAAATACGCTTAGTTTTTATTCATTTTTCCATTTTATTTATTTAGTCACATGTTACTCGGTTTAAATAGCCTTTAATTTAAATCAGGTTGTGACAGTAAAGGTGTCTGAGGGGATGGCCACTCCTCGACACTATTCTAACTCTTAATGTAGACTTGGTTACTCTTGATGATTATTGCCGGCATAGCACAAGTTCATGAGCATACTAGATACTTTGAAGTAAGAGCATGCACATGATTTCATTAAAAACAAGCACGGGCTCTTTTTAAAAACCCCCGTGACTTAAATTAATTGGGCAAGTCTATTCTATAGCCATAATGGCATCTTTCTGTTTTGGCGATGAGCTCACTCGGTACATTTTTGTACTGACACCCTGTACGTATTTCTAAACGTGCAGGTTAACTGGAAGCGAGAGATGAAGGGAGATGAGCCGGGAGTTGGGATATTACGGTTGTAGCCCTGTGTCGTGTGTCTTCATACATACTTCACAACCATGTTTTCTGCTGAAGATCTAAAACTCAAGAGTCACAATTAAAGTTGACCATAAATTGTCTGGTATCAAGTATTTTATTTAATAAGTTCATTTTGTAGCATAACTCTAAGAGTCAATCTGTAAGTACCAACTTAAGGTCTCGTCACTTCACGTTTCGTAACTAAAACTAATTCATGCCGTATTCTTTTATCATTATTTCCTATAGATAATTCCCTTCGAATATATTCTCTTTTCGCTAACATCTTTTCATCATAAACATCATGGATTACTATTTTAGTGAATTAAAGTTATTAAAGTTTTTTAAGTCAAATTAGAAATTTGTAACGCCCCGACCCTCCCCAGGGCAGGTAAAAATGTGCCTCGGAGATCGGGTCGCTACGGTGGAACGCTAAAAATCCTATGAACCGTGATTGAGTACCACTCAAAAATCGAAGAAGGTGATTGATCGAAGAGGAGGGTTGGACATGCGAGTGACATACTTAGCTATGAAGGATAACGGGGATGCTATCAAAGAAGGAAAAGAGGGCTATTATATTTAAGTACATCCGATCATGGGGTCCATGTTACAAGTCATGGACCGATGTTTACATAACTTAAACATAAGTTTATGAACATCATTACTTATTAAACATTTACATGGCAGCAGAAACATAGTCGTGATGCGTGTGTGAAGACACTCGTCACAGGGCTTCAACCGTAACATCCCTTACCTCAGCTCGCACCTCTTCACCTCAAGCTTCCAGTTCACCTGCACGTTTAGAAATACGCACAGGGGTAAGTACATTGATTGTACTTAGTGAGCTCGCCCCAAAATCATTGCCACTTAGGGCTATATCAAATAGACTTGCCATTCCATTGCAAACTCGGGGGTTTTAAGAAAGAACCCGAGATGCCTTTTAAACATTCTTTCATGCTCTTATCATACTACATGCTCATGCATCATCATGGTCTGGACAAACATCATATGACATACCCAGTTGCAGACTTAGAGTTGTGCCGAGAGGTTGGCCAGCCTCTCGGACACCATACCATTTTTCGTGCGCACACCCATCTGATACCTTCATCAGAGGGCCGATCGTTCTTCTTACCCACTGATACCTTCATCAGGGGTCCCTGCAAACTGGTCAATGCATGCTAAAACTTGGCAAGTCTAATAATCATTTATGCAATAGAAAACATGCAAGCTTTCACAAAACATTTCATTTAAAGAAAGTAGAGCTCACTGTTCAATAAACAATTCACAGTTGGTTGGGGTTGAACTTCTTCTCCATTTCGTCACCTTCAATTCCTTGACTAGTACCTTTATTCAAATACAAACAATCAATACTAGTCTAGCACATAAGTACTTATAAACAACCCCTTTTTCTTAACTTATCTTATATTTATATTACCTACACTTATACTTATCTTATCTCATCTTACTTACTTAACTTCGTTGTATAGAAGGGTTGAAGATGAGCAAGAGGTGAGGCAAGGAATTAAGAAACTTATGCCTCATTAATCATAGTTGAAGTCGAAGTGATTCAATTGAAGTTAAACATGATCTTGAACTTTCAAGATGAACTCGGCAGAATTGCAACACTTCAATAGAATATTTATATCTCGAGTTTGGCTAGGCCAAAGTTGATGAAAATTGGCGATCATTGAGATAAGGTATGTGGCTAAACATATTAAAGTTTCAGGGACATTGCACGAAGGGGTTGGGAGAAACAAGCAATTCCCAAAGCAGTCTAAACATGAGTTTCTGAAACAGGGACTGTTCAAGGTGCAACTTGGAGCTAGGATATCTCTCTCAATATTTAAGCTCTCAGAACGCACCACATACCATTAGAAAGCTCAAGGAATGTACAACAACATTCATGTTGTATTCGAAGTCAGAAAAGTAAGGGATCACCAAGTAACAAGACAATCAATGCAGTTGGTCAGAATTATTTCTAGAAATTTTCAGACATGACACATGAACTTGAATGGATCATAGCGGATGCAATACAATCGATCTCGAGGTGTATCATACGTGAATAGAAAGATAATATCATGAAGTTCACTTTAGAAAAATAATTGAGCTCAAAACATGAAGGGTTCGATCAAAATCATGCTCACAAGTTGAGGGGTAATTTCTGGAAATTTCCAGATTCAAGTTCTTGATGAGAATCATGTTGAATCAACATCATGCGAGACATATACTAATCAAATGAGGCTCAATTATGCAAGGATACTTCAAGGACATGATCATACTCAAAGGACCGAAGCTCAATCAATGCATAGCTCGAAATTCTACCGATTAAAATCAAAGATTCTTACATCAATGTGATCACATGAAGGAGAGGAGTTCAAATATGCAAGAATCAACATGAATGGTTCATCTTCAACCTAAGGCTGAATTCACCTCATCAATTATCACACTCATATCAATATTTTCTACATAAATTTGAGCTTCGATCATGGTAGGAAGAAGAATTACTGATTGATCTTCAAAGAAATTCGAGATTGAAGCTTTATCAACTTTCTACCCCTTGCATGGACGTATTGCAGCTACTTGATGAAGAATCTAGCTTCATAATCATGTTTAGAATGAAGAGAGGAGGTTGTGTGCAAATTTGAAGTGGATTGGAGGTGGTGGTTGGCCGCCGGAGGTGATTTCCGGTGGCGGTTGATGGCGGTGGTATGGCTGAAGGTGGTGGTGGTGTGGCCGGATAAGTAGAGAGATATGAGAGCTTCTCTCTCTAAAATATGTTGTGGGTGGAAGAATGAAGACTTTTGCCCATTTTTACTATTTATATTTTTGACCAATAATGCTACATGGATGACAATTGTCATCCTCTTATGTGATGTATTTTCTTCCACTTGTTCTATTACTTAGGGATCACTCATACACTAGTACTAGACTTACATATCTAATCCCCTTCCTATTAATGTATAAAAATACATATGATGTTTTATTAATCAAACATCATTCATAACTTAGTGATTTTCGATCACCTTCGATCAAATAATCACATGCACATTCGTTCACATAATCATTCAAGCATGTAGTCACATAATCTCATCATGAAACATTTAAGCATATATTCAACTTATTCATCATCATATCATATCGTGCACTTAAGCTCGTAAAATAGTCTCGGGTGCCGTTCTTCATAATTCAATCAAACTACTCTTGTAGCTTGACATAATTCTATCTTATTGCAATGCTTATTCGAGCTTAGAATTTAATATATATATATATCATAATAGTCGGATATTTAATTAATAAATCGTGGCTCGAAATGGCACGAGGCGGCCAAATAATTTATGTACTAATTTCCTTAAATCGCCGGATTAGCTATATTGTATATCGTCGAGCTTATTCATCCATAAATGAATAATTAATTCACATTTAATAATAATAATAGCAGAATAAGCTTGACACTTAATAAATAATAAAATAAGATTTCGAAAAGCTCGAAATTTTAAAGTACGGATTTTTACGGGTTGTTACAAAATTAAGGTTCTTTTAGTGTACCACCGTAGCGCACCGGTCTCCGAGGCGCGTTATTACATGCCCTGGGGGTCGGGGTGTTATATTCTTGAACGGTTATCTTGAGAAAGATAAGCATATTTATATGCGCCAACCTGAAGGCTATGTGGCTAAAGGCCAAGAGCATCTCGTATGGAAGCTGCAGAAGTCCTTGTATGGACTTAAGCAAGCTTCAAGATCCTGGAACATACGTTTTGATAGTGTGATCAAATCTTATGGATTTGTTCAGTGTTCATACGAGAGTTGTGTTTACAGGCTCAGTGCAGATGGAAGCATGGTAATCTTAGTACTGTACGTAGATGACATACTTCTCATTAGCGACAATGTAAACGTGTTATCAGGCGTAAAGGGTTGATTGTCTGAACAATTCAAGATGAAGGACTTGGGAGAAGCTGCTTACATCCTAGGGATCAAGGTGATCAGAGATCGCCAGAAGAGGATGTTAGGCTTAAGCCAAGCTTCATATATTGATACTATGATCGCCCGTTTCAGCATGCAAAATGCCAAGAAGGGATTTCTTCCTTTCAGACATGGCATCGCTCCATCGAAAGAGATGTGTCCGAAGACACAAAAGGAGATAGACGACATGAAGGCTATACCATATGCTTCAGCGGTTGGGAGCCTTATGTACGCAATGCTGTGTACTAGACCGTATATCTTTTATGCCGTGGGATACATGGCAAGATATCAGTCTAACCTTTGTTAGGGACGTTGGATGGTGGTAAAGCACATCTTGAAGTACATCAAGAGGACAAGGGATTATGTGCTGACTTACTGGTCCGATGAGTTGATCCCGAGTCGGTATACGGACTCAAACTTCTAGGCTGATCGAGATGAGAGGAAATCTACCACCGGTTATGTTTTCACCTTGGTAGGTGGATGATTAACACGTATTTTATGTGCATGTTGAGTGTATTTTACATATGATTGAGTCTCGATTTATGTGCTTAATTGTTAGAAATGCTAGGGTTTCTTAACTTGTAGCATACTTTTTACTTTTCTCGTTTCCTTTCGGTTTTCGATCCATATTTGTAAGAATTGGAAAGAGTATTCATGTGGCTAAGGATTGAAGGCTAGAAACGAGGAAGAATCGAGCTTAATTAGGGTGAAACCTAGGGTTAAAAATGTGAAATTTGAATTTACAAAGTTAAGGTTTCACTAGTTCAAGTTTGTTTATGTTTTCCTCATTCTCTCGAATCTCTTTGTGTCCTTTTTCAGGTTGATGAAGAACTCATTTGGCAACTTTGATCATTCCATGTCGAAGAGGAGTTCGTTAGGAGTCCGTAGCAAAAAGCGGTTCGTAAATCGTAGTTCGGACGAGAGAGAACGGGCGAAAACAAAAACATTGCGCAAGAGAAGACGGATGGGCGGCAAACCGGCGACCCAAACCGGCGGTCCACTGGGCCGCCGGTCCGCCGCACCCAGGTCGCTATTTACCATAGAGAGACCGCCGGTTGAGCGAGAATTCCTCCCAGTTCGTGCCGTTTCGTCCTGGTTCGACCAAATTCGACCCAAATATGATTTTCAATGTATTTAACCCCAAATTCTTCCTTTTTTGATGTATCTTTTGCATACTTTAATATTTTAGAACCGTAATTACATTTCCTACTTTCTACTTTGGTAAATTGAAGATTTGTGGAGCTCTACTTATTGGATTTGCAATTTAAGACCATCTTCTTCTTCCTCTTTTAATTCTCTTTAATTTCATTATGGTTTTATGCATTTCCTATTGTTCAATTATGTTAATCATGTCTAACTAGATCTCTTTGTGATTCCAATTATATGTAGATTAGGGATAAGTGATGGGATTAGGCTTTAATTATGAATTTACCTTCTAATTTCATGTTCATTTCTCGTGGGGCTATGTTTTATTATGCAATTGTAATTGATCACCATAGTTGCATATCAAGTGTTTAATCTAATGCTTAGGAGGCTTAGTTTAGATGCAAAGATCAAGAGATTTGCATGCTAGAGAATAGTAGGGTTAAGGAACTCCATAAGCTATTGGAAGTTAATGGATTGCTTAATATCTTAGTAGGAATTAAGCCTTTCATTAATCTACTTGATTTCATTGCAATGAGAGTTGAGTGAATTATACTTAGGAGGTTTCCCACATGAAGTTGGATTAAATTGGCTAATTCTAGTTAGAGTGTTGCATCCTTATCACTTAGACCTAGTTGAAGTATAATTGCAGTCACTTTCATTTCATATTGAGTTTATATCCTTTGTTATTTGTTGCTTGTTTGGTTAAGTTCTAAGTTTGTTAATCACTTTTCATTTCTCTTTAGTAAATCAGAAATACATAAACATGTTAGTTGGTAGCTTGGATAGTGATAGAGATAGCTAGGTTACTATTTGAATCTCTTACGTTCTAACATTCCCTGTGGATTCAACTCGATTATACATATTGATTATTATTGCATCCTCCTCACCCCTAAAGTGAGGGGCGATCAATTTTTGGCGCCGTTGCCGGGGAATGTTTAGTTTGAGTTTCAATGGTCGATTTGGTTATTGAGTTACTAATTCAAGCATTTGTTTATCTTAATTTTTGTTTTGTAGGTGCATGCACATAAGGGCTAAGGGAACACTTGTTCAACCTTTGATCTTGAACTTTGAAAGAAGGCATAGAAGAAGGAATTCTCTTGAAGAACAAGTAATGGGAGCTAATCATCAAAATATGGAGGCTCTTATGAAGGAAATGGAAGAGTTTAGAGCATGGAAGGATGAGCAAGAAAGGAGGGCAAATGAGGCTCAACCACCTCCTCTCAATCATATGTTCCAATCTCCAACGGAACAATTTCAAGCAGGCGAATGGGGGACGATTAATGCCAATAATTTTGAGCTCAAATCCGGTCTCATTCAAATGGTAAAGAGTGAGCAATTTGGTGGAAGTCCTATAGAGGATCCAAATGCCCATCTTAGTATGTTTCTCGATATGTGCGACACTGTCAGGCTAAATGGAGTTCCTAATGATGTTATTAACATGCAAATGTTTGGGTTTTCTCTAAGAGATCGGGCTAAAGATTGGTACAAAGGATTGAACAAGGCCAACATTCACACTTGGGATGATTTGTGCAAGGCTTTCCTCTCTAAGTACTTCCCACCCTCCAAAGCTCAAAGGCTTATTTCCGACATCTCATATTTCTCCCAACAAGGTGACGAGACCTTGTTCGAAGCATGGGAAAGGTATAGAGAGCTTCTAAGGAAATGCCCTCAACATGGCTTCAATGAAGGTCAACAAATAACCACTTTCTATAGTGGTCTCACACCTCATACACGAAGCATTGTGGATGCTACTTCCGGAGGATGTCCTGTGAATCGGAATGCTAAGGAAGCCTTGAGGATTATTAAAGAGATAGCGGCCAATAGCTATCAATGGCCAATGGAGAGGGCCCCTTCTAGAAAGGTTGCTTCTATTGTTGATGAGAAGTACGAAGCTATGGCAAATGAGTTGGCCAATATGAAGACAATACATGCGGTGACCCTGTATCTTAGTCACCTAACTTAATCAATCATCCTTAGTTTGGTGTCCAATTACTCGAGATAGAAATGGTTTTCCACACCATCGCCATTCGACATTGTTAAATAAATGAACTTGATTAATCAACTTATTCCATGACATGCTCGCGATCGATCTCTGTAAAGTCCTCCCCATTCGAAGCCATTATTCCTTAGCCATCATTTATAGTCGAAACATCTCAAGTTAAACAACATATGAAGCTTCCATGATTAAATTCTTAGAGCTCAACCATTCGGCCTTTTTGGCTAAGACTTTAAAACTAAGTTCAACTTCTTGAGTCAGTCTTAGATGATTGATACCACTTCTTTCTAATCTCTTATCATCCATTTAATTTCTTTAATATAAGGTATGAGACAGCTAATTATGATGATAAGTTTGAGGCTAATGAAATAAGATAAGAGATTAATAAATAAGATAAGTATATTGAATAATTAGGTATACAATTATATCTAAATATAGAAATTAATAAGGGTGATGATGATGTATTCTTTATGTGTTATCAATACAAGAGTATTGATTTGTGTGATACGTGAAATATTTTTTAAAGGTACAAGTTGTGGAGATCAAAGAATGAATCAAAGGAGCTGGAGTTCAATCTGTTTACTGGCATCTTTCTATAGCCATAATGGCATCTTTCTGTTTTGGTGATGAGGTCACTCGGTACATTTTGGTACTTATGCCCTGTACGTATTTCTAAACGTGCAGGTTAACTGGAAGTGAGAGATGAAGGGAGACGAGCCGGGAGTTGGGATATTACGGTTGTAGCCCTGTGTTGTGTGTCTTCATACATACTTCACAACCATGTTTTCCGCTGAAGATCTAAATCTCAAGAGTCACAATTAAAGTTGACCATAAATGGTCTGGTATCAAGTGTTTCATTTAATAAGTTCATTTTGTAACATAATTCTAAGTGTCAATTTGTAAGTATCAACTTAATGTCTCGTCACTTCATATTTCGTAGCTAAAACTAAATCATGCCGTATTCTTCTATCATTATAGCCTATAGATAATTTCCTTCGAATATATATATTCTCCTTCGCTAACATCTTTCAATCATAAACATCATGGATTACAATTTTAGTGAATTAAAGTCCTTTAAGTCAAATTGGCAAATAAGGTTCTTTTAGCGTACCACCGTAGCGCACCGGTCTCTGAGGTACGTTTCTTCATGCCCTGGTGGTCGGGGTGTTACAGAATGGTATCAGAGCAGTTCGTGCTCTGAACCTGTGTCTTCTTGCAGAGTCTAAGTCTAGATTGTTCCCTAGACTTGTAAAAGAAGAGTAATATCCCAAGCCTCAACGCTCCTTCATCCTCAGCTTTCCAAGTAACTTATTTTCTCAAAAATATAGATATTCTTTTCACAAATGTTTTCCAAAATTGAGCTCTCGTAATAATGTGAATATTGAAATGCTGCATATGAAATATGATGTGTGAAAAGCATACATGAGTTGATTATGTGATGAATGCATGAATGTGATGCATGAATATGATGAATGACTGATTATGTGCGTTAAGTTTATGTGCTCATGCCATGATTATGATGATTGAATGATATGTGTGAAAGATGTGTGCTCATGCTGCATTGATGAATGCCAATTTGTTAATGTTAATTGCTAGCATTATGAGATGGAATGTGATGCAATTCATGATGACAATGTGCGCATGATTGGAATGTATGATGAAGCTATGTGCTTTTGCATGTGATGGATTGATGCATAATCCATAATTAGGAATGAATGATGCTGATTGTATGTGCTATGATATGTGTGTTAACACAAGTACGAACGATGAGTAAGATAGATATATAAGTAAAAGTAGGATATACCTACTAGAGCCTCAAGTCAATAAGGATAATAGAGTTACAAGCACATCGAGAATAACACCATAGCTACAAATGATAAAGATAATAATTAAACTATGAGCACATACAGGATGACGCCATAGTCACAAGACATAAGTACGAGAAGTACGAAGCACGTACGAACTAGTCTGGTCATATAAGATATACTAATAGTTATAGCATAGCACGCTCAAGAAACTTTCAAGTATGAAGATAGAGTTTATAGAACTCTCAGGACCATAAAGAAACGCACATAGGAAATGATCCAGTCTGTCATAGGCTACTATGCTCATAAGATACGACGCAAGTAAAGGGCAATTTACACACGATAGAGAAATCCTAGCAGGGCCTAGGAATTAGTTAATATATAAAGCATAAAAATTGAGACTAAGTATGAGAGCACGAGAATCTAAGGAATGCGAACATGACGATGAATATTATGTTTCCATATAGGATGCCTCATAATCGCCATCCACGAAACGCTCCAAGGCCACCTGTCTATAGGCCGCAACAAGTACCAGAAGTGCTAAAATTCTACGAATATAGAATGAAGCCTACACAAACAATGGGAGTATTCCTAGCTAAGTTCCACCAGAAGTGGAAGGCTGCACAAGACTTCGATGTGATGGGTTGGGACGGAATCTATCAACTTATCTATGTGATACCTGATGACTGGAAAGCATGGATCACACACCTTTCCTCTCTCTTCGTTTATTAATGGTCAGATGGTGATGAGGATGGTGACTTCAAAGGGCTAATATCCCACGTTAGCTCCGGATTCTACCTATATGGCGTACCTCCTCCTCTAAGTTCCTTTGAGACGGAGTCCACCCGGCACTACTCTTCAGTTCAAAATGAGCCCTATGTTGAAGACGTGGAAGCTTAACCACCAGCTCGTGAGCTTAATTCGACTACCTTAACCTTTGACGGTGAAGGTAATATCCTCACAATCAGCTACGATTGGGATAACCAGCTCATCTTATCCCCAAGATCTACATCACCTATAGTTGGGATGATATTCCTATAGACTCGATTTCTAAGATAGGTGCTTTGAGACCCGATGGAGAAGATAAATCATGGGAAGATGATCCAAACGTGCGAGCTCAATAGGATCCGTGAGTGTTCAACCACTAGCACTAGATAAGATGCCTTTCTTGACGGATCCTTACATTCTTCATCCTGAAAAATATGAGCGCCCTAATGGTCCTTATAGTAGTTGGTCTCAACCTCCGCCTCTCGACAAAAATCAAGCCCTAGTCAATGAACATGGAATAGGAATCTTTGCGGGACCCAACATCAACAAGGGAAATGATTATCACGAACGAGTGATAGAAGAGCTTAGTGGCAGCAGCAGGATTCTCATGAGCAAGGACAAAGACGAAGAAAAGACAAATTAGAATTTTGATCCTAGGAAGTATTCCAATAGCAATTATCAATATGCTCTATTTTAGTTATGTAGATAGCCGTATATAGCAAGTAGCGATCAGAGTTGGCAGCAAAAGCGTAGTGAACCCATCGAGCAGTACCGAGATATAGTTTTGCTAAGGAAACTAAAGCACTCTAACTTAACCTTATGTGGCAATTCTCCGGTTTTGATATAAGACCTCCGACGAGGTAATTTTCCATATTTTGTTAGCAACTATTTTGAAGCAAATCGATTTCATCATATGTCTATGAGTTATCTATTTTCTTATGATCCATGATTTCCAAAGCGACTCTTGAAAACTTTTTACCCTTTCGCAAACCTTATTGTGATAAGATTTTCATTCGTTTCAAAGTTGTTTTGAAAATCCATGTTTTCAAAATTTCTTTCCAAAACCATTGAGTTTTATAGATAAGATAAACTGCATTTGCTTCACCTCAGCCAAAGCTATTGATTAAACCACCAACCACAAGACGGTTTTAACGTGTTAAGTGATTTGATTGATTCAGCTATGGCGTTGTTAGACGTTCTTTAAAATCGTATTTGAATGAAACCCCCGATTTTTGTTAGCACAACTAGCCTTGATGTGTCGGTCCATAGCAATAGAAATTGAATTGAGGGCAATGACCAAGCTTCCCAAATCACTTTTAAAACCTCGAGTCAAAAGATCATATTTCAAAAGCAAGTTCTTCAAGTCCCTACTAGCATTGAAATTAGCCACTGGAAGTAGTAACATAGACTCGAATGACAAATAGAACCCTTTGAATGCTAGAATAATCGATAAGGATGTAAATTCTTCAACATAGGAGAATCGTAGAAGCAAGGCACGGATGACAATAGAAGATTCAAGGATTCGAACGATTAGAAGCTAGAATGCGCGACGAACGACATATCAAATCGATAAAGAGATAAGCTTTCAAAGGCTAAAGAAGGCTGTGAAGATCAAAATAGCTGAACACCACTACGAAGGAGAATAGCGATCACAAGATTGCCAAGAGTCTCCATACCTAAATGCGTGAGTACTTCGAGAATCGATAAATAGAGCAACCCCATAAGTAATATTGATACTAGATATAACACTCCGAGCGTGTCATTCATTGAACGCTACGCGATTAGAAAGCTACACTTTGGACAATTTATGAGCCATACAAGGCAAACACGAAGGGAAGAAGAAAGCTAATGTGACTCGAGAAGAACCGGAGTATGAGTATGGGTTACATCATCTTAGTGACCCAATCGAGTTCATAAGCGATTACAACCAACGCCTTAAGCTATAGAGTTAGAATTAACTCCTTAGATGAAACGTACTCAGCCTTGATCTCGGCACTAAAGCCCTACGATAGCTGAACTCTGAATTCAAAAAGGAAGCGGCACAATCCAAGTGAAGATATTAGATATTTCGTTAATTGGGCAACTACCAAACTTAAGTGCCATAAATAGCAACTTACCAGCCTTCGAGCTTCCAGCCTTGATCGAGCTGAATTAATCGATGTCGAGCTTTACCACACTCAAGGGCAGCTTCAACAAAGATGCAAGCCACATGACAAGTAAAGGATTCTGATCGAACCCCCTATTGAAATATACGTCGAACTCTACGTATTTCTTCAGCTTCAACATAAATGATTAGATCATTATAGCCTAATCAACTGAGCCTGATGACTTAAAAGATGAAGCAATAGCTACGGCACGAGCCTACCTTAGAAGTATATGATCACGATGGCATAACATCGAACCCTTAAAAGGGGAAGCCTACGCGAGACGCAACTACAAGTTCCTCAAAAACTTACGAAATACAATGAAGCAAATAACGAGGAGTAGATACCAAGCTTCAAAAGGAAGACAACATATGATTATCAAGCAATAACGAGATAGAATTGAGTTTCCACGGAACCAGCGTTATGAATATGTAAAAGCTACTAACAATGATGAAACTTAGCTGTGCCACGTCGAATAGCTAGAAGCAAGAAATAATACAAAAATCAGAAGTCAATACCTATTGCCAAGAGTAAATCACTTACTTAATGAACCGAAAGTCACGAGCGCAATGATCGATATCTTAGCAAATGAAATAGCCACCGCTTAGAAATGATACCATGAGGGTAAAGCACTAAAGATATTAAGTTATCAAAAGGAGTAGTAATACCACTAAGAGCAATAGATAAGACTTAGCTATCCTAGCAATCGTTAAAGTCATGATAACGTGACTTATCATCAAGATAAGTAGATTAAAATAGACACCCAAGGGTCTGAATAAAAGACTAAAGCATGTTTGAAAGCTAGAGATGATATTGTCTCGTATCAGATAGAAAGATACACACATGAATGTATGGCATAAAGAAAGAATATGAATGAAGCCTATAGTGCTTCGATTATGGCTTAATTAAGATGCACATAGATATTTGTATGTTGATAGCAAATAGAAGGGTTTCTTAATGGTGGGATAAAATGAGATGCGATGTAAAAGCATATGAGAATAAGACGTTGTGTATAGACATCGAATATCTTAAGCAAGTTATAAGTAAAGGATAAAGCTAGCATTACGATTAGCTTATTAATTAGCTATTTTGAGATAGAAGTATGTGCACGGCTATCATATGAGAGTCGATAACTTAGCAAGCATGTGTGTGAATGCACGGCTATCAGCGTGATAGTCGATAAACTAGATAATATGTGCACATGCGTGTATGTGTGTACGGCTATCAAAGTGATAGTTGATAAAGTAGCAAAGTTATGTGTACGGCTATCGAGATGATAGTCGATAGACTAACAAGTTTGTTCATTTTGTCTGAACCGAAAGCATATGAAACCGGCAAGCTAGCCGATTCTACACCCGAAGGATTGGCTATGACATGCCAACATTGTCAGACCACTACAATGATACGATGGACACATCAGAACTTGAGACAAGTTTATAGCAAGGATTGGGCACAAGCTATGACTATCAACGCAGTTGATTACCACCAACCTACGAGCCTTCCGAAAGAATTAAGTAAGCGTTAGCTTACAAGTCAACAAGGTGTTCTCACCTTTTTGAGTTAAAATCGATTAGAATGAATTACGACGCTAGACTTCTAGCAAGCGAGCAGTTAAATTCGAAGCGAACCAAAGCTGATTATAGCGAATTATGACTTGGGCAAGACTTTGCGAAGATGGACCCTGGTGATAGAAAAAGGGAGAGCATGATCATGTTCAGCACGAAGTTCTTTATGTGACTTCGAGTCGACACGAGACTAGCAAATGCAATTACGAGTAGAAATACGCGCGTAAAGGCATTAATTGCCTAAGCGTAGGAACGAACTTTAGCTTAGTGCTATCAAGAATCTGATCATCGTTCCGCTGACGCGATTAGTTGATGCATATGAAGAAGCTATGATAGCAAAGAAGAGTACAAGCAAAGGCAAGGAAAGAGCCTGACCGCAAATTGCTCAATGATGCCGCCAGCTTGCAAGAAACTCTGAAGATGATTTTCATGCATGGCTATCAAGAGACATAAGGGAGCATGCCATAATTGATTGGAACGATAAAAGCAACTAGAATGTGTCCCGAATCAATGAAAGCAAAAGTTCAAGAAGTTTCGGACGGAAGAGCTTCGCTAGACGATTGAAAATAAAGGCACGACGGTGCCAGGAAAAGCTACAAAAGAAATCTAAGAAGAGATATAGGCTACCTACCCCACGTTTCATAAGAGGGTACGAATTTCGAAGACGAAATTCTTTTTAAGGGGGTAATGTTGTAACAGCCGTAAAAATCTATTCTAGAAAATTGATCATATCGAATTTATAAATAAAATTACATAGCTATTTATTAGCTATCGGGGACGGATTTGCTTAACAAATTATTCTCGAGCTATATTATTAGTTATTTAAAATAGCTTAGCTTATGATTAAGTTAACATGAGAATGTTATGGTTTATTTATTCCGGAAATGAAATTAATTGTAGAAGCTTTGTATTATTATTCCGGAACGAGCTCGAGTTACGGCGCACGAAGTGCAAAGATAAGATACGAGATGAGATCCAGAACTTAATTCCGGTACGATTGATAGTCGAGTGGTATACTCGAAGAAGCATGAATTACGAGCACAAGTTTATTTTTATTATTTTATTTCTTAATTGTTTGTTAATGTCGATGCTTAGTTAATTAGTTGTGGGATGATTATTTGATGAATGTGATTATATTAGCATGTCTTTTAACATACACATAGTGATGATATATCACTTATATTATATTTGCTTTTGTGTGTAGAGATTCTACACTAGATGTTTATCATCTACGATTTATACTATTTATTAGAGACGAAATATGACACGTAGATTATAGTAGCATGTCACATATTTAATTATAGATATCATAAGATATATTAGCATACACTAAGTGATATATTAGTAGGGAGAAAATACAACAAAACACAACATGTGCTAGTGTGGGTATGTGCGTGACAAATGGCGACTAAAGAGAAGGGGAAAGTGTCTCTTCCCCACACATAAACCACCGTTCCTTCCCCCTTCTTCATTAGAGAACTAACCTACCCCAAAAGTTAGAGTGAGAGAGAGACCTCCTTCTCTCTAAAATCTGCAGCCACACCACCACCATCTCCGCCACTTCCCGTCGCCGCCGGCGACTCCAACATTAACCGATCACTCTAAAAATTTGCATACACACTCTATTCGACTTCTAGATTAAGATTATGAAGAAATATTGATGATCAAGAAGCTCTAGGCGGGACATGCAGCCCCTGATTTTGTATGATGGAAGAACACTTTGATTTTCTTTCTTCTTAAGGTAAGATTCTTCATTCTCTTGATGAATCTAGCTTAGATTCTTGTTGTAGAGCATGATTCGAATACTATACATACTGTCCAAGATTCAGACCCTAGAGGAAACTTAATGCATGTCTTAGATTCTTTGATATTCTTCATCTCCATCACATTTGGTGAGCATTCATGTAAAGATTATTAAAGCTTCCTCAAAATCCTTCATCTTCGATCATGTCTAGCTCCTGTAAGAACATTCCCTTTATGAATTCATCATGTTTTTTTTAGCTCAAACAATGTTTTAAGATGTTCTAGAACCAAACCCATAAGCATTTCTCCCGAAATTGAATGAAGCATTTTATCGAACACCTTGCGTGCGTACTCTGTTCTGTTTTGTTCGACGATTTTGAACCACTTACCGACTTTATCTCGTTTCGAGTCTTAAATAAAAGTTGTAGATTATGTTTCTAGCTTTCCACGGCCTTTTGAATAACCTCAATCCGAGTTCGTATGAATTAATTATGATTTTTGGAAGTTCGAGTATCAAACCAGACATTTTCTGGAAAACAGCCTCTGCAACAGTTTTGATCATCGATTTTGAAAGTCTTCCCATGTCTGAATTCATTCTGGTATAAAATGAAAGTTGTAGTTCGCTGTCTGAACTTTCTATTGATATAAAATCCGTTCCAAATGGTTAAGTAACAAGTGAGATATGATTATTCAAAGTTCGTGTGTCAATCTGTCTATTTTCGGAAGACAGTCTAAGTACTGAGTTCCATCCATGTTTTTAGTTGTGATTCTTTACCCAATTTTCAAAAGTAAGAGCATGATGTTGTAGTCTGTATTACAAGCTTTCTATCCATATGCTCTGTGTACAAATTCATTAAGTATAGCACGAGGTGTCTTAGCTCAAAGTTAGCTGTATGAAACAGTAGAAATTCCATTTTCAGCACTTATGTTCTTCAAAGAAATAATTCTAGATTTTGATTCCCAAGTTCATAAATTCTGAAATCAAAACATGCGGTGACCCTGTATCTTAGTCACCTAACTTGATCAATCATCCTTAGTTTGGTGTCCAATTACTCGAGATAGAAATGGTTTTCCAAACCATCGCCATTCGACTTTGTTAAATAAATGAACTTGATTAATCAACTTATTCCATGACATGCTCGCGATCGATCTCTGTAAAGTCCTCCCCATTCAAAGCCATTATTCCTTAGCCATAATCTATAGTCGAAACATCTCAAGTTAAACAACATATGAAGCTTCCATGATTAAATTCTTAGAGCTCAACAATTCGGCCTTTTTGGCTAAGACTTTAAAAATAAGTTCAACTTCTTGAGTCAGTCTTAGATGATTGATACCACTTCTTTCTAATCTCTTATCATCCATTTAACTCCTTTAATCTAAGGTATGAGACAACTAATTATGATGATAAGTTTGAGGCTAATGAAATAAGATAAGAGATTAATAAATAAGATAAGTATATTGAATACTTAGGTATACAATTATATATAGAAATTAATAAGGATGATGATGATGTATTCTTTATGTGTTATCAATACAAGAGTATTGATTTGTGTGATACGTGAAATATTTTTTAAAGGTACAAGTTGTGGAGATCAAAGAAGGAATCAAAGGAGCTGGAGTTCAATCTGTTTACTCATTCATCAACGAGTGAGCTCTTATTTTATATAAATCAAAGCATGACTTGCATTTACTTAAAGTTATGCAAGCATGATTTATATTGCATAAGCATGATTTAATAAAAACTTTAGACTTGCCAAGTTTTATTGCATGCATGTACCAGTCTACGACAACTTAACGATCGGCCCTTCTGAATCGAGATGTCAGTCGGGTAAGTGCGCACACAAAGGTAAAGGTGTCTGAGGAGATGGCCACTCCTCGACACTATTCTAACTCTTATATGTAGACTTGGTTATTATGATGATTATTGCCGGCATAGCACAAGTTCATTAGCACAATAGATGCATTGAAGTAAGAGCATGCGCATGATTTCTTCAAAAATAAGCTCGGGTTCTTTTCTAAAACCCCCGTGACTTGAATTAATTGGGCAAGTCTATTCTATAGCCATAATGGCATCTTTCTGTTTTGGCGATGAGCTCACTCGGTACATTTTGGTACTGACGCCCTGTATGTATTTCTAAACGTGTAGGTTAATTGGAAGTGAGAGATGAAGGGAGACGAGCCGGGAGTTGGGATATTACGGTTGTAGCCCTGTGTCGTGTGTCTTCATACATACTTCACAACCATGTTTTCCGCTGAAGATCTAAATCTCAAGAGTCACAATTAAAGTTGACCATAAATGGTCTGGTATCAAGTATTTCATTTAATAAGTTCATTTCGTAACATAATTCTAAGAGTCAATATGTAAGTATCAACCTAAGGTCTCGTCACTTCATGTTTCGTAGCTAAAACTAAATCATGCCGTATTCTTCTATCATTATTTCCTATAGATAATTTCCTTCGAATATATATATTCTCCTTCCGCTAACATCTTTTCATCATAAACATCATGGATTATACTTTTAGTGAATTAAAGTCATTTAAGTCCTTTAAGTCAAATTGGAAAATAACATTCTTTTAGCGTACCACTGTAGCGCACCGGTCTCCGAGGCGCGTTTCTTCATGCCCTGGGGGTCGGGGTGTTACAAAAGCATTCCACTAGAGTAATAATACTGAACTACCTGTTTTATCCCTATTGAGCTCAGGGCTAGTATTAGACTTAAATCACCCCCGTATTTAAGATATCTTACATCCATTAATTAATCTAAAGCTTCTGATTACTTTTGCTAATTAACTTCTTATTTAATTTCCTGAGTAGTACCATTCATTCCTTATTCATCATACTGGAACTTAATCCACCTGCAGGGTTTAGTATGATAATCCTTCATGAATTCCTCAGGGGATGTAATCAACCCGTTTTACTAGGATACGGTGCTCTATTGCAGATGCACTAAGAATCGTACTAGTTATAGTTGTTACCCAAGATACGGGTCATATTGGATTGCAATGATTGAACCCTCAGCCATGGTAAATCAAAGTAACAGACCACAACTATACACCCTTAGTCACTCAATTAGAGTTAAGGTGTTACGTTAAATAACATTTAAGTCCCCGAGGTCTTGATTCTTCTACTTAGGTCAGAATAGAAGAATTCATCTCACCGTGATCCTATCAATACGATCAACGTACTAGCATAAACAAGTAACCAAGACAAGCTACTTATCTATTTATGCTACAGTCTATACCGATAGTTTTATCCAAAACTATCTCAACTGTGATAACTGTTTATATCTCAAGAGACACCGGCTACTACGGTCTTCCGTGATCTACTACACACCATATAGCCTATAACTTTGAGATAATGGATAGATGTTTAATGCTTAACAATCAATTCATACATAATCAGATAGGAAATTGTTAGTGAAATATGGAACGACATGTATACAAGCTAAAAGGCTTGCTTTCTAGTATACAAATCCATCAATTCTATCCTTGTAGACTTAGGAATGTTTAATGATATAAATTTTGTCTCGAGACCATGATGCATATGAATTATGATGAGCATGCATAGCATATCTTTTCAAAGATCAAGTACAAGTATTTCAAAAATCTTGTACTTGAATTAAAATGGCAAGTCTAGAATATAGCCCTAAGTGGTATTGTGTTTTGGGTGACGAGCTCACTAAGTACAACCAATGTACTCACGCTTTGTACGTATTTCTAAACGTGCACGCTAACTGTGGTAATTGAAGCATAAAGTATGCAATCTAAAGATGAAATCATTAGTGAAGTCAATCTTAAACTTCAAGCTTCTATTATGTAACTTGTTTGATTTCTAGCGTAACCTTCCCTTGTTTTTCTAAAATTTCTTCCTTTAATTTCCAAAAATATTTGATAATTAACGAAGAAGTTTCTATAATTATGGTTCATTATTCTTAGTGAAAGATATTTCTTAAAACCAAAGGTGTTAAATGATGTCCTTTAAGCGCACCACCAGTAGCGCACCGGAGCACATTTTTACATGCCCTGGGGGTTGGAGCATTACAATTATTGCTTCCTTGATGGGTATTCGGGGTACAACCAAATTGTTATAGCCCCGGAGGATCAACACAAGACGGCCTTCACGTGTCCCTATGGAGTATTTGCTTATAGAAGAATGCCATTTGGGTTATGTAATGCTCCGGCTACTTTTCAAAGATGCATGATGTCTATCTTTGGTGGTTTGATTGAAGATATTATGGAGGTTTTCATGGATGACTTCTCAGTTTTTGGGTAATCTCACAAAGGTGTTGCAAAGGTGTAAGGACACTTCTCTAGTATTAAATTGGGAGAAGTGTCATTTTATGGTTAGAGATGGAATTGTGCTTGGGCACAAAGTTTCTAGAGATGGTTTGGAAGTTGATAGAGCCAAGATTGTTGCCATAGAGAAGCTTCCACCCCCAACAAATGTGAAATCAATCCAAAGCTTCCTTCGCCACGCGGGGTTCTATAGAAGATTCATCAAAGATTTCTCGAAGACTACCAAACCACTTTGTTCTATTGCAAAAAGATGTGAAGTTTGTCTTTGATGATGTAACGACCCGTAAAATCGAATTAGGATTAATAAAAATTCCTAATAATATTAGACTAATTTCCTTGAGTCTAGAAATACCATAGAAGCCTAATAAAAGAAACTAGATATTTTTCGGACTTGTTTTGCAAAAGATTCCTTTTTATTTATCTTCGTTTCGACTTTCAAAATTTCCTAAAAATATTTCTACTATTTTTCTCGAGTCTTTTAATATGTCATACTATCGAGTAAATTATTTCAAACCCGTCGCCATTTTTATTTCTAAAAATGGAGTTCATTTGCATGTCGAATATTATTTTATTCGGGGATCGAATACACTACCGAAGCCGAAAATATCTATCTCTCTCTCTCTCGTCTTCATTTCTCGATCAAACTTAGCCCCCAAGTCAACCCACTTGCCTCCAATAATGCATTAATATATTATATAACCTATACTATAATATATTTTATGATGATGGATACATAGCCCCCATTTCATTCTAGAACATAGCCGCCCATTTCCTCCAATCATCACCCCCATATTTGATATGCATGTATGCATATACATAGCCTACCTTATCCCTCCTACAACCTACGACCATAGCCTCCATTTCCAATAATATTCCCTCATCAATGCAAACATTCCTCTTGTCCCCTCCCCTCAATCATCAACCGAACATAGCCCCTTTTCTTCATCAACTTCTCCGCCTCCTCTTCTATAAATAGCCCCCTTGCTCTTCTTCTTCACTCGTTCATCATCATCGTCCCTCTCTACCTCAAAGAAACAGCCCCCTCTTCCTCTCTTCTTCGTCTTCTTCATCATCTTCTTCTTCTCGCCATCATCATGGCCACCGTCCAAACTCCATAGCCACCGATCACCTCCTCCGTCATCTTCTTCTTCTTTCTTTTCTTCTTTCCTTTCGCCAACATCACCATCTTCACCAAACACCTTCCCTCCTCCATATATAAGCCTCATCTTAGCTCAAGTCACGTACCTAGTCACCATCGTCTAGTTCGAGTAGTTCGAAAGCCATTGGGGATCAAGCTCGAAGGTACTTGCCGGAAACAATGGCCGCCGCCGCCGCCGACTTACTTCCCGACCTCCATTTTATGTCTAGTTAGTGTCCACATGTTCATGGTCCTGCATGCATCATTATTATGAAGTCCATTTGCATCGATTATGCTTATATGATTTTATATGAATTTTCGAAGAAGCATGCTTAAATATGTTTAAACTTATCCGATCTTAAAACCGTTGTTTTGAGTCCACGTCGAAGCTACGATCATTTTTCCCTTCTACCGCTTTTTGATTCGACGCCTCGAAAGCTATCGAAAGTTGATATTTTATAAAAACCTATTTTCTTTTAAAAGCTGTCGCCGACTTAAGTATTAATGCTCTATTCTTCTTTCACCAACTTGCATGGCTAATTTCTTTAATTAATATTGCTCTAATAAATATTTGAAACAACTTTTCTTCTTATGTCAAAACCATGCGAACGTCCGAAATAGGAGTTTAATAATTAAAACGATATAAGAATAATTGTCCTAAAATAGAAAGTTGTCTAATTTCGAGTATACCAAAATAGAAAGTGTATATATACCTCACTGTCCTATAAATTGTTGTAGGAATATTACCTAAGGAATCTTGAACGAGAGTATTTCGGTAAAGGTGGGCGATTCTTCATTCTATATATATATACTATTCTCGAGCTAGTAAGCTCACTTTCTTTCGCAGGCTTGATATTCGGGAAAAACACTTGTTCTATTTTTAAACTGGCATTTGGTGTTTAAAGCTCTTATCATGATCAGATTTTCCGCTTAGATCTTACACATCTTTCGGAAGATTGCGCGCGCCGATGCGAGGGTTGGGGATTTACCTCCCTTGCATCTAGAGAGAGGTGGTGTAACCTCGGTGAATAGACTTAGCAACGTATGCTAAGAAGATTTATTCTGTACCATTTTGCCGAGTCAAGGGCGTACCCGGATTTAGGGTTATTATTATCGATGGGACCGAAGAGCCCGTGCAGTCGAAATAATTTTTATAAGAGTAACATGAATGTCCAGTCGGTACCGAAACTTATGAGCGCCTTTTTGCTCGATTACTTCCTTCTTTTCTCCCTCCTCTTTTCCCGAATCCTGCTTTCTTTTTGCGGTGCAATATATCCCCACTGGGTACAAATGGTTTGTACTTAGCCCCTGTGAAACTTCCTTTGTTTTGCAAAATTCGAACAGGAGCTTGGGGAGTGATCGAGGCTCGAGAGAAGAGAGAGGACGATGAGGAGATGCCGACGAGGCAATGGATTTTTGGTTATGTTCTACTTCTTTCAAATTATATTCGATATTCATCTTCGTCATTTTGACGTAACACTCTTCCTCCCTCGTCTAATAAAATACTCCAAGATAATAAGCTTTAATAATTCGATAACCTGAAACTTATTCGATACGATTCATGATTTCTTATCTCGTACGCTTCCGCTTTCGTTTATCATAACTTCTTTCGTACGTTTCTTGCATGCTATACTTATGCTAACATAATAATATTATTGCAGGCTATATAAATAGTTATAAAATCGCATGCTCGTGATTTTCATAAAAAAAAATCGACTACTATAGTATATACTTATATTTTATAAAATCAAATACTATACTTACACTTTTATTCGCTTCCGCTAAACGCTTAAAACCTTTTTCTTTTAAACACTTGTCCTTTCCAGAAATTTTGCTTAATCGTATAAGGTAACATTTTCGAAAATCCCCTAACATACTTACACGTTTTGATTTAATAAAAACTTATACATATTTTTGAAAATAACGAAACCCCAATTCTTTTAATTTCAAACACTTCGAGCACAACTGTAGTACGGTCTGGTCCGCCTCAGTTATTAATTTCGATACTTGATTTATGTTCGACTGTAGTGCGGTGTGGTCCGCCACGGTCTTTATCGCTTTATTTATAAGCTTTGGACTTAATTAAAACTCGTAAAAGAATTGGCAAAGTGTTAAGAGGCTTTCGATATTACTATGAAGGTATCCTTGGGTGAATAATGGTGCTTCTCGATTCATTTCGAGTTAGTATCACTGGATTGGACTTAATTAACTCTGTAAACCCCGTCATTACCCTTTCTACCCTACCCCAGTCGCATCTCGATTCCACTAATTCAATATCATGAAAATCGGGATGTGACAGCATGGTATCAGAGCATTCTTCGTTCTGATATCGAAAGCCCCCTTCTTTCTACGAGTTTAGAAATTGTTCTTCTAAAACTCACTTTCCTTCTTCAAATTGAGAAATTGTTCTTCCAACTCACTTCCGTTCCGTGACTTACCTCTCTCTCTCGACCGATCACCCCTCCAAGCACAACGTCGAGGTAACGTTTATGTGATATAAACTGTGACAATGTGAATTACTTGAATTGGAATATGATATCTTGTGCACTTATGTGAAAATGTTGTGACTTGGTTCAAAAATTTGGAATTGTCATTGCCTATGTGGAAATCGAATTGTTAAGATTAGACTTGGGATACTTGGAAATGCTTGGACTGAATTTTGGAGTTGAAATATTACATGAAAGTATTTGTTGGTTACTTGAGTTGGAAAAGTCAAAATCTCATGATATGCTTTGGAGTTGGAATCTCATATGATAAATTCGAAAATACTTGAATATTTTAGGATTGGAAATTGCATGATGTATTCGAATTTGGAATTGGAATTTTGCATGATGGGTTCGAAAATTGCTTAAAAGTTGAAATAGGAGAATGAAACCTCTTATGTGATAATTTCGATCATATTATTGTTACTAACCACTTTTGATCTTAATGCATATTATGAAATGATTGTCAACGTGTTGCATTAGAAATAGGCTATGTGTTGCATTCATGAGCATAACAGAATAAACCTGAGCACACCGATCTACTTGGGAAGTGATGCCCCGAGCAGAACGGAAAAAGGAGTCTGCACAAGTTAGAGTCTATCCTTTTCATTTTGATGACATGTGTCAGATTTAGGTACACTATGAATTGGGAAGAAGCCTATTTTGAAAGAGAAAAGTTGGGGGAGAAAAGAAAGATCTTTTACAGTTGCCAAATGGGGGAAAATGAAAGTGTGGGGAGTTACTTGACCCGGATCATAGAAGCACTACGAGAGGCAAGAAATGCCGGCATCACCGACATCATGGCAGCAAGACACTTAATCGCACAACTACCGAATGAGTGGGCCGCATATGCCGAGCAAATCCGAAGCTACCAAGAGATACCAATGACAAACCAAGACGACAAATATGTGTGTTTTGGGGACTTAGCGGGGTCACTTTTCACTTATTGGGCCATGCATGGAAAACCACCAGCGGACATTACTACTTTCTCTGCACCTCGATTGATCATGCCGGACATCCCCTACTTTGGAGCTGACAACCGTTCGGAGATATTCCCAACTTGGACGTATCCTCCTACTTCCGAGATGCTCCCACCTACCATACATGACGAGCCGGGGCCGTCCTACTGCCCCATTCATGCATCACCGCCGCCCTATCCGACCGAGCCGATACCTTTCCACGCGGAGCAACCAGGACCGAACATGGTGATGCCCGAGTATCACCAATTCATGGAGAGCCCATTCCATCCCCCGTATTCGCTCAGTCTTCCCTCGATCGAGCCTTTTGGATATGAGCCAAGGCGTGACTTAGTGTTGAAAATGCCACCCGAGGATGCACAGATGTTTGGCCCTATTCCACCGGACGTTGATTTTGCCGGACGACTACCATCACCTCCCAGCCCAAACATAAGATGGTCTCGAGCCACTGCAAGGATGTCAACCATACAACCCGTGAAAGTAGTGTTGAGTGCCCCCGAGAAGGAAGGAAGCGATGATGATAAATTTGAAGATGTTACCCCCCCCGGATCCGTGGAAGGAGATCGTTGAAAAGTTCAAGAAAGGTGTGGAAAAAGTGAGTATTATATTAGGACGAAAATAAAGCAGAGATCTATATGACGAAGACAACAAAGGCAAAAACCGAGCTTTGTACCAGAGACGAGGATTTTGATATGGGCCGTTCAAGAGCCGACTCGACTCCAACAGAATCTCTGCATTGCATTTTGCATATCGCATGTTTGTTTTCTATGAACTTCGTATTATCGTACTAACCTACTAAACTTCTTAGGATGCATGATATATATTCTCGACTTATGGTTATAAATTATGCTTCGTATGATGCTTATATGATATTATGATACTATGACAACTTATAACATGCTATGATAACTTAGAATTATTAAGCATGATATCTTATTATATGTTACAACGAGCATGGTATCTTAATATTGTGATAATTCGATAATGGGTATAATGTCGATTATATGATGACAAGCATGGTATCTCAATTTTTTTTTTGTATAACTCGATAATATCCAAGCATGGTACTTTGATCAACTCAAGGGTAAGATAATATTATCTAGGATAAAGCTTGGTATCTTGAATTACTAATTTTCGAAACTACTAAGGTAAGAAGCATGGTATCTTGAGTTTATGGATTTCGAAAATATTGGAAGTTGATCACATGATTATTTTTGAAAATTTTAAGGAAGCGAGCATGGTATCAATTATGATTGATTATACGAAATTATGTGACATATGTGTCAACGTGAAATTCGATTTGTCGAATAATGTGATTATTGGAATGTGATATTGTGATATCTTGAATTATGGAAATTGATATATATATTCAAAGCAGGCACTGCAAGGAATTGTGATTCGAAAATTTGGCCTTGAGTAGGCGATGTGATTATTTCGGATTTTGATTCCGAGAGATTTGATATATTGTGATTATCCCGATGAGGGGATTGATGAAATTGAATTGTGATTATTTTTCCAATAAGAAATTGAAATTGAATTTTTTGGCAAGATGCCAATTGAAATTTTGATGAGATGCCGATTGAATTTTTGGCAAGATGCCGATTGAAATTTTGGCAAGATGCCGATTGAATTTTTGGCGAGATGCCGATTGAATTTTTGGCAAGATGCCGATTAAATTATTGGCGAGATGCCAAATGAACGATTGAATTATTGGCAAGATGCCGAATGAATTATGGGCGAGATGCCAAGTGGATTATTGGCGAGATGCCAAGTGAAAATTATGCCATGAGATATTTTGGCGGGATGCCAAGGAAAATTTGTGTTGAATTATTATGTGATAGTTGTATCATTCGATACACGAATGTGAATTATGTGATTTATTTTGGGATATTGCTCCACATATATATATAAATGTTGAATCGCGCCTTGAAAGAATATTTATACTATCATGGATATGGTACATACTCGATCTTGAGATACTAACGTTTTGATGACCTACTATTTCAGTTAGTTACACTTGAGCAATTATGGCCCCTAGACGAGTCAATGAGATAGGAATCTTAGAACCTGCCCCTAGAAACGATGAGTGTTTTCGCCGTCAAAAGCCGCCTACATTCGATGGACTTGGAGAGCCTACCGACGCCGAGAAATGGGTTCGTGCCATGGATAAGATTTTCAACTACATTCGTTGTAACGAGAATGACAAGTTTGCCTATGGAATTCGCCAACTCACCGACGAAGCTGATTTTTGGTGGGAATCAGTGAAACGAACCTTGAGCCCGGAACAACTCCATGATTTTACTTGGGAGGATCTGAAGGACGTGCTTTACGAGAAGTACATTCCTGATTGCTATCGCCACAACCGCCAAAATGAATTTTGGAATCTACGCCAAGGAAAGAAAACCGTTGCCGAATATGATCGTGTGTTCAACCAACTATCCCGCTATGCTCCCGACTTGGTCAGCACCGACGTAGCCAAAGCCGACAAGTTCAGAAAAGGTCTCCGTCCCGAGATCAGTGTTCCACTAGCAAGCCATGGGCCACTTACTTTTGCCCAAACACTGAGCCGTGCCATGAACATCGAATCCATGTTGCCCCGAGAAAGGGAGAAAGCACCCGAACAACCTCAACCGTTCAATCCGAACGTTGGAAAGAGAAAATGGGAAGGAAACAATTCTGGAAACCAAGGAGGACGCCAGCCATGGAGAGGAAAGCCCCAAAATTCCCCTCAATACCGCCTACAGCCGCAACAACCAAGGTTCGATAGAAGGCCGCCCTACTGCCCGACGTGCCAAAGGAATCATCTTGGAGAATGCCGACCGAAGACTATACAATGTTTCCGTTGCAAAGGACAAGGCCATTTCGCGAACAACTGCCCTCAAGCGAATGTGGGAACCCAACGTTTTCCACCTCCACCGCCGCCGAGGGACACGCAAGGAAATCCACGTCAACCACCGAGGCCATTTCAACAAGCTAGGGCTTATGCGCTCAATGGAGAAGAAGCCGCGCATGCTCAAGGAAACCTAGCAGGTATGATCCATCTCAACGACATACCTGTTTTAGCATTATTTGACACGGGCGCATCGCATTCTTTTATATCACAACGAGCTTGTAATAACTTGAGTCTGGATCCCGAGAGAATGGAACAAGCTCTTCATATCAACGTACCCGGAGGAATGACCATGATAAGCGAAAGGATCTGTAAGGGCCAGAAACTCAAAGTTGGAGATCAAGAATTCCAAACCGACCTGATTGTTATCATCATGATGGAATTCGATATCGTTTTGGGAATGGATTGGTTAGAAAAGAATTGAGCGACAATCAACTGCCAAGGAAGAGAAATCTCATTTCAAAATGCCACCGAAGGACCTATCCACATTCGAGGAACCCATGTTGGAGAACGTGTTCCGATTATCTCAGCAATGAAAGTCATGTCGATATTAAGGAAAGGAGAAAGCCAATGTTATTGGGTGACTCTAGAAGAAAAATCAGACCTGGAAAGACCTTTCCATACCGTACCCATCGTTCAAGAGTTTGAGGACGTATTCCCATCCGACTTACCCGGACCACCTCCGGACCGACAGCTCGAGTTCCCAATCGATCTTGAACCAGGAGCAGCCCCGGTATCCAAAGCCCCCTACCGAATGGCACCGAAAGAACTGCAAGAACTCAAGGTGCAACTACAAGAATTACTGGAATTGGGATTCATCCAACCCAGTGTCTCACCATGGGGAGCACCAGTCCTGTTCGTGAAAAAGAAAGATGGAAGCATGAGGATGTGCATTGATTATCGTGAGCTAAACAAGCTTACAATCAAAAATCGATATCCGCTGCCAAGGATCGACAATCTTTTCGACCAACTTAAAGGAGCTTGCATCTTCTCAAAGATTGATCTAAGATCCGGATACCACCAACTCAGAGTCAGAAAAGAGGACGTTCCAAAGACCGCATTCCGGACGAGATACGGCCATTATGAGTTCACCGTCATGCCATTTGGATTAACAAACGCCCCAGCCATCTTCATGGATCTGATGAATCGGATCTTTCATCCCTACCTAGATGGTTTTGTCCTCGTTTTCATTGATGACATCCTTATCTACTCAAAGGACAAAAAGCAACACGAGCAGCATCTGAGAACCGTGCTCGAGACGCTTCGCAAAGAAAAACTCTATGCCAAATTTAGCAAATGTGAGTTCTGGCTTCGAGAAGTTATGTTTCTTGGCCATATCGTCTCTGCCGATGGAATCAAAGTCGACCCTGCCAAAGTTGAAACTGTAAGCAATTGGAAAGCACCAACCAGTGCGAATGAGATCCGAAGTTTTCTCGGACTCGCGGGATATTATCGAAGGTTCATCGAAGGATTCTCAAAGCTGGCCAAACCAATGACGCAACTACTTCAGAAAGGAGCTAAGTACAACTGGACGGACGCTTGCGAGAAGAGATTCCAAGAACTCAAAACTCGTTTGACAACAGCACCCGTTCTTACCATACCCGAAGGGAACGAAGGATTCGTGGTGTTCACTGATGCCTCGATACAAGGACTGGGATGTGTCCTTATGCAAAACGGGAAAGTTATCGCTTATGCTTCACGACAACTAAAGCCGCACGAGAAGAACTACCCTACCCATGATTTGGAGCTTGCCGCTGTGGTACATGCCTTGAAGATTTGGAGGCACTACCTCTACGGAATTAAGTGCGAGATCTTCACCGACCACAAAAGCCTGAAGTACTTCTTTGAGCAAAAAGAATTAAACATGAGACAAAGAAGGTGGTTAGAGCTGGTCAAAGACTATGACTGCACCATTAGCTATCACCCCGGAAAGGCAAACGTAGTTGCCGATGCCCTCAGCCGGAAAACGCAAGGAAAGCTGGCATACATTGTAACCAATGAAGAAAAGCTTGCACGGGAGTTCGATGCCTTAAACCTTAAGATCATCCAAACGCCTAAGACAACCAATGGATGTATAGCTGCTGTTTTTGCCAAACCGGATCTACAAGAACGCCTCATAGCTGCCCAGGAGGCCGACGACCACCTAGAAAAGATTCGAACACAAATTGGAAAGGAAGAAGCCAACGAATTTGTCAAGAGATGCCAAATCACCAAAGAAGGAGCCCTAACATATGAAAGAAGATGGTGCGTACCCAATGATCCCATCTTGAAGGAAGAAATCTTGAGTGAGGCACACGATACGCCTTACACCGCGCACCCCGGAAGCACAAAGATGTATATGGATCTCCGCAAGAAATTCTGGTGGGAATCAATGAAGAAAGAAATTGCTGCATTCGTGGAGAAATGCTTGGCATGTCAGCAAGTGAAGGCTCTTCACCAACGACCTGCTGGAACGTTGCAACCATTACCCATTCCGGAGTGGAAATGGGAACACATCAACATGGATTTTGTGGTAAGTTTTCCAAAATCTCAAAAAGGAAACACCGCAATTTGGGTGATTGTGGATCGCCTTACCAAATCCGCACACTTTTTACCGATCAAGATGACGTTCGGACTCGACAAACTCGCAAGACTATATGTCAAGGAAATCGTAAGGTTACATGGGATCCCCGTGTCCATCACTTCCGATCGAGATACCCGTTTCACATCCAACTTTTGGACGAGTCTGCAAGAGGCCATGGGAACTCAATTGAAATTTAGTTCCGCGTTCCATCCTCAAACCGATGGACAATCTGAGCGAACAATTCAAGTTTTGGAGGATATGCTACGAGCCGTTGTAGCCGACCGAGGCGATAATTGGGAAGAAATTTTACCATTAGTTGAGTTTGCTTACAACAACAGTTTCCAAGCCACAATAGGGATGGCGCCCTACGAAGCGTTGTATGGAAAGAAATGTCGATCACCTTTGTATTGGGACGAAGTTGGAGAACGAAAACTCCTAGGTCCCGATTTAGTTCAAGAGATGGTTTCTATCATCGAAACAATCCGTGAGCGAATCAAAGAGGCTCAAAATCGTCAGAAATCATATGTCGACAAGCGACGCACCGATTTGGAATTCGAAGTAGGCGACAAAGTGTTTTTGAAAGTTTCGCCAACTCGAGGAGTCATTCGTTTTGGAAAACGAGGAAAGCTGCGACCACGTTACATAGGCCCATTCGAAATTTTGGAAAGGATAAAGAGTGTAGCCTATCGTCTAGCCTAACCCCCAAACCTAGCCGGAGTACATGATGTATTCCATGTGTCTATGCTTAGAAAGTACGTGTTCAATCCGAAGCACGTGATTAAGTTTGACGAGGTAATTCTTAACCCTGACCTAGTTTATGAGGAGAAACCCATTAAGATCCTTGATCGAAAAGTCAAAGTCCTTAGAAACAAGGAAATTGCTCAAGTTAAGGTTTTGTGGAATCACCATGACCTAGAAGAAGCTACTTGGGAGTTAGAGGAAAAGATGAAAGCCCAATACCCCGACCTAGCCTATGAAGGTACTTAATTTCGAGGATGAAATTCTTTTAAGGGTGGTGGGATGTAACGACCCGTAAAATCGAATTAGGATTAATAAAAATTCCTAATAATATTAGACTAATTTCCTTGAGTCTAGAAATACCATAGAAGCCTAATAAAAGAAACTAGATATTTTTCGGACTTGTTTTGCAAAAGATTCCTTTTTATTTATCTTCATTTCGACTTTCAAAATTTCCTAAAAATATTTCTACTATTTTTCTCGAGTCTTTTAATATGTCATAGTATCGAGTAAATTATTTCAAACCCGTCGCCATTTTTATTTCTAAAAATGGAGTTCATTTGCATGTCGAATATTATTTTATTCGGGGATCGAATACACTACCGAAGCCGAAAATATCTATCTCTCTCTCTCTCGTCTTCATTTCTCGATCAAACTTAGCCCCCAAGTCAACCCACTTGCCTCCAATAATGCATTAATATATTATATAACCTATACTATAATATATTTTATGATGATGGATACATAGCCCCCATTTCATTCTAGAACATAGCCGCCCATTTCCTCCAATCATCACCCCCATATTTGATATGCATGTATGCATATACATAGCCTACCTTATCCCTCCTACAACCTACGACCATAGCCTCCATTTCCAATAATATTCCCTCATCAATGCAAACATTCCTCTTGTCCCCTCCCCTCAATCATCAACCGAACATAGCCCCTTTTCTTCATCAACTTCTCCGCCTCCTCTTCTATAAATAGCCCCCTTGCTCTTCTTCTTCACTCGTTCATCATCATCGTCCCTCTCTACCTCAAAGAAACAGCCCCCTCTTCCTCTCTTCTTCGTCTTCTTCATCATCTTCTTCTTCTCGCCATCATCATGGCCACCGTCCAAACTCCATAGCCACCGATCACCTCCTCCGTCATCTTCTTCTTCTTTCTTTTCTTCTTTCCTTTCGCCAACATCACCATCTTCACCAAACACCTTCCCTCCTCCATATATAAGCCTCATCTTAGCTCAAGTCACGTACCTAGTCACCATCGTCTAGTTCGAGTAGATCGAAAGCCATTGGGGATCAAGCTCGAAGGTACTTGCCGGAAACAATGGCCGCCGCCGCCGCCGACTTATTCCCGACCTCCATTTTATGTCTAGTTAGTGTCCACATGTTCATGGTCCTGCATGCATCATTATTATGAAGTCCATTTGCATCGATTATGCTTATATGATTTTATATGAATTTTTGAAGAAGCATGCTTAAATATGTTTAAACTTATCCGATCTTAAAACCGTTGTTGTTTTGAGTCCACGTCGAAGCTACGATCATTTTTCCCTTCTACCGCTTTTTGATTCGACGCCTCGAAAGCTATCGAAAGTTGATATTTTATAAAAACCTATTTTCTTTTAAAAGCTGTCGCCGACTTAAGTATTAATGCTCTATTCTTCTTTCACCAACTTGCATGGCTAATTTCTTTAATTAATATTGCTCTAATAAATATTTGAAACAACTTTTCTTCTTATGTCAAAACCATGCGAACGTCCGAAAAAGGAGTTTAATAATTAAAACGATATAAGAATAATTGTCCTAAAATAGAAAGTTGTCTAATTTCGAGTATACCAAAATAGAAAGTGTATATATACCTCACTGTCCTATAAATTGTTGTAGGAATATTACCTAAGGAATCTTGAACGAGAGTATTTCGGTAAAGGTGGGCGATTCTTCATTCTATATATATATACTATTCTCGAGCTAGTAAGCTCACTTTCTTTCGCAGGCTTGATATTCGGGAAAAACACTTGTTCTATTTTTAAACTGGCATTTGGTGTTTAAAGCTCTTATCATGATCAGATTTTCCGCTTAGATCTTACACATCTTTCGGAAGATTGCGCGCGCCGATGCGAGGGTTGGGGATTTACCTCCCTTGCATCTAGAGAGAGGTGGTGTAACCTCGGTGAATAGACTTAGCAACGTATGCTAAGAAGATTTATTCTGTACCATTTTGCCGAGTCAAGGGCGTACCCGGATTTAGGGTTATTATTATCGATGGGACCAAAGAGCCCGTGCAGTCGAAATAATTTTTATAAGAGTAACATGAATGTCCAGTCGGTACCGAAACTTATGAGCGCCTTTTTGCTCGATTACTTCCTTCTTTTCTCCCTCCTCTTTTCCCGAATCCTGCTTTCTTTTTGCGGTGCAATATATCCCCACTGGGTACAAATGGTTTGTACTTAGCCCCTGTGAAACTTCCTTTGTTTTGCAGAATTCGAACAGGAGCTTGGGGAGTGATCGAGGCTCGAGAGAAGAGAGAGGACGATGAGGAGATGCCGACGAGGCAATGGATTTTTGGTTATGTTCTACTTCTTTCGAATTATATTCGATATTCATCTTCGTCATTTTGACGTAACACTCTTCCTCCCCCGTCTAATAAAATACTCCAAGATAATAAGCTTTAATAATTCGATAACCTGAAACTTATTCGATACGATTCATGATTTCTTATCTCGTACGCTTCCGCTTTCGTTTATCATAACTTCTTTCGTACGTTTCTTGCATGCTATACTTATGCTAACATAATAATATTATTGCAGGCTATATAAATAGTTATAAAATCGCATGCTCGTGATTTTCATAAAAAAAAATCGACTACTATAGTATATACTTATATTTTATAAAATCAAATACTATACTTACACTTTTATTCGCTTCCGCTAAACGCTTAAAACCTTTTTCTTTTAAACACTTGTCCTTTCCAGAAATTTTGCTTAATCGTATAAGGTAACATTTTCGAAAATCCCCTAACATACTTACACGTTTTGATTTAATAAAAACTTATACATATTTTCGAAAATAACGAAACCCCAATTCTTTTAATTTCAAACACTTCGAGCACAACTGTAGTGCGGTCTGGTCCGCCTCAGTTATTAATTTCGATACTTGATTTATGTTCGACTGTAGTGCGGTGTGGTCCGCCACGGTCTTTATCGCTTTATTTATAAGCTTTGGACTTAATTAAAACTCGTAAAAGAATTGGCTAAGTGTTAAGAGGCTTTCGATATTACTACGAAGGTATCCTTGGGTGAATAATGGTGCTTCGTGATTCATTTCGAGTTAGTATCATTGGATTGGACTTAATTAACTCTGTAAACCCCTTCATTACCCTTTCTACCCTACCCCAGTCGCATCTCGATTCCACTAATTCAATATCACGAAAATGGGGATGTGACAGATGAAGAATGTTTGAAAGCTTTTAAAACCTTGAAGAAAGCTGTCATCTCTACTCCTATTCTAATCAAACCTAATTGGAGTGAATCTTTCATTTTGAAGTGCGATGCTAGTGATTGGGCTTTAGGAGTGGTGTTGGGGCAAATGAAAGATAAGGTGTTCCGAGTCATTCATTATGCTAGTAGAACATTGGATGGTGCTCAAAGGAACTACACAACAACGAAGAGGGAATTCTTGGCTATTGTCTTCGCCTTTGACAAGTTTCGATCCTACCTTGTTGGCAATCACACCATTGTCTATTCGGATCACACGGCTATCCGACATCTCATGGCAAAGAAGGATGCAAAGTCTCATTTGATTAGTTAGATCCTTCTCCTCTAAGAATTCGACATAGAGATTCGTGATACAAAATGGAGTGATAATATGTTAGCCGATCACATGTCAAGGCTTGAGAAGCCGGTTGAAGGTGACGACTTGAAATTGAGCATAAATGATTATTTTCCGGATGAGAAGATTATGGTAGTGAAGTGCAAAGATTCTTGGTTTGCCGATTTTGCCAACTAACTCGTGCTTCAAGAATTGCCACCAAATCTCTCGGATTATCAAAAGTCCAAGTTCCTTCGAGATGTTAAGTTCTATTATTGGCAAGATCCATATCTATGGAGGAGGTGTGCCGATGGCCTTATTCAGAGATGTGCTATGCAGAGTGAGTGGTTCAAGATTATTGGAGAGTATCATGAGGGACCAAATGGGGGTCACTTTGGGGCTAATCATACAGCTTGGAAGGTATTTCAAAGTGGATTCTATTGGCCATCGATTTTTAGGGATTGTCAAACCTTTGTGAAGTAGTGTGATAGATGTCAAAGGATGGGGAATATCACTAAGAGGGATGAGATGCCCCAAAATATCATGATTGAGGTTGAGTTGTTTGATGTTTGAGGGATAGACTTCATGGGACCATTCCCTAACTCTTGTGGTTTTTCCTATATCCTTCTTGCTATTGAGTATGTTTCAAGATGGGTTGAAGCAATTCCTACTTCAACCAATGATTCCAAGGTGGTGATTAAATTTGTCAAGAAGAACATATTGACTAGATTTGGGATTCCAAGAGCCTTGATTAGTGATGGAGGATCTCACTTCAATAACAAATAGTTGGGAAGCTTAGTTGCCAAGTATGGAGTGAAACACAAGGTCACTACACCTTATCACCCTCAAGCTAATGGTCAAGCGGAGCTTGCAAACTGGGAAATCAAACAAATCTTGGAGAAAACAATCACTACTCGGAAGGATTGGACAAATAAACTCGATGATGCATTGTGGGCCTATAGAACCGCCTACAAAACCCCCATTGGTATGTCCTCGTATCAACTTGTGTTCGGGAAATCTTGTCACTTGCCTTTGGAAATTGAGCACAAGGCATTTTGGGCTACAAAGAGGATTAATTTCGAGCTCAAGGAGGCCAAATTTAGTAGGAAGAATCATCTTGTGGAGTTGGAGGAATGGAGAAACGAGGCCTATGAAAATTCTTGAATTTACAAGGAAAGGGCCAAGAAGTTTCATGACTTGGGGATTCGAGGCAAGGATATCATTCCGGGTGACGAGGTTCTTCTCTTTAACTCTAGTCTTTGTCTTTTCCCCGGAAAATTCCAATCAAGATGGACCGGTCCTTATATTATGAGCAAGAGTTTCAAGAATGGCACATTCGAACTTCTCAAGAATGATGGTTCAACTTTTGTTGTCAATGATCATCGACTCAAGCTTTATTTCAATTCGAAGAAGGTTAAGGAGGAGTCGATCCTTCTCCTTCATGATGCTTGATTTTGGAGGTAATGTCGAGCTAACGACGTTAAACAAAGCGCTTGTTGAGAGGCACCTCAACACATATCCTTTTATTTTTCATTTTAGTTTAGTTTGAATTTTTTTTTTTTTCGATTGTTGTTTCACTTTTCATTTCATTTCGGAAAAACCATAAAAAAAATTAAAAATTAAAAAAATTAAAAATTAAAAAAGTAGAAAAATATGTTTAGGGGGTCTCGATGGAGGATCGGAAATCGGCCCCTCCGGTTGGAAGGGCCGAGAAACAGCCCGAAAGAAGTGTGGCTCGGGAGCAACTGGCGGCCCACACCGGCGGTCCAATGGGTTGCCGGTTTTGGCACTTGGACCGCCGGTCCCCCTTCTTTCGCCCCTATACCTATTTTTCTTTCATTTGCAAGATGATTAACCTCAAACCCACTTTCTCACTCTAAAACTCACCTCTTTTCTCTCCCAATCTTCATTTTCTTGCTCCAATTACTCTGAAATCAATTGGAATCAAGTTAAATCCCTCCATAAGTCCATTACCCATCCCAAAACTTGCATTTTGAACCAAGAAAATCACATTTTCACCAACTTTTTCACAAAAAACGAAAATTCATTTTTATTTTGAAAGAGGTGAATTTCTTCAAGTTTCTTCAAGATAATGAGGTAATGAGTTCTATATCCTTGCTTTTATGTATTTCTACTTGTTTTATATGAATTGGTATGTATGTTTTGCTTATCACATTCATGAAAATAAGTAGAAATTCTAGCTAGAGTTTTTCTTGAATTTTGAAAATTCTTGAACGAAAAAATGTGAAATTTGGCATGAATTGGATAGCATTAATTCTTTCCTTTAGGATTTATGCTATATCTAGTTTTAAAATTTGCATTCTTTTATGAACCATGTCTCTTTTGCACTTGAGCATACTTGGAATGAATTTGGAATACTTTTGATTGCTTGATGAATGGATGAATACATATGATTGATTCTTGAATCGCAAATTCATTCCTTGAATGTTCATTGCTTGAAGAGGTGATGATTTCATAAATTCTTGAGTTTGAAATATGAGAATTCATTGTTTGAGTCTCTTGTGTTGAATTTCAATATGCATTTGAATTCATTTTTCATTTGGAAATGAATGAATGAATTGAGATGAATTTTCTTTGGACTTATGGGGCTTGAATGATGAAATGCTTGATTTGGTTTGAAGTTTCACTTCTTGAATGTATAAAGGCCAAAGTGGGGGGTAATGGATAGATGATGTATGATTGTTTTGTGATGGTTCATGGCTTATACTCTTGAATCTTACTTGGATTTTCTTATCTCTTTAGGAATCAAGGAGATAAAAGAAAGGAAAAGGCTCCTAAGGCCTTGGTTACCTATTCACACAAGAGGATAAAGAAATGGAAGTGGAGCAAGGTTCAAGTGACCCCCTCTATGATGAGAGATTTGAGGCTCTTGAGAGCCGAATGACAAACATGGAAGAAGGTTTCAAGACTTTGGATGCACAAGTCACAGTTATGAGGCACGAGGTGACATCAATGCAAATTACTCAACTAGAAGAAGCAAAAAGAAGCGAGAGAATGGAAGCACTTCTTGAGAGCTTTAGGGAATATCAAATTGGCCAAGGCGTCACTTGGCCAAGACCGCCCCAAAAGTAGCTTGGAGTATTTGTAAGTGTAATTTAAATTCATTATTTATCTTTTCCTCCAAACTCATTTTAGAATTTATTTTCTAAAATAAGTTTGGGGGAGGGGGGTAGGATAATGAATTTAAATTACTTACATTTCGTGTTTTCCTTAAGTCTCTTTAATTATACTTTACTTCTTTGCTTCTTGGTTTGTTTGTCTCTTTTGATGCCTATAATGTGACTTGATGATATCTATGTGGCTTGTCTATCATTTGATGATTTGGTTATGATGGTGTGGATTACTTGGATGGAAATTGTTGGTTGACGGAAAGGAATTTGTTGTGTGATGAGTTTGAATGGTGGATTTTTGTGTAAGTATTGTGGTTATTTGAGGGTTTGTTTTGTGGTGCGTGAATTTGTTGAAAATCTAGTGGTTTGTTTTGTTGCTTTTTGTAGATTTGTTGCATTTAGGGGATGAAGTAGGGTTAAATGAGTATTGTTTGGAGTCAAGTGGTTTGTGACGAGTTGGTGTTGTTGGTGTGCGAAATTTTTGAAAAAGAAAAATTTTAAGTTCAAGAATGAAAGGATGCTTGCATGCGTGAATATGAAAGAACGTGTTTAATTTCTCAAGTGCTTTTGAGTGAGATGCCAATGATTGATGCTAAAATAGTAACATTTTCAAAATTTCTCAAGTTTGAGTCAAGAATGATTATGGTCATTTCACTTGAATAGCTTGGAATGATTGAACTTAAGTACTTAGACTCTAGGCAAAAAGCTTGGGAGGATTTTGAGCCTTAAACTATGCACTTCACATAGTAATATCCTTTCTTGCGAGCTTGATCTTGCATTGCATTCTCTTTACTAGAACTTGCCTTGATACTCATGTTAGAAATGTTACATGTTTGCATGATTAGGAGATGATCTTAGGCCATCATTGTATAGCCATTTTCCCTAAACACTAACATATCTTTCATTACCATTGTCGTCCCATTTTGAGCCTTATAGAGCTTTTTCTTTCAAAACCGGATGATAGGGGGTGAAGGATGGTTAAGGGAACCTTGGAGAAAGTTGAAAATTCATAAAGAATGGTGGGTGATGGTAAAGGGTCTTGAGATGTGCTTTGAGTTGAAAGAACTCTCCTATAAGCTCAATGTTAGAAAAGAAAAGAATAAGAACAAAGTTCTTATTATTATAAAAAAAGAAAAGAAAAAAGAAACAAACGTAAGAACAAAGTTCTTACAACAAAAAGAAAAGAATAAGAGCATAAAGGAGTGTTTCTTTAGAGTTGTGAGAAGCTTGAGTTTCATTTGATAAAAAAGGGTTGGATAAGGTGGAAAATGAGAAACTTCATACTTTGAAAGGAGAAGAAAGGGGGTAAGGGTACTTGAATGCATATTTAAGTCACTTAGCCTAAAATTCCCTACCTTAACCAATGTCCCTACATTACAAGCTTAAGAAAGACCTTTTTGATCCTAATTTGTGAATGCATTGTAATATTGGAAACTTGAGTTGATAGGCAAGCTTATGGTTAAAGACATGTGATGCATGATTTCGATGAGTGCTTACCCTTGTTTCCTTGTATTGAGTGATTGAGTGATACACGTTTCTTGTGAGGTCTATGGTTGAATGTACTTGAGTGATCGAATTCTAGGTTAGGAAAGTGATTTATCTTATGAATGTTTTGGCCTGACTTGAGAATTTCTGTGAACTAAAATGGTTTTTGAGGTGATATGAGGTATCAAGGAACTCAAAATGCATATCCCATACATGTTAAGTGTTTTGATTGTTCGTTTCATTGTTCGGGACGAATAATATGTTAAGTTTGGGGGAGTAATTAACACGTATTTTATGTGCATGTTAAGTGTATTTTGCATGTGATTGAGTCTCAATTTATGTGCTTAATTGTTAGAAATGCTAGGGTTTCTTAACTTGTCGCATACTTTTTACTTTTCTCGTTTCCTTTCGGTTTTCGATCCATTTTTGTAAGAATTGGAAAGAGTATTCATGTGGCTAAGGATCGAAGGCTAGAAACGAGGAAGAATCGAGCTTAATTAGGGTGAAAGCTAGGGTTAAAAATGTGGAATTTGAATTTATAAAGTAAGGTTTCACTAGTTCGAGTTCGTTTATGTTTTCCTTGTTCTCCCGAGTCTCTCTGTGTCTTTTTGCAGGTTGATGAAGAACTCATTTGGCAATTTTGATCATTCCATGTCGAAGAGGAGTTTGTTAGGAGTCCGTAGCCAAAAGCGGTTTGTAAATCGGAGTTCGGACGAGAGAGAATGGGCAAAATTGAAAACATTGCGCAAGAGAAGACGGATGGGCGGCAAACCGGCGACCCAAACCGGCGGTTCACTGGGCTGCCGGTCCACCGCACCCAGGTCGCCGTTTACCATAGAGAGACTGGCAGTCCAGACTAGTGGTCCAGACCGGCGGTCCACCGCCGGTGCCCCTCCCTTGGACCGCCGGTTGAGCGAGAATTCCTCCCGGTTCGTGCCGTTTCTTCCCGGTTCGACCCAAACACGATTTTCAATTTATTTAACCCCAAATTCTTCCTTTTTTGATGTATCTTTTGTATAC
Organism: Mentha longifolia; assembly: GCA_001642375.2. NCBI lineage: Eukaryota > Viridiplantae > Streptophyta > Magnoliopsida > Lamiales > Lamiaceae > Mentha > Mentha longifolia. The sequence goes on from CM038114.1 coordinate 33,918,801, forward strand.
TTTAATATTTTAGAACCCTAATTACATTTCCTACTTTCTACTTTTGTAAATTGAAGATTTATGGAGCTCTACTCATTGGATTTGCAATTCAAGACCATCTTCTTCTTCCTCTTTTAATCCTCTTTAATTTCATTATGGTTTTATGCATTTCCTATGGTTCAATTATGTTAATCATCTCTAGCTAGATCTCTTTGTAATTCCAATTATATGTAGATTAGGGATAAGTGATGGGATTAGGCTTTAATTATGAATTTACCTTCTAATTTCATGTTCATTTCTCTTGGGGCTATGTTTTATTATGTAATTGTGATTGATCACCATAGTTGCATATCAAGTATTTGATCTAATGCTTAGGAGGCTTAGATTAGATGCTAGGATCAAGAGATTTGCATGCTAGAAAATAGTAGGGTTAAGGAACTCCATAAGCTATTGGGAGTTAATGGATTGCTTAATATCTTAGTAGGAATTAGGCCTTTCATTAATCTACTTGGTTCCATTGCAATGAGAGTTGAGTGAATCATACTTAGGAGGTTTCCCACATGAAGTTGGATTAAATTGGCAAATTCTAGTTAGAGTGTTGCATCCCTATCACTTAGACCTAGTTGAAGTATAATTAGAGTCACTTTCATTTCATATTGAGTTTATATCCTTTGTTATTTGTTGCTTGTTTAGTTAAGTTCTAAGTTTGCTAATCACTTTTCATTTCTCTTTAGTAAATCAAAAACAAAAAAACATGTTAGTTGGTAGCTTGGATAGTGATAGAGATAGCTAGGTTACTATTTGAATCTCTTATGTTCTAACATTCCCTGTGGATTCGACTCGATTATACATATCGATTATTATTGCATCCTCCTCACCCCTAAAGTGAGGGACGATCAGTGTAGCTATCATTTGGAGGAGTGTGAAGCAGAAGTGCATCGTAGACTCCACCATGGAGGCTGAGTATGTGGCTGCTTGTGAGGCTGCAAAAGAGGCTGTGTGGCTCAAGAACTTCCTTCATAAGCTAGATCTGGTCCCGAGTTTGCCTAAAAGTATTGCGGTGTATTGCGATAATTCTGGTGCGGTTGCAAACTGTAAGGAACCTTGAGCTCACAAGGTGAGTAAACACATTGACAGAAAGTACCATATTGTGTGAGATTTCATACAACGGGGTGATATAGAAGTGAAGAAAATAAGTAAGAATTGAGTTCGCTACACTCATTTGAAGTTTATATCGCAAATCTTAAAAATTCATCCGAACTTAATTCGGTAGTAAATTGATCTCTGGTTCTGAGCTGTTTCTGTTAATGATCTCGATTAAAGTCCTGAATGAAGATTATACCTCATTATCCCAGCTTTGTATTGATAGCTTGTACTTGAAAAATTGTTGAGAAACCAGTGAGATATAGCTGTTTCAAGTTGATGCTCTGAATTTGTCTTCTTGTGCTTCCTCCAAAAATATGTTGTGATCATGAGCTTGTTTTGCTTTGATGCCTTGAGATAAAATCCCCAAATTAATTATGTGATTAAAAGTAGATATTACCTTTGAATTGCAATTTGAATCACTTCGATTGAACTTGTGTTGAACTTGGAGTAAAATCATTTCAGAGCTATCGTTGAAATGTAATCTTTCCTTGTGTAGCCTTGAAAATCAAGTTACAGCTCCTAAACTATTGAACTCTGAAACTGTTGGTTCTACCATTGAAAAGATGATCCTTTTAGCTCTCTGAATCTATAATTTACTTCCAGTTTCAGCACGTTATGAATGAGCTATGCTAGCTTCTTTGGAACATTACCAATATTGTTTTCTTGTGACTATCCCTTGAAGCCTATTTGAATTCTCTAGATTGGCACGTCCAAAATCTATGATCCTTCAAGTAAAACAAACACATGTAAGTTAAAGTTCTACTTTCATAGTTGCAGCCTTATGTGAATAGCCGTAATCAAGATATAAGTTACTCTAGAAGCTTCATAATTCAAATATTAATATGCTCTTCAAGTCCAAACCTTGATTGATTTCCAATGCTTTTCCTTGCAGCGCTTACCCTTGATCAAGGGAGTGTTTAAAACTAACTTAAGTAATTATGTATCAAGTAAAAAGGTGGCTAGAGATTAATAGATAAAGATCAAACAATAATGACAAGAGCTAAGTATAAGTTAAAGAGTAAAATATGCTAACCTATTGCTATTATGTGATCAAGGTATTATACTTCGTGTGCGAGGCTACGAGGCTAAGGAGCTGCGGCTTGATTACTTGTTTGCTAAATTGAAGAGTTAACTTATTATTTTAAAATACATGAGCATGTTTTCATATGAAATAAATGAAGCATGATTTTATGAACGAATGCATGAGCATGTTTGATAAAATGTTTGGACTTGCTATATTTTGTATGCATGCTATGCTGCCAATCTATGAATGATAGGACGATATCGGCCCTTCTGATGAAGGTATCAGACGGGTGTGCGCACAAAGAAAGGTGAGGTGTACGAGAAGGTGGTCAACTTCTCGGACACATATTTTTATCATAGATTTGGTTATGTATGCTGATCATGATGAAGGTATCATGATTTATTTGACTCGAGTCCATGTTGCATTAGGATATAAGGAGCATGCATCATGAAAACCGTTTTAAAAGTCGGCACAGTCCTTCTTCTAAAAACTCTGTGCTTGACTAATGTTGGCAAGTCTAAAATATAGCCCTAAGTGGCATTTTTGTTTTAGGTGATAGCTCACTGAATACAAGCAATGTATTCACACCCTATGCGTATTTCTAAATGTGCAAGTTGACTGTGGAAGCGAGAGATGTCAAGGAAGCGAGCCGGGATTGGGATATCGTGGTTGTAGCTCATAATGCGTGTCTTCATAAACGCATTGCAACTACGTCTTCCACATATGAATAGGTTGAAGGTTATTTATCATGTGTTGATCAAGAGTATACTCAAGTTGTTGAACATGTAATTACTTGAATTGTTTTCATAAGTTAAAACACGTGACATGTAATCGAGTCGACTATTGATTCATCTTTTATCTTCCACCCTAGGCCTTCCTTCAAGTAGCACTTGAAAACCAATGCTTTAATCTTTTGTTCGATCGATCTCCTGTGTTAAACATTTGATTCTTTAAATATTATGAACTATCATGAATTGAATTCCTTACGTCGAGTCTTAAATTAAGTCCCTTTTTATGTACCCCTCCTGATGGAGTCCAAGAATCATGGAGTCAAGATCCCATTCTTGTTCCAAGTAAGCCGGTGACAAGAGCTTGAGCTAAGAAGTTCAAGGAAGCCTTGCAAGGATTGATTCAAGAAGTTTGGGCTCAAGAGTTGATGAAGAAGCCCATAGAAGATGGCGGATCAGGCAGCCCCGCGAGTTATTAATCTTATCAAATGTGATCGTGCTGAAGATTAAAGACTTAGTTATTATTTTCGTGACTTTATTTTGCAGCCCACGTTTTGTGCCTTAAAAGGCTTTATTTTTGGGCTTTGTTATGTTAATTAAGTGGGTTGGACCATAGTTTGACTATACTTAAGTTATTTCCTAGTTTGACTAGGTTTAGACAGGTCTATTTGCACTATAAATAGGGAACATATGTAATGGCCGAAAATTATCTATCATTAATCATAATTGTGAGTTTTTATTCTCTCTTGAGAGTTAGTCGAGTTCCTCTTGATTATTCCAAGACGAATTCTCTTATTGGCAAATCAATGATTCAATCAAACCTTGTTGTGTGTCATTCATCATCTCCGTGTGACTAAGGCGATCATCACTTGGGGTATAGCAGAGATAACGGAGATGTCTGTTTTAGATGTACTTAGGAAAGAGAAGTTGTATGCTAACCTAAAGAAGTGCATCTTTTGTACGGACAAGCTTGTTTTTCTTGGTTTTGTTGTTAGTGCACAGGGTGTATAGGTTGATGAGGAGAAAATACGAGCTATCCAAGAGTGGCCGAGTTCGAAGAGCATTGGAGATGTTAGGAGTTTTCACGGACTTCCTAGCTACTATAGGCCATTCGTGCCACATTTCAGCAGTGTTGCAGCACCATTGACAGAAGTGATAAAAAAGAATGTGGAGTTTCATTAGGGAAAAGAGCAAGAAAAGGCGTTTCAGCTGTTGAAGTACAAGTTGACACACTCCCCGGTATTATCTCTTCCTAACTTTTCTAAATCTTTTGAGATTGAATGTGATGCTTCTGGTGTTGGTATTGGTGCAGTTTTGATGCAAGAAGGGCGGCCAGTTGCGTACCTTAGCGAGAAGCTCAATGGACCAACTTTGAGCTATCCGACATATGATAAGGAGTTGTATGCGTTGGTAAGGGCCATAAAACGTGGCAACACTACTTATGGGCCAAGGAGTTCATCATTCACACCGATCATGAGTCGTTGAAGCACTTGAAGGGGCAGCACGAGCTGAACAAGAGGCATGCTAGGTGAATGGAGTTTATTAAGACGTTTCCATACGTTATCAAGTACAAACAAGGTAAAGAGAATGTGGTGGCTGATGCACTTTCTCGGAGGTATGCCTTGATCTCTATTCTAGATACTAAGTTGCTTGGTTTTGAGTGCATCAAGAGTCTTTATGTAAGTGATACTGATTTTGGTGAGATTTATAGAGCATATGAAAAATCTGCTAGTGGAGAGTATTTTAGGCATGATGATTATCTATTTAGGAAGAATAAGTTGTGTGTTCCTTAATGCTCTCTACGTGAATTGCTTTTGCTTGAGTCTCATGGTGGGGGTTTGATGGGACATTTTGGTATTGCTAAAACTTTGGCTGTTTTGCATGAACATTTCTTTTGGCCTCATATGAAGCGTGATGTTGAGAGGATTTGTGGTAGATGTGTTGCGTGTAAACAAGCTAAGTCTAGAGTGAGTTCACATGGTCTGTATACACCATTGCCTATTCCTAATGCACCTTGGATTGATATTTCTATGGATTTTGTGTTAGGTTTGCCTAGGAGTAAGCATGGTAGAGATTCTATTTTTGTGGTTGTCGATAGATTCTCTAAGATGGCACATTTTATTCCATGTCATAAGTCTGATGATGCATCTCATGTTGCTGATTTGTTCTTTAGAGAGATTGTTAGACTGCATTGCATGCCTAGGACTGTTGTTTCTGATAGGGATTCTAAGTTATTGAGTTACTTTTGGAAGACTTTGTGAGGTAAGTTGGGAACTAAGCTTTTGTTTTCTACTACTTGTCATCCACAAACTGATGGTCAAACTGAAGTAGTCAATAGGACTTTGTCTATGTTGCTTAGGGCTATCATCAAGAAAAACATTAAGTCTTGGGAATAATGTTTGCCACATGTTGAGTTTCCTTATAATCGGTCTGTTCATTCTGCTACTTAGTTTTTGCCATTTGAGATTGTTTATGGTTTTTATCTTTTGACTCCATTGGATTTATCTCCTTTACCTGAGCATGAGCATACTGATCTTGATGGTCGAAAAAGGGCTGATTTTGTGAAACAGATTCATGAGAAGGCGCAAATGAACATCGAGAGGCGAACAGAGCAGTACGCCAAGCAAGCAAATAAAGGACGTCGCAAGGTGGTGTTTGAACCCGGCGATTGGGTATGGCTACATATGCGCAAGGAAAGGTTTCCGTTGCAAAGGCGTTCGAAGTTGCTACCCTCGAGGCGATGGACCTTTTCAAGTGTTGGAGCGCATTAATGACAATGCTTACAAATTGGACTTGCCCGGTGAGTATAATATTAGTGCTACATTTAATGTTACTGACTTAAGTCCTTTTGATGTAGGTGACGACTTGGATTTGAGGACAAATCCTCTTCAAGAGGAGGGGAATGATGGTGTCCAAGAATTATGGAGTCAAGATCCCATTCGTGTTCCAAGTGGGCCGGTGACAAGAGATCGAGCTAAGAAGTTCAAGAAAGCCTTGCAAGGATTGATTTAAGAAGTTTGGGCTCAAGAGTTGATGAAGAAGCCCATCGAAGATGGCGGATTGGGCAGCCCGCAAGTTGTTAATCTTATCAAGTGTGATCGGGCTGAAGATTAAAGACTTAGTTATTATTTTCGTGACTTTATTTTGCAGCCCACGTTTTGTGCCTTAAAAGGCTTTATTTTTGGGCTTTGTTATGTTAATTAAGTGGGTTGGACCATAGTTTGACTATACTTAAGTTATTTCCTAGTTTGACTAGGTTTAGACAAGTCTATTTGCACTATCAATAGGGAACATATGTAATGGCCGAAAATTATCTATCATTAATCATAATTGTGAGTTTTTATTCTCTCTTGAGAGTTATTCAAGTTCTTCTTGGTTATTCTAAGATGAATTCTCTTATCGGCGAATCAACGAGTCAATCAAACCTCGTTGTGTATCATTCATCATCTCCGTGTGACTAAGGCGATCATCACTTGGGGTATAGGGGGTTTAGACCGATTCTATATCATTTGTGGGATTAGACTTTAGGTATATTGAGATATCCATCGGTTAGATTTTCAGTTCGTATCTTCCGCGTGCGTGTTGAATTACGGATCGAGCAAGGTTCGTATCACCTCCCCCCCATAGCACCTGTCTCCGAGACATATTTTTACCTGCCCTGGGGGTCGGGACGTTACAAAATGGTATCAGAGCAGTTCGTGCTCTGAGACTGTGTCTTCTTTCGAGTCTAGTCTAATTTGTTCATTAGACTATCCGAGAAGAACGATATCCCAAGGCTCGACATTCTGACATCTTCGACTCCATGGTAAGAAAATTTTTGTCTTTGAAAATTTTTAATCAAGCAAAGATTTATTTATGAAACATGACAATGTGAAGAGTATGTATATACGAGAACTTGGAGGAGAAAATGTAAAGGTTTTGTGAAGTCTATCTCCCCCCTATGTGCTTGCATTATTATACATGGACTCGAGAAGCATGATGAAGTGTGAATGTTATGTGCTAAAGAGGAAATGTTACATGATCAATCATGATGAATGAACGAGATAGGCATGCTATGAATTGTGCTAAATGCTATGATATGAGCATGATGAATGAATGATTGCATGAATCCTTCATGACTAAATGAACATTTCATGATTGAACGAATATTATATGGCTACATGCATCTATGCTTAATTAATGATGAATGAATGATTGAATGACATTACTTGACTACATGGATATATGTTTGATTGATGATGAATGCATGCTCAAATGAAAGTTTCATGATTAAATGAATATGTGCTAGACTAATTGAGCTATCCATGTGATATATGTGTACAATGTGAAGTGATATCACTTGAATGAATGCCATGTGACTAATGAACGCATGCCTATATGAATAGATGAAGCTATTGTATGAATGAATGAATGCATGCTTGCGTGAATAAATGAGCTCATCAAAGTGATGATATATATGTGCTATGAATTACCATTTCTCGAATGATGAATTTATGATCTAACATGATAGAATAGGCTCACTACTGACTAAATTTAGTCAAATACTTTGAGGAGCCATAGATGAAGCTATTATATGAATGGGATGAATCTATGATATGAATGAAGTAAGAGATATTCTTAGAACTATGTTATAAGATGAGAATTACTTAAGAGCATGAGAATCCCTAAAATTTAAATGAGCTTGAGATATACAGAGTATGAGCATACATGTTGGAACCTCAACGAGACTAGACAAGATTCCATGAAAACCATAAAACATGATAGTACTCAACTGAGACAAGTGCGTATACGTATATATACATACGGGTATAAATAATAACATTTTTACCTCGTCTAATACTGACTCAAGCCTATTAGACACCTTGTCATAGTGTGAGATAAGAGCGAAGAAAGCCTGGAAGGTACAAGGAGACTTCAAATACCGATGTCATCAAACATGACTTAGAAGAATTCAAGAGAATGATAGAGGTGAATCGACTTTATAGAGAAAGAATGGGGCATAGTCGAGTACTTAGTGCGTTATCACCATCACTGGTTGAGCGTACTAACGAATATTCTAGCATTGACATCTAGCTACCCACGCCTTATGCTTGGGAGCTGACGTGTTTCATCGAATCATCAAAATATTATAATAAGCTCTTGATGCCTACGGTATTGATAAAGAATGTGAGGGTGACTCTTTCCACCCTCCATCCTTGTTAATGTTCAAATCTTGATATACCCATTAAGTTAATCCTTGTCAAAGTCAATCTTGTTCCATCGAGATGACCTTAAGCTATGAAATTGCCGCATACTTAAACCTACAACTCGACGCAATTGATCTGAGAATCTTATCCTCGAGATTTTTATCCCTTACAATTATTCACTTCTAATGCTAGACTGTGATTCTCGTAATTGATTCTAATTGCAGTGAATGATTTCGACTTGATCTTCCACCTAGCCAGTTTACTTGTTCTCAGACCGCATGTTGATTGATTCTAAAAAGAATCTAAACTGATTAACTCGTGCGAAGGATCATTTTATATTGAATCTTAACTCCGTTCTAATCCTGAATGTCCTTCAATCAAGAATGTATTTACAATTCTCAATGATTATTCCTATTGGACTAGCATAATGTATATCATTAAAACTTGATTGAAATTCCCAACCCTATCAAAAGATAAGATTCGTTTGCAACCTATAAGTGTCCTTCGCGACCACGAGTCGATCCTTACATTCCTAATAAGAGAAGCTCTTGACTCATGAAATCCCCAATCTCGACTACCTCTTCATTTAACATATTCATCCCCTAAGTCATGATCTTCGATCCTTTATGAATTCTCTCTTTTAACCTAACGGAACCAAATTGAAGAACAAACTTCGCTTACCTTCGAACCACACCTATTTAAAACAAAAGCCCTTCCTTGATATGTAGCCTAACTAATTGATTGAAGTATAAACACCTTGAACAATGCTAGAAATTGCCTTTCACCAAGATCATCGACTTGGTGTTAACCACGATCCTCTTATTGCATGATATCCTTTTGGTTCATGAGTAAAGTCCCTCTGTCCACCAATACCATCAAATTTAAACTCATAGCAACTCAACATTTCAATTTTACCATGACCATGTCTTCAAGTTCTATTGGAGATCTCGTATCTACATCCTGCGAAGCGAACCATTACAGCTTGAAAATCCTCTTCATGCAAAGTGCCATCATTTTTGAATCCTATAATTTTGAATCCAAGAATGACCATGAATAACATGTCCTTATCGCGAGCCGTGCACTCACTAATCTATGAAATTCCTTGATTCAAGAAGTGTATTTCATGACGACTATGACCTCTACGTTTAAGATTACCTCATGATGTGATGCAATTCCAAAGACCATGGTTATGGTGCTTTATATAGGCTATTGCCTCCTCGTCGAGCATTATTTCTATGTTAGCACGGTTTGAATCAACCCATGATTTACCTTGGGTTGAATTGAGTTAGGCCTTAATTAACAACCCGAGAAATATAAATTATCGCAGCCTCAATGCTCTTAAACGTTTCTTTCCATTGTCTTTGCTTTCCCCTCGATTGGGAAATCTTTAAGACATGATGATGCCAAATCAAGTCTTGATTCATTTCAAATAATGTTATCGTCTTGCTTGTGACCGTGAGAATATCTATATCAATAATGCTCACGACCTTACCCCACTAGTTTTTGAAAAAGGAAATCCAGAGCAATGTTTTCAAAGATAATCCAAGAAGCAGAAACCCATCATAAACAACACCCAGGATATGTCGAACGTAAGAGTCAAAGAATCTTGAAATCCTAAACTGAGCCACCATTCTTCTATGTTCTCCAATCTCAAGGTGGACCAGTTTGTGACAACCCCACTCCATCTTAGTTAATCCACGATATTCCTCACGCTATTCTAAGATAAGTTATGACAGAAGGTGGCAAAATCCTTTTAGGTGGGTAGTGTAGCATGACTGAAGGCCTATGGCTGGCGAGGTGATCGCATCATTTGAATAGGAATAAAAGCTTATCAACAAGATGACTCCCAAGGGACACCAACCGTAATTGGGCAAGGACGACAGAAGTTTTCAAAAATCATGACAATCCCAAGAAGAGCAGATAGAACAATAAAAGAAAACCTCGACGCGATAACGTAAACTAACAAACTTATGAAGAAAAGCCCAAGGAAGTGCTGGGGACAAAACGATTAAGCGATAAGAAGCTCGAGCAAAAGTAAATTAGAAGACAACGATGATGAGGTGATCGAAAGAGTGGAATGCTTCATCAATAGGCAATAATGCTAATTAAGCTATAGATACAATGAGTCGCATAAAATGAACAACAAGATTCTGTGACTGCAACTTCTACGTAAAGCTCATACTACTCCGTACCGAGCTCATCAGAAAGGTACAAAGGTGTACCATCAAATTATGAAAAGTAAGTCAAAGAGTTAATGAGGAACCCTAGAAGAAGGGCATGAAATAGAGATTGTTATACGTATAAGAACGAAAGGTAGGAAACTATCTATACTAACAAGCAAGTGTCTCGATGTAGAAACCAACTAGATCTATGACTAAGTTAAATGAAACCAACTAGATCTATGACTAAGTTAAATGGAATGAGATTACGATTAAGAAGGAGATGAACAAGCATGTATATAAGCTTAAGGCATCCACGAGACGTGATGATAGACGTCACGATACAAACATAGAGCATACAAGGCAATCAAGCTAGCAAGACATGTGCAAAGGGGAACGGGCGACTCCGCGACATACTAACCATAGCAAGTGACTGGATACGAGGAATGTGACATTCGTAGTAGCAAAGTTATGATGAAAGATACGACAAGAGCTCATTTTAAGTGGGTAGTACCCCAACTATGTGCCGTGCAACACCTTGAAAACAAACACGCTTAAGATGAATGTCCCGACCCTTAATGCAAATAATGGATATTGAAGAACCGGTGAGCTTGAGATGAAGCGCAACGATATCTGAAAATTAGAAGGAAGAGGAAATTCATGAAAGTATTTTATACAGAGACGACTAATGAAACAGCTAAAATAGGATAGAATCGGAACAACGATGACCACGCAAGGCACCAAGGTGCCTAGAAAGTTATGAGAAAATGCCAAATGACCCATCATGACCCTTTCACGCTAGAGAGTACGAATTTTGAGGACGAAATTCATTTTAAGTGGGTAGTATTGTAACGACCCGTAAAAATCCGTACGAGAAAATTTCAACTTTAAATATTTCGACTAAGGACAAGTCGAAATATAAATCCCATTAAATATTCCAAGCCATCCTATTTTGACGAGATATATTTATGGGAAGAATCCTTCCCACAAGATATAAATTACGACACCACGAATTAAGGTTCCGACGCCAACGAGCACAATGTGAGAATTATTCCAAGAAATTGATACCGAAGCGCACGACGAGATAATAATCTAAAAATATTAAAATTATGCCATAGCCACTAAAGTTAAGGAGTAATATTATTGAATAGTAGACACGGCGATTAATTCGGCTCGATGATACTAGCCTAACCTCAAGTGAACATAAGAAAATAGTATGAGCAAGGGTCACGATATCAAGCAAGGATGATTATGATTATGTTTATGAAAGCTAGCTCGATTAATGTTAATCACGATCAAGGTACTATCGAGGGCAAGATGAAAATACGATATAAGAAGTTATGAATTAATTACGTCTACTCGATTATGATTGTGTAAGTTCAAGAATACATATTAGCATAAGCAAGTGTAGAAAATTCCACTAACTACATTATGGTATTTTAATATTTAAAGGGATGCCTCCCAAATTAAATAAGTTATTATAGATTAATTCCACTAGTTGTGACTATAATATTTTATTATGTGAGTGTGTGTCACATACACACAAGAATAATTTATTGTATGAAGTCCTTATCTCGGCCTTCCAGAATGTTATCCAGTCGGGTGCCCTATTCAGGAAGCTCATAAGAAATGAGCCTCGTACTGCGAGACAACTATGGAATATAGCTGATCAGTTTGCTAAAGCTAATGAAGCCGACAAGCATAAGCACGAAACTGACAGGGTCGAACCGTCAAATCGGAAAAAGGAAGATCGCAATAACCGAGGCCAAGGTCGGTGAAGTGCTCTCGACAGACTCCAGCGGGTACCGATTGAGTCCAGGCTCGGACCCCGGAAAAATCCGGAAAAGAGTCAGTTCACACAACTGACGAAGCCAAGGATGGAAATCTACGAGCTGCACACCAACCTGTTCGAGAAGCCTCAGCCCATGTCAAGAAGAGGGTCGAAACGCCGATCCAAGGGTAAGTATTGCCGATTCCATGAGGACTACGGCCATGACACGGAGGACTTCGGGAACTTAGCTGTAGATATTGAGCACTTAGTATGCGACGGTACACTTAAAAGGTACCAAAATCGTGGCCAAAATGAAGCCCGACCTCAGGGCAACAGAAAAAGAAAGCAGAATAGGGGGGAACAACTGTGTTCCCCATAATGACAAGAAGCAGAAGCATGAGGATGACGACGAAGACGAGGACCAGCCTTAGTTCGACGGAATCATCACAGCCATCACCGGGCTCCCACAAGGCACCACGAAGTCATCAATAAAGGCTGAAGCCCGAAGTCCCCAGGCTGATGAGCCTTCACAGAAAAGGTTCAAAAAGGATGAGGCCATCACTTTTTCGGAGAGAGATCCAGTACTGCCTATGGTACCTCATCAAGATGCCATCGTGATTGAAGCATTGGTGGCTAACAAGCTCGTTCATCAAATCTTCATTGATAGTGGAGCCTCGGTGAGCGTTCTCTTCAAGGATTGCTTCAAGAAGGTAGGGGTCGAAGAGGCACGTCTTATGCCGGCGCCGATCCCCCTAAAAAGCTTTGTCCAACAACATACGCCAACAGAGGGGACCATTGAGCTCACCGTTACAGTGGGGAAACATCCATTGTCATCTACCAAAATGATAAACTTCTTTGTCGTGAAGGCCAACTCTCCCTATAACATCATACTAGGAAGAGATTGGTTGGTAGCGGTGAAAGCAATCTTCTCGGCATACCACTTGACGATCAAAATCCCATCAAAGAATGGGGTGATCATAGTTCGGGGCGATCAGAAGTGAGCAAAGAAGTGCATGCAGATCACCCTACAAGGTGTCGGCACACCTCAACATCCACAAGCATAGCAATCACAGAAACCCGAGGAGGAGTTGGAAAGAGCTTCTACATTCAACGAGCCAGTGGAAGATGTCGCATTATATGAAAACGACCTTTCTAAGGTCATCCAAGTAGGCTTCGCTGGTGGGGCCGAACTCCGAAAGTAAATCGTCCAACTTCTTTGGGAATATAGAGATGTCTTCACTTGGTCACCCCTTGACATGATCGGGGTGGCACCGAGCATCATCACACATCGGCTGAATAGTGATCCAGGGGTAAAACCAGTCTGGCAGAAGTAGCGAGTGTTCGCAGCAGAGCGAAATCAGGTCATCCATGACGAGGTGCATCAACTCTTGAAAGCACGAATCCTTTTCGAGGTCAAATACCCAACATGGATCGCAAACCCGGTGATGGTGAAAAAGCAAGGAGGAGAGTGGCAGATGTGTATTGACTACACTGATCTCAATAAGCACTGCCCTAAGGATTGCTACCCCCTCCCTAACATAGACAAGAAGGTGGAAGCTCTCGTCGGCCATAAAGTCTTCAGCTTCTTGGATCTATACAAAGGGTACCATCAGGTCTTAATGAGTGACGAGGATGCGCTGAAAACAACTTTCATTACAGATTTTGGTGTTTACGCATACAAGAAGATGCCCTTCGGACTCAAGAATGCGGGAGCAACCTATCAAAGGATGGTTGACAAAATATTCGAACCTGACTATCGGCAAGATCGTAGAGGTGTATGTCGATGACATTATCGTCAAAAGTAAAGAGCCGACTACTTCTACTGACGATCTCAAGATCGTATTCGGCCTCCTTCGCAAGGTGAATCTTAAGCTAAACCCCAAGAAGTGTACCTTTATGGTCCGATCTAGAAAATTTCTGGGATGCTAGGTTTCTCAAGACGAGCTGAAAGCCAATCCATCCAAAGTCCGAGCCATCCAAGAGATGAAGGTGCCGAAAACCATTCATGATGTGCACAAATTCACGGGCTGCTTGGCTGCGCTAAGTTGTTTCTTATCCAAAGCTGCCGAAAAGCAGCTCCCTTGCCGAAAAGACGAACATAGGTCGGCATTTAAGGAGCTCAAGAAGTACCTAGCCAATCTCCTGACCTTATCCATTCCAAAGGAAGGGGAAGTCATTTCCCTATATCTCGCGACTTCAGACGAGACCATAAGTGCGGTACTAGTTTGGGAGGAAGGACGTCGGCAGTTGCCTGTCTATTTCATTAGCCGAGTACTCAAATAGCCGGAGACGAGGTACCAACCACTGGGGAAGGTTGCACTGATGCAAGTAAATGCCGCAAGGAGGTTTCGACCTTACTTTCACGCACATACCATATAAGTCCTGACCGACCTTTCACTTTGCCAAGTGCTGACAAAACCCAAAGCGTCGGGGAGAATTGCTAAGTAGGCAGTTGAGCTCGGTGAGCACATAATCAATTTTTGTCCTCGCTAAGCTATAAAAGGTCAAGCCCTAGCAGATTTCCTAATAGAGGCTAAGTTTACAGAAGTGCCGAAGCCGATTGAACCCCCTCCAGCCAAAGCTGAGGCCGAAGCACCAAAAGAAACACCCAAAGATTGCTGGAAAGTCTATGTGGATTGAGCTTCAGGACACGCAGGAAGCGGTGCCTGTATCATACTACTCAGCCCAGATGGAATAGAGATAATATACGCACTTCGGTTTACCTTCCGATGACAAATAATGAAGTGGAGTACGAAGCATTGATCACCGGACTTCATCTAGCTCAGACTCTTCAAGTACGAGCTGTACAAGTTCACAGCGACTCCCACGTCATAGTGAGCCATATGCTCGGTAGATACAAGGCTAAAGGCGACAGGATGAAGAAGTATCTCCACAAGGCTAAGAGCTTGCAAAAAGGCTTCACCTACTTCGAATTAGTGCGAATTCCGAGGGGAGAAAATAAACGAGCTGACGCCTTAAGCAAATTAGTATCGTCATCTACAAGCTCTCCCGTGGAAAAAGTCAAGTGCCAAAGCATAGATGAAGCCAAGATCTGCCAAGTAACTGAGGACGAGCCGAACTGGATGACCCTCTTTCGAGCTTATTTGGAGAAGGGCGAAGTATCTAGTGATAAGCTCAAAGCTAGAAAGATCTTAAGCAAGTCTCCGAAGTACACCCTAGAGCAAGGAGTATTGTACAGAAGATCATATCTTCAGCCTCTTCTAAGATTCCTGGGACCGAACCAAGCGAACTATACATTGCGAGAAGTGCATGTAGGATCGTGCGGAAGTCACATCGGAACTCGAGCATTGTCAAAGAAACTAATGAGATGGGGATATTATTGGCCCACAATGTTCCAAGATGCAGTCGACCTCGTCAAGAAGTGCCCGAAATGCCAAATCCATGCAACGGTGCCGAGGCTACCCCAGACTGATGTCGTAAGCATGCAAAGCCCTTGGCCGTTCGTGCAATGGGGGATAGATATTGTTGGACCATTTGACAAAGCTACTGGACAACTCCAGTTCCTCATCGTAGCCATCGACTATTTCACCAAATAGGTCAAGGTTGAACCCTTGGCAAAGATCACGAACAAGAATGCCCTAAACTTTGTTTGGAAGAACGTGGTTTGTCGCTTCGGTGTACCTCACATCCTCGTCTCGGATAACGGAACATAGTTCACAGACAGAACATTCAGAGAATGGTGTGAAGGGCTTCATATTCAGCAAAAGTTCACTTCGGTAGCTCATCCTCAAGCGAATGGCCAAACTCAAGTTACGAACCGAACAATCATCAAGGGACTTAAAACTCGCCTCGACAAAGCCAAAGGAGATTGGGCAGCAAATTTACCCCAAGTCATATGGTCATATCGAACAACTCCCCGGATCTCGAATGGTGAAACACCTTACAGTTTGGTGTATGGACATGAAGCAGTGATCCCGGTAGAGATCGGCCTGCCGAGCCATTGCACGCTAAACTTCTCAGCCGAAGCCAATGAGGAAGGACTTCAAACTAATCTGGATCTGGTGGAAGAAAAGCGAGAGCTAGCCTACATAATGGAAGCCAAGTACAAACAACAAGTAGCTCGGTATTACAACCAAAGAATAAAGTATCAGCAATTCCAAGTAGGCGACCTCGTACTTCGAAATAACGAAGTCAGTAAAGCAAAAAGGCTCGGCAAGCTCGAAGCCACATGGGAAGGACCTTACCGAGTTGAAGAAGTCCTCGGCAAAGGGTCGTATAAGCTCGCCCACTTATCTGGTGAGCCAATACTCCGTACGTGGCATATTACTCATTTAAAGAGATATTTCGTATAAGTGGTTGGGAGTAATGTTTAAGTACATTTAGTCTGTCTAAGTTACGAGGTCAGGTCATTTTAGGATTTTTGTTCTTTTTTGAATTTCAGTTTTTTATTAATAACGTTTTTATTTCTCGTCTAATTGTCTGTTCTTGCATGTCGCATGTTTCACACCTCTCTCACACTTATACATATTATCTCGTCTCTTTATTCTTAAAATCCTGACGAGGGTAAGTAAATATCCTTTCAAGGATAAAAATAAACTCCAATTATGGAGTAACACCAAAACACGCGTAAAGGGACCACCCCTATCGATAAATTCGACAAATAAGGAACTATAAAACCTTAACCTCGTCTTGTGATGAGGATGGGTTATATAAGGCCAAGCTTCGTCTTATGACGAAGTGAGCCACTTAAAGCCAAACTTCCGTCTTTACTATGAAGTGAGCTACCTAAAGCCAAACTTCCGTCTTTACACCGAAGTGAGCTACCTAAAGCCGAACTTCGTCTTACGACAAAGTCAGCTACCTAAAGCTGAACTTCATCTTACGATGAAGTGAGCTACCTAAATCTAAACTTCATCTTACGACGAAGAGAGCTATCTAAAGCCGAGCTTCATCTCACGACGAAGAGAGTTATCTTAAACAAAACTTCATCTCACGACGCAGAGCTACTTAAAGCCAATCCTTGTTCCAGGACGAGGATGAGCTATTTCAAGCTTTCATTCATTTAAAATGGGAAAGACTACCTTAGTTAAAAGCGAAGGTAAAAAGCTTAAATAAAAGTGCAAAATTTCCATTTTATTTCATATAAATTAGAAAAAGTACAAATATTACATCAAGACGACGAAGAGCTAGGAGGTCGGCTGAAACTAAGCCATTCACTAGCAAAATCACTCTGAGTATTTAAAATGTCATCTATACTAAGCCTACCTCTACCTCGTCCTCGAGCCACTCCTCGACCTCTACCTCGGCCACCCTGAGTCCCCCGACCTCGGGTACTTTGGCTCGCTCGACCTCGACCTCATCCAGGTGCTGATCGCCGCTCTTGACCATAAAATTATGGAGAGTGGTGTTCGACAATCCTAGAATTAGGATTAGCTGAACTTGATGATTCACCTTCCAAGAATTCCATAGAAGTACGGTCAAGAAGCCTCAAGTTAGGACCGTGGGTAGCCGAAGTCGAAAGCCGGGCCTCCAACAACATACATCGCTTCAGTTTTGGGCAGCGATCCAGGACTATCTTATAAATGCTCGCCACTCGCACAAGTTCCTTATTGCTCCCTGCAGCTTCGACACCGAGCCTTGAGCTCCTTGACCTTATTATGGGTCTTAGAAATAGTAGATCCCCCAGCTCGGTGAATTATTGCCTCGTACTCAGCATACTCTTGGGCGATCACCTCGGCCTTCTTAGCTTCGTCCTCAGCAATTTCCAACTTCTCCTCGAGCTCTAGAAACTGAGCCTGTAGCTCGTCATATTTGATTTGAGCAGCATTAAGCTTGACATCGGCCTCGTTTTGAACATGCCCAGCTCGGCCTTTCCAATGCAAGACTTCAGCCTCTTTCGACTAAAGAGCCCGAGTCAGTTGGGATATTTGGGCAACAAACGGAGATGCATCAAAAAGTACAGGAGAAGACTACAAAAGTATGAAAGAGATTTCAATAAAATTGAAGTTTCATTAAAGCCACTTCGGCAGAAAGTGCCATCCTAGTGATGACGTAGTACAAAGATCTACAAAAAAAAAAAAAAAAAAGAGGATCAACTGACCCATCTTGAGGTCACCTCCTCCTACCCGGGCCCTTTTGGATCGGCCTCGACATTCTCTAATTCGTCAATCATCGGTTCCTTGACTAGGCAGGTGATTACTTTCTCAAGTACGTCATCCTTATCCAGCGGGAAAGCCCGGATTGCTTCGGGTGTGAGCACAGACGATGAGGAGGCAAGAGACTCCAATACAGGAAAAGCCTTAAGGCCCTCCATCAAGGCCTTCGCATAATCACAAAGGAGAGCCTATTTGGTTACCACCTCGTATCCATACTTGGACTTCTCCACGTCTGGGTAGTCTACGGCAATCTCATCAATTTTTTCTGACGCCACTGACGACGTCAGAATGGTAGCTAGCTCGGTGGTCAGCTCGGAGAACTTCCCAGACAGGAACAGCCTCTCCGCAAAAGCATGAAGCACTTGTCCCTGGGAAGACGCTACCTCAGCTATTATTGTGGCCGCCTTCGCCCTCTCCGAGGCCGCCTCGCCTTTCACTTCTTCGGCAGTTGTCAGCGTAGCGGCATCCCTCTTCTCTGCGTCGCAGACCTTCAGCTCCGCTGTGGCTACCTTGTTGACAAGGTCACCCTTCTCTCTCTCCATATCCCGGGCTAACCAGGCCAGCTTCTGATATCGAGCTACCCCGTTGTTGAGGAAGCTTGTCAGCTCGGCAGCCATGTACTCTGCCCCCTGTAGAAACATCAAGCAGTGTTAGACATAGAGTAAGAGCCAAAATAATGTACGTAGATGGAATGCATACCACGGGAAATGCTCGGTGACGAGCTGTTCCTTGATCAGCGGATTGACCAAGGATACCTTCCTCATCCTCGGAAGGTACGACGACCACGTGGGCCTCCTTACTCTGAGGTGTGTTAGACCGGGGCGGTGGACCCAATAGCCTGATGGATTTGTATACTAGAAAGCAGGCCTTTTAGCTTGTATACATGTGGTTTCCATATTTCACTAACAATTTCCTATTTGATTATGTATGAATTGATAGTTAAGCATTAAACATCTATCCATTATCTCAAAGTTATAGGCTGTATTGTGTGTAGTAGATCACAGAAGACCGTAGTAGCCGGTGTCTCTTAAGACATAAATAGTTATCACAGTTGAGATAGTTTTGGATAAAACTATCGGTATAGACTGTAGCATAAATAGATAAGTAGCTTGTCTTGGTTACTTGTTTATGCTAGTACATTGATCATTTGATAGGATCACGGTGAGGTGAATTCTTCTATTCTGACCTAAGTAGAAGAATCAAGACCTCGGGGACTTAAATGTTATTTAACGTAACACCTTAACTCTAATTGAGTGACTAAGGGTGTATAGTTGTGGTCTGTTACTTTGATTTACCATGGCTGAGGGTTCAATCATTGCAATCCAATATGATCCGTATCTTGGGTAACAACTATAACTAGTACGATCTTTAGTGCGTCTGCAATAGAGCACCGTATCCTGGTAAAACGGGTTGATTACATCCCCTAAGGAATTCATTAAGAATTATCATACTAAACCCTGCAGGTGGATTAAGTTCCAATATGATGAATAAGGAATGAATGGTACTACTCAGGAATTTGATAAGAAGTTAATTAACAAAAGCAGTCAGAAGCTTTAGATTAATTAACGGATGTAAGATATCTTAAATACAGGGGTGATTTTAGTGTAATACTAGCCCTGAGCTCAACAGGGATAAAACAGGTAGTTCAGTATTATTACTCTAGTGGAATGTTTTAATACTTATGATCTGAATTTTATTATGGGCTGAATATAGAGTATTCAGAACATTGGGACGCCCAGTTTTATCTGCTAGTAGATCCCTGATCTGGCCTAATAAGCTCAATAGGCCACAGTTAAGGAAAAAAGGCATGATCATCATTAAAGCTCAGTAAAGGGACGCCTATGATGATAATGGGCGGCCATGTCTTGGTCTGCGGGCCAAGACTGCAACTTAAGCTCATTCTCCTCTTATATATATTTACTTAATGCCTCTAGATAATATAACACATTGATCTCATAATCAAGAGAGGCTAGGTTTAAGTGATAGAGAGAGAGAGCACGACGGCGGCGGCAGTAAGGCTGAGAGACGACGTGTGCAAGTTTCTTCCGTGGCTGAATTCGTAGCTTGTTGTCCATCTAACATCGGATTTGAGCATGGAAACAGATCAAAAGATCTTCAAGCGAGCTCTCACATGAAAACTAAGAGGTATATCGATTAAACACCCTATGATTGTATTTAATTCATAGGAGCATGATAGGATTGAATCGAATTAATCATAACCAAAAACGAATCCTTGGGCGCATGAATCGTTCTTCGCTGATCGGTTCCTTCATAGCCGACCGCATCCACAGTCCTCTCCAAAGAGGCTGCAGACGTCGTCTTTTCTGGCTCCATAGCTAACTTTTGCCTCTTACTTTTCATGTCACCGAAGTTCACTGCAACAAAGCAAAACATGAATTAAAACAAAAAGTCAAGGAAGAGGGAGACGCAACACAGAGCAGGGCCTCACCCTTCGCCGGATCCTCCATTTAAGTAGGATCAAAAGGGCTCAGCCCCACCATGGCGACCTCGGCCTCGCAATATTCTTCAGAGACGACGCCGAGCTCCCCTAAACTCCTCTCGAGGTCACCAAATCTTTCTTCAGTGCCTTGGTTTACTAACTTATCGGTCTTCCAAATGAAATGGGGGACCTCCTCAGACCGGTAAAAGAAAAATTCCCTCTGCCAGTTCGGGTTAGACTTTGTCAGTACCTTAGCCAAGACTGACAGATAAGTAAAACCACCCCGTACTTATAACGCCCCAACTCCCAGGGTAGGTAGAAATGTGCCTCGGAGACCAGAGCGCTATGGGTGGTACGCTAGGGAACTCAAAATCATAAAGGAATCTGTAACCATTGCAAGTGAGTTGTCGGTGAATGGGGGTATGGTAAAAAGTACGATAGGTTCATAACGCTTGGGAACAAAGGAAATTAAGGATTTACCATGAATAATTAAGTAAGGGATCAAGAGTTAAGTACTTCAATCACTAATGATCAAGGACGAATAAGGGCTATGCGTTTTAAATGACCAGTGACACATAGTAAAAAGAGTGTGAGAAACATACTCAAATCACCAACACTTATACTCCATGCTTGTCTTAGTCAATCACATCTTTTACGTTACAGTCATCATGACTTCTAGATATCTTTCATCTTATTGTCACTTAACTTATGATTGCGGAAGATGTAATTGTAGTGCATGTGTGGAGACACGCACTACGGGGCTACAACCATAATATCCCAATCCTCGGCTCGCCTCCCATTCATCCCATCTCTTCCAGTTAGCCTGCACGTTTAGAAATATGTACATGGCATCAGTACATTGATTGTACTGAGTGAGCTTGTCGCCCAAAAGCAATACCACTTAGGGCTATACATTTAGACTTGCCCATTTTAGCTAACTCGGGGGTTATAGAAAAACCCGAGTAGCTCTTAAAACCTTTACATGTTGTTATCATGTCTACATGATCATGCTTTAACATGTGCGCGTGCAAAATAAACATGACATACCCATCTCTACTCAGTTAGAAGTTGTGCCGAGAGGTTGGCCAGCCCCTCGAGCACCGTACCATTCTTGTGCGCACACCCAACTGATACCTTCATCAGGAGGGCCGATATCGTCTTGAGCAACGGATACCTTCATCAGCTGCGACTAGACTGGTGATGCATGATAAAACTTAGCAAGTCTAACTTCAAAACATTCATGCATAACTTGAAAATCATGAGATGAGCTTTTATGAAAACATTTTGTTTATATAGGAAAGTAAAGCTCACAGTTTTAAATAAGCAAGCAGTTAAGCAAGCAATTGTTCTTCAGCTCCCATTGCTTCCTTGCCTCCGTAGCTATCACCTATTCACATATAACATATCAATACTAGATCTTACGCATTTTGTACTCATACTACGCATTTATATAACTTAGTCTTCTTATATGCTTTAGTCTTAGTATTATATTCTAACTCTAAGTATTCTTAGAATATATCATGATTAATCATTACTTAACTAATTATCATTCTTAGATAACTTAACTATTATTTATCAACTCACACTTAGCTAATTACATATTTAGTCATTTAACCTCATGGGTCAAGGATATAGGTTAGGATCTGATAGTGATTAGGGAACATCAATGGACTTGGATAATCAACAACCAAAGAGCATAGATGATTAAGAATGAATAGGAGTTGAAAACTTAGAACATGGTTTGGCTGAAGTGCCATACTTGAAAGAGTTGCTCATATCTCGAGTATATGATCATCAATGAAGGCATGAGACATATGGATGGAAATCTGGGAAGATGAGAATTCTAATGATATCAATCACAGACTCTGAATGCAAGTAGATCGCGAGTTATAAGTAAATCATTGGCTCAGTTCAAACAGGGGAGGATACTCTGCGACACTTTAGTGAGCAATTTATTCCTCATGATTGGCTAGGTGAAACAAGATGAAAATTAACAGTTAAGAGAATAAGACACGTGGCTACAACATTTTAAATTTCAGAATTAATACACGAAGGAATTTTGAGAAATGATCACTTCTCTGAGTGGGTTACACTCTGAATACTTGGAGCGAACAGATTCGAGGGACCAACTTTGAGCTAGGATATCTCGGGCAATACTCAATCATTCGGGATGTACTTTATCTCAAAAGAAAGCTGCGAACATGAAGAATAACTTTCATGTTTTACTCGAATTCAAACAGGCAAGGGTTCATAATGAAAAGTGGTAATCAAGTAAGTTGGTCGAATCAGTTTCCAGAAATTTTCAGAATTGACACATGAAGTTTCAAAGGACATTGCGAGCTCATATGAGCGCGTGTGAGGGCGTGTGGCCTACCATTAGAAAGCCAAGATAATGAACTTTATCATGGAAAAATAATCAAGGAATCATTCTGAAACATGCTCGCAAGTTGGAGGGCAAAATCTGGAAAATTCGAATGATGTTCATCTTTGAATTCAAGGGCAAGAACATCATCCTATGAACTTTATATCAATGAAACAAGGATGGAAACATAAAGATATAAACAAGAACATCCTCATACAAAGGGTTCAGAGGCTCGGTCTTGAAGGAAACAAGGATTTCACCGATTGATTTTGATAATTCTTATATCAATGTATTCTAAATACATCCTAGAGCATGAATATGAAGACTATTTGGACATGCATGATACTTTTCAACTTAGGCCGAATTCATACTATGAATTATAAGGTTCCAATCTTCATCTACAATATGGATTCAAGCTTAGATCATGAAAGGAAAGAAAGTTACTGATTGATCTTCAAGGAAAAATCAAAATAGAGCTTGATCAACATTTTGACTCTTGCATGGAGGTCTTCGAGATTCTTGATCATGAATCTGAGGTTGGAATATTGTTCTAGAGATTGGGAGGAATATACAATTTTTGGAGTCGATCGGAGTAGGGGAAGGCCCCGATCGGAGCTCCGGCGATGGTGGTGGAGGCTATGAAGTTTCCGGCGAAGTTAGAGAGATGGATGAGAGAAATGGGGCTGTAGAGAGAGAGAGCTAATCTGCCAAATGAGGAGGGTAAGGGGTGGAATTTGTGTATTTATACTCCCTCTAATACATTCCTATTTGGACACTTGTTCATCTCTTATGTGCTAATTCTTTCCCACTTATTCTATTACTTGGAGGCTACTCATACACTAATATCATGCTATTATGTATTTAATCCTCATCCTAATAGTGTATAAGAATACACATGATGTTTAATTAATCAAACACCATTTAATTGTAGTGATCATCGATCACTTCACGTAAAATTCATACATACATTTGATCACATAATCACGTAATCATGTCATTGATCCTCAATCACATAAACATCATCATATTAATCGTCTAAGCTCACACGAGCTCATGCTCGATATCATATTCATAAAATGGCTCTCGTCGCCATTCAATTCTCAATTACCTAAGCTGCTTTCTTGCAACCATAATAATATATTAATTATTGCTAGACTTTTGTGTGCGTGTTCATTCCTTTATTCTAGCTTGATATATCATGAGGTTGCTAGATATTCCTCGAGCTAAATCCCTGAAGTAGCTAAATAACTATCGCTTAAGTCGTCGATCTAATAATAATAATTAAATAATTAATTCACTTGTATTACTAATAATGGGATATAGCCCGTCACTTTTTTAAATAAATTTTAAATGGCTCGAAATTTTCTAGTACGGATTTTTCGGGTCATTACAATACTACCCACTTAACAAGAATTTCGTCCTCGAAATTCATACTCTCTAACGTAAATGCATGGGTAAATAGTCTACATCCGTTCTTAACTTCCTCATCATCATTCATGGCACCGTTGTGCCCCTATCATCGTTCATCTAGTAGTTGCACTAGGGCTTCAATTGTTTTCCTCATACTTGCCCTCGTGTTGTTCTGAAATACGTTCTTTCTCTTCCTCATTCTTCGTGTCTGGTTGTCGATCTTCCACACGTGGTGCTTGCCATGTTGAATCGCATTCGTTTGTTCTCGACTCATGATGAGTATGCCGGAAGCTAGTGGTGACCCTAACTTGGCTAGGTTCGTTATTTTAAGAAGTACTCTTGTCGTTCTATACGTCTTAATTATGAGCGTTGCGTCATGCTGACTTATCCTTAGGTATCGTGGAGGTCTCATAAATTTCTATTCTTGTCGTGGCATCTTGCTTGGATTCCCTTTAATCATCGTTTGCCCTTCTGCTAGTCGTCTCGAATTCTATCGTGGCGTCAATTGCTTAGCCTCTATCTCTAGCCATGACCATGACTGAAGTTGAATCGTCCTCTTCCTCATTGTTATCGATGACCTTGAGCTCCAGTGAGCTTAATTCTATAACCTAGCGCTATTAGACATTTCTATCGCGCGCACATAGCTTGTTCGTATGGTTGGCCTTAATGTTATCATTTCGCAAGATTGTAAAATTTCTACTCGTACTCTTATTCAATTGTCTTCACGTTCTAGTTATCTTCGAGTTGCATCGGAAGTGTCGTGCCATGGGTCAATCGTTCACGGTTCTAATTGTATCGCCTTCATGAGGTACCTCTTGTGTTCTTAGTTGCCAGGGTCATTATTGGGTCGGCCTAAGGCTAATTGTTTGCTCGTTCCTATTCTAGCGCCGTGTTCCGTTTCTAAGCTATTCTTAACATGGAAGGTGGGTACACCTCACTAATTGGAAACTAACGCGTGTGTAGCACTACCCACTTAACAAGAATTTATGTTAAATTCTTGTTGTAGGTTCGTCTTGAACGTGGAAGGAGCTTCATATCTTGATCACGTGTTGTTGTCGTTGTCATTATCGTGATGTCGCATTGTCATTCAATTCTTGGCGCATAAAGTCTTTCTAGCTTGTCAGTTCTACGTGCTTCATGATTCGTAACATAATGAACATCATCGTCGGTCTTTCGACTATTACTTGATAGCCGTGGCTAGTACGTGCATCGATTATCGTTCTAAAGTACCTATACTCATTATATAACGACTATCATTCCAATAGCCGTACACTTATCATAATGTTATCGACTATCAGATTCAATAGCCGTACCTACACATAGCATCGTTACCGAATATCACCTTTGATAGTCGGACATACGTAACATCATTATCGACTATCTCCTTCGATAGCCGCACATCTACTCATATCTTACAATAGCTATTCATATCATAATATATTACTTTATTTCTAGTCATACCCTCACAGGGGTGTTAATCGACCATTTGGTCACTTATGGGAGCCTCACTTAGCTAATCTTCTTTATCATCATTTCATCACATAACATATAACTTAGCATATCTCGTCTTTAAATGATCATCTCATTGATGAGTCTAACTATCTCATTTTGCATCTAGTTGACGAGTAATCATTGGGGTAGCTAACCCTTTTCTATCGTTTCTAGTGGCATCACCACATCGTTTCTAAAATAAAGCCATTCATCGTATGAGGCATTCGTCATCGCGCTCGTGGCCTTCATTTACTCGTAGGAAGCCTCTATATTCATCAAGATATGGCACTCCTTGATTTTTACATTGCTGCTCTTGACATGGCTTAACTTTATTGTCTCTTCGCGTCGTGTCAGTTCGTAGCTTGAAGTTACATCCTTCGTTGTTGGCCTTATCTTTCAAGTTTACGTTTGAAGGAGCTATGTCTACTCATCGCGGATGCGTGTCCGTTTTCTCCTCCTCTCGTGCCCACCTTGGGAGGCATATACCATGCTACGATACTTGTCATTGTGGGTTATGACCCACTATGCTTCCGCTGTGCCACTCTGATTTTAATCGTTCTATCTTTGAGTCATCAGATGTCATTGCATCTAGCGGGGCCAAAGAAATCCACATACGTATTCTTGCCATTCATCTTATGGACTAAGGTCATATCTAACATTCGTCTATATCTTACTATTTCTAACTGGTTTAATCATGGTGGTATAATCTTGGAAGAATGTTGCTTCGAGAAAAGAATGGTTTGAAGCGATGGTTTAATAACGAAAAGTTTCCCTTGCCATGTTCAATACAACAAGATTAAACAACTTACAATGAATAGAGGGTTCTACCCAAGGGTAACTTGGTCTCAAATGAACAAGCCATATTATGGTTGAAAAGGAACGACTTATAGAAGATGCTTATGATTGGTTCTAGTTTAAGAAATTCAAGCGGTGGTTATGGCCAGTTTAAAATAAATCAAATGGTTTGGGAAGAGGTAGAAACAATTCGTGATTTCGGAATCAGTTTTAGTTGAAAAGATAGTCGTCAAGGGAATGTTGTGAAAGAGTCTTGTCATCAAGGTTTTGATTGTAAACATCTGGCCATATACAAATATTAAAAGTATGCAAGGAACAGTTGCTTCGGTAACGGTTGCACACAAACCATGCCAAATTTTGCCTCATTTGAGGTCATAGATCGAAATAAGTGGTGTTCACCGTCTATGGTCTAGGTGGAATACCGTGGCATTTCTCGCATACTATGTCTTGAGCGACTCTACGGTTTCGTACCGGACTACGCTTCTCTTTTCTTGCTTCATCTCAAATGCTAAGTCTCGATAGAGCTTTATCACTTCGTTTTCGTCCTTCCGTCTCTATTTGTTCTGCTTCGTCCTATCACTATCGTCATTTAAAATCTCATTTCTGAAATTCGGCCAGTCCTGTTATTAAGTTCCTTGAGTAAGCATTATCAATTTTATCAACATCAATCACTCACCTGGCTGGATGGGAATCCATTGATACTTTTTTTTTTTTATGAATTCATAAGTTGAAATTTTCTTCTTATAAGCGCACAAGAATAGGCTTGTTATCAAGGATAACCTATAATAGGTTGCATAAATCCTTATATTTTGGGCCAACTGAATTTCCAACAAATCCGAATCGGTCAAATTCATGTTCAACAAGGAGAGGATTGGGCTAAACTTACAAACATTGGGACGAGGGACCTTCTGAGTGAACCTCAAGTTCGGAGTCAAAGGGGATGATCCCTCATGCTAATCATGTTGTATAGGTTCTTATCGAGATTAACCATTAGGCGGTCAGGATATGAAGAGACCAAAGCTAGGTGAATAAGGAATTCAAAATTGATTGCGTGGGTTGCAACAGAATTACTCATCATTGGACTTAAATGGAATGAGATGAGTCAAATCGAAAATAAATGGAAGTTAGTTGATTGGGTTGCAGCCGTAGCCTCTGTATTCAAAGAATGGCTATCAAGAATAGCTTTCTCGAAGGTGAGGATCTTGAATGAATACGTCTGCCATAACTCAAACATGGCATAACTTTCAAGGATAAGATGGTTTAAATAATTAACTATCAATCAAAGAAGGATAAATCATCCTACACATTAATAACATAGCACCAACAAGAACAAAAGATGGTGCGCAATTCAAGAGGTCAGTCTCTTGAAATTTATCAATCATCAAATCAACAGTAGCTGAGAGTTAGCATATTTCCAGCCAGAGGTGATGATGATGTACTTAAAAGTCAAGCCGTATTTTGATTGGCTATTGTTAAGCACTGTGCTTCCTTGAAGGCTTCGTAGTCTACATCGTACTAATTTGTCATCTTTTGGTGCTTCTCATCTTGAACATGATTTTCTCGAGCGTTCTTGTCCATAATGTATCATTTTCGTCTAACTATACTTAATCGTTCCTCGTATAAATGAAGGAACACTATTACAATCATGGAAATCCTATCATTATTGTGCATTCATCTCATAGCATCCTCATCGTTCTGGGTTGTATCTTATATAGGCTAAGGGCATTATCGCACTTAGTAGCATGCTATAACTTAATTACTTATTTTCATCGTAGAAAATTCTATCGTTACTAGCATCCATACACCCCTTAGTCATACTTTATCTCTTATATCTAATCATTATGAACTTTCACATAAGCATGCATCTTCATCATCATACGTTTAGCATCTTATCATGATCATATCATCATTCTCATAGCTCAAGCACTTTACATAGCTTAGCACATATCAATCATCATATGCATTCACATATTCATACTTCATCATAGCTTGGCACATAATTCTTCACATAAAGTGAGCATATTCACATAGCGAGCATGCACATATCAATCATCATTGGCATCTGTACATCCATACATCTAATATCATCATATTTTTCTTTATCATCCTCTAAGATCATAGCATGCTTCATCACTTTATCATAAGCATGTAATCGTTCACATAGCCCACATCATATCATAGATCATCTTATGGCGACTGCTCGGTTTTAAAACTTTATTTCAAAAGAATTCTTAATTCATAAAACACTTTACCTGGAAGCTAAGGATGAAGGAGCGCTGAGCCTTGGGATATTATTCTTCTTACTTCAGCCTAATGAAACAAATCAGACTGGACATAGGAAGAGAAGACACAATCTCAGAGCACAAACTGCTTTGATACCATTTCATAGTGCCCTAACCCCCAGGGCAGGTAGAAATGTGCCTCGGAGACCGGCGCACTATGGGTGGTATGCTAGGGAACTCAAAATCATAAAGGAATCTGTCACCATTGCAAGTGAGTTGTCGGTGAATGGGGGTATGGTAAAAAGTACGATAGGTTCATAAGTAAGGGATGAAGAGTTAAGTACTTCAATCACTAATGATCAAGGACGAATAAGGGCTATGCGTTTTAAATGACCAGTGACACATAGTAAAAAAAGTGTGAGAAACATACTCGAATCACCAATACTTATACTCTACATGCTTGTCTTAGTCAATCACATCTTTGACATTACAGTCATCATGACTTCTAGATATCTTTCATCGTATTGTCACTTAACTTATGATTGCGGAAGACGTAGTTGTAGTGCATGTGTGGAGACACGCACTACGGGGCTGCAACCATAATATCTCAATCCTCGGCTCGCCTCTCATTCATCCCATCACTTCCAGTTAGCCTGCACGTTTAGAAATACGTATAGGGCGTCAGTACATTGATTGTACCGAGTGAGCTTGTCGCCCAAAAGCAATACCACTTAGGGTTATACATTTAGACTTGCCCATTTTAGCTAACTCGGGGGTTATAGAAAGAACCCGAGTTGCTCTTAAAACCTTTGCATGCTCTTATCATGTCTACATGATCATGATTTAACATGTGGCGCACAAAATAAACATGACATACCTAAGTCTACTCAGTTAGAAGTTGTGCCGAGAGGTTGGCCAGCCCCTCGAGCACCCTACCATCCTTGTGCGCACACCCATCTGATACCTTCATCAGGAGGACCGATATCGTCTTGAGCAACTGATACTGCGAGTAGACTGGTGATGCAAGATAAAACTTGGCAAGTCTAACTTCAAAACATTCTTGCATAACTTGAAAATCATGATATGAGCTTTTATGAAAACATTTTGTTCATATAGGAAAGTAAAGCTCAGAGTTTTAAATAAGCAAGTAGTTAAGCAAGCAATTGTTCTTCAGCTCCCATTGCTTCCTTGCCTCCATAACTATCACCTATTCACATATGACATATCAATACTAGATCTTAAGCATTTTATACTCATACCATTCCTTTATATAACTTAGTCTTCTTATATGCTTTAGTCTTAGTATTATATTCCAAGTCTAAGTATTCTTAGAATATATCATGATTAATCATTACTTAACTGATTATCATACATAGATAACTTAACTATTATTTATCAACTCATACTTAGCTAATTACATACTTAGTCACTTAACCTCATGGGTCAAGGATATAGGAAAGGATCTGATAGTGATTAGGGAATATCAATGGACTTGGATAATCAACAACCAAAGAGCATAGATGATTAAGAATGAATAGGAGTTGAAAACTTAGAACATGGTTTGGCTGAAGTGCCATACTTGAAAGAGTTGCTCATATCTCGAGTATATGATCATCAATGAAGACATGAGACATATGGATGGAAATCTGGGAAGATGAGAATTCTAATGATATCAATCACAGACTCTGAATGCAAGTAGATCGCGAGTTATAAGCAAATCATTGGCTTAGTTCAAACAGGGGAGGATACTCTGCGACACTTTAGTGAACAATTTATTCTTCACGATTGGCTAGGTGAAACAAGATGAAAATTAACAGTTAAGAGAATAAGACATGTGGCTACAACATGTTTAAATTTCAGAATTAACGCAAGACGAAATTTTGAGAAATGATCACTTCTCTGAGTGGGTTACACTCTGAAAACTAGGAGCAAACAGATTTGAGGGACCAACTTTGACTTAGGATATCTCGAGCAATGCTCAATCATTCGAGATGTACTTTATCTCAAAAGAAAGCTACGAACATGAAGAATAACTTTCATGCTTTACTTGAATTCAAACAGGCAAGGGTTCATAATGAAAAGTGGTAATCAATTAAGTTGGTCGAATCAGTTTCCAGAAATTTTCAGAATTGACACATGAAGTTTCAAAGGACATTGCGAGCTCATATGAGCGCGTGTGAGTGCGTGTGACCTACCATTAGAAAGCTGAGACAATGAACTTTATGATGGAAAAGTAATGAAGCTCAAATAATCAAGGAATCGTTTAGAAATATGCTCGCAAGTTGGAGGGCAAAATCTGGAAAATTTGAATGATATTCATCTTTGAATTCAAGAGCAAGAACATCATCCTATGAACTTTATATCGATGAAACAAGGATGGAAACACCAAGATATAAACAAGAACGTCCTCATACAAGGTTCAGAGGCTCGGTCTTGAAGGAAACAAGGATTTCACCGATTGATTTTGATAATTCTTACATCAATGTATTCTAAATACATCCTAGAGCATGAATATGAAGATTATTTGGACATGCATGATACTTTTCACCTTATCTAAAATATGGATTCAAGCTTAGATCATGAAAGGAAAGAAAGTTACTGATTGATCTTCAAGGAAAAATCAAAATAGAGCTTGATCAACATTTTGACTCTTGCATGGAGGCCTTCGAGATTCTTGATCATAAATCTAAGGCTGCAATATTGTTCTAGAGATTGGGAGGAACTTGTATACAAATTTTGGAGTCGATCGGAGTAGGGGAAGGCCCCGATCGGAGCTCCGGCGATGGTGGTGGAGGCTATGAAGTTTCCGGCGAAGTTAGAGAGATGGATGAGAGAAAAGGGGCTGTAGAGAGAGAGAGAGCTGATCTGCCAAATGAGGAGGGTAAGGGGTGGAATTTGTGTATTTATACTCCCTCTAATACATTCCTATTTGGACACTTGTCCATCTCTTATGTGCTAATTCTTTCCCACTTATTCTATTACTTGGAGGCTACTCATACACTAATATCATGCTATTATGTATTTAATCCTCATCCTAATAGTGTATAAGAATACACATGATGTTTAATTAATCAAATACCATTTAATTATAGTGATCATCGATCACTTCACGTAAACATCATACACACATTTGATCACATAATCACGTAATCATGTCATTGATCCTCAATCACATAAACATCATCGTATTAATCGTCTAAGCTCACATGAGCTCATGCTCGATATCATATTCATAAAATGGCTCTCGTTGCCATTCAATTCTCAATTAGCTAAGCCGCTTTCTCGCAGCCATAATAATATACTCCCTCCGTCTCGCCGAATTCGCTTCGTTTCTTTTTTGCCTTTTTTGGCACGCTTTTCCTCGCTTCTCTACGATGAGTTTTAAAATGGATTTTTAAAGAATTCTTTCTTTTACGGGATACTACGACTGTCGTAGTATCCCATAAAAGAAAGAATTCTTTAAAAATCCATTTTAAAACCCATCGTAGAGAAGCGTGAAAAAGCGTGCCAAAAAAGGCAAAAAAGAAACGAAGCGAAACCAATGAGATGGAGGGAGTATTAATTATTGCTAGACTTTTGTGTGCTTGCTCATTCCTTTATTCTAGCTTGATATATCGTGAGGTTGCTAGATATTCCTCGAGCTAAATCTTTCAAGTAGCTAAATAGCTATCGCTTATGTCGTTGATCTAATAATAATAAATAAATAATTATTTCACTTGTATTAATAATAATGGGATATAGCCCGTCACTTCTTTAAATAAATTTTAAATGGCTCGAAATTTTCTAGTACGGATTTTTCGGGTCGTTACAGTACTCGGCTTGAATTGGAAAAACCTAAGAATCAAACCTAGGGTGAGAGGTGAACCAAGGCGACTGGCTTCAACACCAAGACCGGTTAATTGCCTAATGGAGTTCGGCATAATCTGCCCTAGGGCGATGCCGAACTTCCTCTGCAAATCGGCAAAAACAGGGGAGAGGGGAAGACGAAGACCGCATTTTAAGCAGTCCTCATAAACGGTGAAAAAACCCACCGGAGGCGCACAAGCCCTATCCTCCGGGCGGGGAACGAGAAGAAGAGCGGATTTGGGAAATAAATACCTTTTCGCAATTTTTTGGACCATAGATGCGTCCAAAATCGACAAAAATTCACGAGCCTTACCAAAATCTTCACCCACGGAAGAAAAACAAACCCTATGAACACTGGGGACAGAGGAATCGATGGTATAACATTCTACATCTACGAATGGCGACCGACCTAACGCCGCTGCCGGAGAACCCGACAGCAAACTGGACTCCTCACGGCTTTCATCACCGTAAGAATGACTAATACGAGAAGTAGAAGCCATCGTGGAAATAACTTACTTGTGCAAACAATTATGGAGATTTTGACGGTGGTGAGTGACGGTGGCGATAATGGTGGTGCGAGTCGCGAGCGGTGGAAGAAAAGAGAAAGTTGCAGTAGAAAATTTTTGAAATTTGGGGAAAGTGTGAGAAATGGCATATCAAAGACGCTTTATCTCCCTTCCGCCCTTTCAGTTTCCCCCATGTCTAATCAAGCCCAATTTTATCAGGAACCCAACTAGCGCATTAATTAAAGTAACTGACACTCCATGTTCGTCCTCGGCAACTACTTTTAACCGACCTCGTCTTAACGAGGAGGTCCGAACTCGACTTCGTCAAATTTATTTTTTGACGGGATGAGAAGCTTTTAACCGACCTCGTCTTAACGAGGCAGTCCGAACTCGACTTCGTCGAATTTATTTTTCAACGGGGTGAGAAGCTTTTAACCGACCTCGTCTTAACGAGGCGGTCCGAACTCGACTTCGTCGAATTTATTTTTTGACGGGATGAGAAGCTTTTAACCGACCTCGTCTTAACAAGGCGGTCCGAACTCAACTTTGTCGAATTATTTTTCAACGGGGCAACGCAATTTATACTACACTACCCCTACTTCAACTATTTCCCCTAAGTCATACCCTCGCTTCTACATCTTTTTGGGGGGGGATGTGATAGGATATGGCCCAGCTCCTAGGCCCAAAGCATCAGACCCAATATAATTGGGCCCCGATAGTTAAGCTCGGCCCAACTGAAAAGAGACTTCATCACCAAGGCAACCAAGACTCCTACATCGACTACAACTCAAGCTCTAAGAGCGATATAGAAGCTCGGTGTTTATCTATAAAGGAGGAGATCAAGGCAAAGAGTCCAAATAGGAGAAGGATTCGTGTTATAGTCAAACTCCATATAATTATCTATAAATAGGGGTTTAGAATAGATTGAGGGGGGAGAACAATCGTGTAATCACTACTCATACTAGCAATAAAGATCAAAACTCTCTTTTGCTCCGTGGACGTAGATCTATTTCGCTAGATCGAACCACATAAATCCTTCGTGTCCCTTTTATTTTTATGTTCATAAATTCTTCATCTACGTGCATTAATCAACCTTGGAAAATAAGATCGATCAGTTATATTCATATTGAAGCTTGGAAAATATTTTCTAGCATACCTTCAGCTTATTTGAAGTTATTTGAATTAGAATAGACAAGTTTTGTAAACTTTTCTATTTTCTACTATTTTTAGAGTTTGATCGTAGTTGTGTAGCTATTTATATTATATTGAAACCATTTAATTAGTTTTCCAATATTATTTTTGTCAGACTGTCAGATCTGTAATATTAGCTTCATTTTATTTCATGAAAAACAGGTTCGCAAATAAATACAAAATTATAGAAAAAAATAGTTATTTAAATTAACAACAATGGTAATGTACCGTTGTCTATGAATACATACTGATGTCGAAGATTCATACAACAATGGTATTATACCGTTGTCTATGAGCGGACACTGTTGTCAATATGATAAACAACAACGATATATTACCATTGTCTATGAGCGCATACTTAGAACAATACTGGCTACGACAACGGTTGAAATTCATAATAACAACGGGTAAATACCGCTGTTAAATCCATTTTCTCTTGTAGTGTTAACTATTAGTTATGAGTTATAAGAATTTTTCTTAAGTTCTGAACTTTATAATCGAGAGCTGAATGAACTAGACTGATGAATAATAAGAATACATGTACTATGGGAGGATATATGCATATTCAATTATGATGAGTTAAGGCTTAAACTTTATTTCGCTTTAGTTAAAATGAAAGATGAAAGAGATGAGTTAAACTCTCTTATAGGATGAATATTTCCAGATAAGGATTTAAGTTAAGATTTTTGGGAAAAGTTTAGAGAATAAGATAAGGATATAAACTAAGTATATAAAGTTATTTCCAATTACTTCTCTGTTTCTTATTACTTATAGATATACTATTATTTTAATGAAGGAACGAGCAGTAATCCGAGGTTTGGGAATAATTAAGGCAGAGAAAGTAATAAGTGGAAGCTAGACGGAGTTAGGTGGGCTTTCTAACTAAATGATGATGCGATATGCATATGTATATGAAGCATGATACTTTAAGAAAATGATTAACTTGCCAATATTTGAGTTTTGTATGATCATCTACTTGATGGAAGACGAATTCGGTCATGTGATTTCCATGATATGTGTACACTGAGGTGATTGTGAGCCGTCCTTTCGGTCGGCCGGTCAATGTGTTTGAGAAGGAGGCCTACTTCTCAACACGCTATATGATGTTGTAGATGTTTTTCATACATAATAATTGACTGCAATCCTTAATGTTTGATGATGAGGAAATTAAAAAGTATTTTAGCATGCCTTGTGTTATTCAAAGTAAATCACATGTGACATGCTTATCGAGGCAAGTTTAATCTATAGCTCTAAGAAGCAACTTTGACTATTTTGGGATGTGTTCACTGAGTACTTAGTATGTACTCAGCCCTGCATGTTATTTCTAAAATGTGCAGGCAAAGCTAGGATGAAGATGGGAATGTGCTGAGCGGAGCTTTTGTTGTGATGTGAAATAATAATCCCTTGTACATATAATAATGTAAATAGTTCGAGTTCTAGGATTATATGTCTGCATACATGTAATCCCTTTTGATGATCCATTCTGCTGCAACATTCTGTTACTATTGATGTTTCTAAGACTTGAGATTTGAGATGTTGGAGTTATCTTGTTCACCTAAACTCCGAGAATGTTATCCATGTTAGTGGAGTTAACTCGTTTTGCTAATGTATAAAAGATTGCTAGTTCTTGATGACTTTTAATTATTTTTCAAAAGTTGTCTATATTTTGTTCTTATCCTCGATTCAGCCTTGTAATATTCTTGTATATGAGATATTGACTATTTTCATATAATTGAGGATATATTGTTGTAATTATCTTATTGCCAGGATTAAATGATTAATTATGGAATGTTATTGAGGATATTATTTTATTTTGTTTATATTTTCTTAAGTCACAGTTTTTCCGGCTTAAACATCTTCATTTTAAGTTGGGTTGTGACACGGAGAGTAAAGACAATAGTAAAATCGAAAGTGATATGAGTATCTATGATGAGTCAAAGGAAAAGTCAATGGCCTTCCGGATCATAGAAGATTTGAGTCACTAGAGATGATGACGGATTGGGAATACGATGAGGATGCACATACAGCTGACGGAACTTTACGAGCTACCCATGCCGAGATCTCTACATCTGCATCCATTTTGCATCTTGCATCTTATGTGTTTCCATGCTTACATATATGTTTTGCACAACCTCCCAAAAGTACTTACTTTGATGATTGATAGGGAGTAATCTATCAGCTCCCCACGCGTATCCGGAATGCAAAAGCAATAACTGAACAGATGTCGTATTCCCGCCAGATCCCGCAGATCAGGTCTATCAGTGATCTGAGCATAACAGGCCCAGATCACCCTCAGTCAGTAATCTGAGGGTAACAGGTACAAATCACCCCCTCTGTCACCCTCGACCCCATATCCTCATACGAAGCGTAGAAAAAACTTGACTATGGGGACCACTTTGGGGACCACTAATCATAACTAAAATATTCTCTCTAACTGACTTGTCTCCTCTGAAAAGACTAATTTAACCCTGTGAATTAGAAGGTAATTACTCTTTTGCCCTCACCTTCTACTCTACTATAAATATTCAACCTTCTTCACCAAGGAAAGGTACGTGCTTTTACTAACACTTTACCCCCGCTGCAAGCTTTGCTGAAGCGGATTCTTATTTCTCTCAAGCGAATACTGACTTGAGCGTCGGAGTGCCTTCCCGGAAGAACCGTCCCCGCTCCTCCGGTATTGTTTTGCAGGCTCGCAGCTGGGAAGTGGTGATCGGAAGAACGTCACTGAAGTAGAATTACTAAGGAAGAGAAAAAAGCTGGTTCTTCAAAGAAAATACTCAAAGTTCATCTAGAAAAAGTCTAAACATCTTTCATTTGTATATCTGTAATTATTGTATGAATTTGTTGATAGAAACTAACCCGATCTATCAACTGGCGCCGTCTGTGGGAAAAATCTGACTAAGGCGTAGATTTCTCCTTAAAAAATGCTCTGAGTGTTGATTCGGTCTTTATGCGAAAAAACAAAAAAATATGTAAACCTTCGTATAATTGATATGATGTTGATTCCTGCTTTAGTTTATCAGTTTGATTATGATGAGGAATTTGCCTGAAATATGAATGAAGAATGTTTCGATTGCTTTTTCGCCTTATGTAGGATCTGGGGTAAAAAAAGCGAGAAAAGAGGATTTAGGCAAATCCTGATTCTAGAAAAAGGAATTCGATCACAGTAAAGATCATTTTCTCAAATTCTCTCATTTTTTTTCATTGAATATACGCCGTTCTCCTACTAGGTATCGGTTTAGGCATATTCAATGGATCTCCATATAAAAAATCTTAAGGAAAAGCTACGTATACAATGTGTGTTGATATTCCTTTTTCCTGTGAAAAACAGACTGTTAAGGAGCTGTGATAGAGAGCCCTTCATATATCAGGGGAATATCGAAAAAAAGGAGAGAACCTGCAATTCATATACTTGGTGAGTAGAAATACATCACCTACACATACGTGTCATAAAACTTGAGAGATTTTTTGATAAAAAGCAAGATAAGCTAATGGTGTTGGCCCCAAAATGCGCTAACACACGTAGAGGGGGGGGGGTGAATACGTGTGTAGAGAAGTGTTTAACTTCTCTTGCGATTTTCAGCCTTTTAATCGAGTAGATGCTTTGAAGCTGAGTGGAACGTTCAAAGCTTCTCGCTCGTGTGAACAATAGTGAGTAGACGCTTTGATGCTAAGTAAAACGTTCAAAGCCTCTTGCTCGTGAGTAACTGTGCGGAATGTGGTGAGACGTTTAAGATTTTTCTTGCAATTAAAAACAATTTTTATATTAAAACGTGTGTGTGTGTATGCAAATAAACAAAGCAATAAATAAATTAAAGTAAGAGACAACAAATTTTATAGTGGTTCAGAGTACCCTTCCTACATCCACTCTTATCCTCGACGGGATGAATACCTTCACTCGGTATCCCTTGTTTTATACTTCCAAGGGAAAGTGATTCAAGGCTAGTAACAAACTTGTCCTTAAATCCTCAGAGATTTTACCGGCTCTCGAGAAACCTTACAACAACACTCTTTTACGAAAAAACTTGACAACCTTACAACTCAATCTATTCACTCTAGACTTGGGTTTTGGGGTTTTTGGATTTTTGTAAGTGTGAGAATCCTTTACAATGAATTCACTAGTAAAAGGATAAAGATTCTCAAAGAACTAGGCTTTGGATATGAGAGATTAAACCTAGAATAAGAGGTAGTTGCAATACTTAAGAAACGAGTTCTTAAGGACACACTAAAGTGAAGCGTTTGAAAGAACTAAGAGCTTGAAAGAAATTTTGCTTGAGTTCTTTGCAATTTTTGAATGCTTGAATTGTTTGTACGTGCGTCACTTGATGTGTGTGCAACTTCTCCTATTTATAGTAAGGAACCCTACTTCCCGTTGAGAGAGAAGAGGTTGCTTGTTCCTTAATTTCCGAATAAGTCAACATCAGTCTCTTTTCAGTTTTGTCAGAGATAGGAAGGGATGTTCGCCGCACCTAAGGTATGACGACTTTACCTATTAGACTGTAGCTTTATCCGTTGTGCAAAGGTATGTTGACACGTAGGATCTAAGTCAGCATTGTGTCGGGAATTCAAATCTTGAATTCTTGGTCAACTTCTTCATTAGCACTTGTTGACGCTTCTCAAGTCAAGCTTTGTATTAGGGACGCTTTGGGTAAGCTGACTTGTGAGCGCTTGGTTTTCATCGAACTTAAAGTCGCTTTGAATGTCTTCATGACGCTTTGACATTCTTTACTTCTGACGCTTTAACCATTGGAGCCGCTTCGCTTCTTAACATTTTGCGGACTCTTAACTGCTTCGTCTTCTGCGCTTCCAGACTGAAAAAAAGCTTCCTAACATGCAAGCTTTGCTAAAATAAACTAGTCTAGATTCATCAAAATAATAAGGGAAATAATAACAGAGTAAGGGTTTTGGAATCAAATCAAAACAAATTGTTTTGAACTTGATCCAAGTTCCCCCTTAATATAATATCCCAATAAACGGTAAGCCCTGGCAAAAGATCCAGGCACAAAAAAGCTATCTTCATGCTTAAACAAAAAATCCTCAAAATTATTTAAGGGAAATGGTCGGAAAAGTCCCAACAAGAGGACCCAAAGCTCCATATCCTCCTATAAAAGGAGAAGCCCTTGATACGATCCTTGTCGAGCAAGTTATGTCGACACAGATACGTAGCCTAGAATCGGATGCCATGGAAGTGAAATAAATAAACTAAAAATAAAAAGATAAGATGGATATCCCAATATACCTACGATCGAACCCTCTAAATGATATAGGCCATAAATAATCTCCCTATACCCCAAAGAGACAGTTGCTGTAGTCACACGGGGACGATGAATGACACACAACGAGGGATGATTGACTCGTTGATTCGCCGGATAAAGAATGGAATATCCCAATATACCTAAAGTCTAATCCTATAAATGATATAGATCTGCCGAAACACCATATACCCCAAATAGAGATCGCCTTGGTCACACGGGGATGATGAATGACACACAAATGAGGGTGATGAACTCGATTGATACGTCGATAAGAATATCTTGGAGAACCGAGAAATCCATGGGATAAAGGACATAAAATCTCACATTTTTATTGATAATCAAAGACAAGGGTGTTATTTTCGTCACCCCCTTATAGGCCTTATTTATAGGCTTCAAAAAACCTAATTTTTACATGGAAACAAATCAAAATCTTGTCCTAAGGGGTAACAAATCAATACCTAGTCTAAACAAGGTAATTAATACCAAAATAAAGAAGGAAACAAATCTTCTAAATATCATACTAAATAAAAACGAAAATTACATAAAATAAATCACTTAAATATTATCTTCAAATTTGAGCCCAAATAATCTTCAAATCTTGACCCACAAGCTTGAAATCTTGAACTTCAGCTTGCATCATTCGCATGGACATCCTCCAACTCAGCTCTCATTATCTTAGCCAATTCTGATTTCAATGCATCAAACATGAACTTGTTGTTTGGATCGCCAACAGGTTGATCTTCCGGCTGGTCATTGCCGGCTCCATCTTTACCGCCCTTTCCCGACATACCTGTTTTATTTATTTATTTATTTTTTTATTTTTTTTTAAAACACAAAATGAAACAAAGAAGAAAGAAGGTTAGCTAAAACAAGACCTCACCACCTCACAAGCACTCGTGTATCGCTCAACAATGATTCACTCAACGCTCGTGTATCACTCGATATCAATGGCTTTTACCCTCGAATAGTCTCACCTCTCTTGTCTTTTTCCACTCAAGTCTCTCTTAGAGGCACTCAAATTCCCTCAATCTACCAACTGAACTCTTGCCAACAAACCAAAGAACACCGAAAGGAACTACAGAATTTTCGGAATATTTTTATTTTTTTATACACGAAGTCGAAGTCGGAACAAAGATTTAGATAGGTTTTGTAACAATTCTAATGCGGCCGACAATAATATATTGATGATAAAGGACAACTATGATTAATGGCAACAAATTACGTAAGACTATTACCATCAATCACTGAAAACTATGACTCAACTATGAATTCCCCAAATTCAACTATGAAACACGTACTTAAATGCAAGAACATATATATCTACGCACAAGATACGGAAACTAAGCAATAAATAATCTGAACAATAAGATGAAATATTCAGATTATCAATAATAACACAAAACATGAACCTAATATGAAAAACAGTTCCACACACAAACGTTAGCTGAACAAAAGACGAAGAACGACGACCCCTAGGAAACGAATCTGAAGATATATAATTTTTTTTTATTTTTTTAATAACAAAGATGACGGAAACAAGACCCTAGAAAATGAATCTGGAATAGATGAATATGAAAATAAAAATACGAAAACTTGGATACCAAACCTGGCTCTGGTGCCAAAAGATACCGAATATAATATTAGGCACTAATCAAACAAATTCTGCATATATCTTTGCAGATTTTCCATAAAAATGGATCAACACTCCAGTATAGCCCAAATGATGGGATCATCTACTGAAGTACAGGCAAACACGCCTCATCCTACCCCTGGTTCCAGTACCAATCCCGGGGTTATTCCCATGCCCCAGGGAAGCAGTGCAGGAGAATCCGGCTTCTCCACATTGATGTTACAACAGATGAAAGCAATGATAGATGGAGCTCTGGAAGGAGCCCTGGAAAAGAGACTAGCTACCATCGGGGCTAGTACTATTGCAGATCCCATCAATCCATCCCCATTCCCCGAAAATAGGGGAAATCATAAAAAGGCGAAGGGAAAATTCGTGTCCAGATCACAAGATCCTAAAGCCCTTAAGGACGTCATCACCAAGCTACCCCAAATTTAAGAGGATGGGCAATTCACAGACTATGGGTCCTCTGACGATGAGGTGCGGGAAACAGGCACTGGTCAAGAGAAGACTCTCACAGATATGCTCCAGAAGCAGATCCAAGAGCAACAAGACCAAATGAAGGTCATGGCCAAAGAGCTGGAAGAGCTCCGTAAGGCACACCATGCATCTGAAAAAAGAAACGCGGAGGAATCTGTCCCCCCAACAGAAAAAACAATGGGCACATCTGTAGCCCGCACAGGGAGGGAAAAAAGATCTAAATATGGTCCTAACTATGTTAATGAGAACAACCCTTTCTCGGCAGATATTCAAACTGACCCTATTCCCAAGAACTTCAAATCAGTTTCTTGTGAATATAAGGGGCAGGGGGATCCCGAAGAACACCTCATGAAATTTGAGAGTTTGTGCTTATTGCATCAGTATTCTGAAGGAGTCAAATGTAGGGTATTCTTAACCACTCTTTCTGGCCCTGCACAACAGTGGTTTCAGCAATTGCCTAGGGACTCTATCTACTCATTCAAATATTTAAGAGAGATCTTCTTACATCAATTTGTGAGCTATAAGAGATCCACTAAGAATTCGTTGTATTTAACAACCATCAAACAAAGGGCCACTGAAAGCCTAAGAGAATATATGACCAGATTCAATGAGGCAATACTGGAAATCCCAGGTGTGGGAGCTACATTGAAAATACACTCCTTTGTAGAAGGATTGAGGCCAGGACACTTCTTTGCTTCATTAATGAAGAAACCCGCCAAGACCTTTGATGAACTCTTATCCCGGGTACAGAAGTATATAAACAGGGAAGAAGCTATGAATGCTAAACGGACAGATGTAGCTTTCAAAAAAGATAAGAAACCTGATGATAGAAAAAGAGGGGCTCCTGAAGGAAGGAAACCCGAGAAAAATGAAAGATTCCAACGATCTCTCACACCACTTACTAGATCCCCAGCTCATCTGTTGGAAGTGGTGATTAAGAAACCGGGAGTACAGATCCCCCCAGGAAGGACCAGCCTCCAAGGCGACCCCCTTCCGATAAGTTCTACAAATTTCACAATGATTACGGGCATACTACCAATGAGTGCCGTAATCTGAAAATAGCCATTGAAAAACTCATACAAGAGGGTCAACTATTGGAGTATGTCAAAAAAGAATCTGGCCAACCCAAGAGGCGTAGAGATGAAAGGGACGGCAAACTCCCACAAAAAGAAACATCAACAGAAGTTTCAGCCAATAAAGGCGTAATTTCAATGATTTATGGAGGACCCACAGGGGGTGACTCCAACAGAAGCTGCAAAGCGCATCACAGAAAAATCTAGATGCTGGAAAAGCATGACATGATGAAGATTGAAGGAGGAGTACCTCATCCTAAAATATCTTTCGGGATCGAAGACGACAGATCCCTAATTCATCCTCATGAAGATGCCCTGGTTATTACTGCAGGGATTGAACCATATGAAGTGAAAAGAGTATTCGTAGATACGGGAGCTGGGGTGAACGTAATCTTCGAGGACTACTTTCTGCAAATGGATTTGTACAAACCACTAGATGGGGTGGCCACAACATTACATAGCTTTGCAGGGGGCTTGGGCATGTCATTAGGCTCAATAGAGCTGATGTTGACCTTGGGAGATGGAGATTTACAGATCTCTAGACCAACTACCTTCCTGGTAGTAAGGCAAAAATCAGCTCATAACGTAATACTGGGAAGAACAGCTCTCAGTAATTTTCAAGCGGTAGTGTCGACCTACCATCTGATAATGATATTCCCGGTGGGCAACCGGGTGGGATCTGTTGCGGGAGACCAGGTCTTATCACGAAAATGCTATATACAATCCGTGAAGGCTGGTGAGGCTAAGAAAAGATCTGGGGAAGAATTGAGAGATCCCCAGTGGGTAGCAGGACCTGAAGATAAATGGATGAGGGCTGCAGAACTTGCAACCGAAAACAATTCTCAAATGCAACCGGCTGAAGAGCTGTTGCTGGTAGAATTAGTACCCAACAAAATGGGATTTACTACGCGCATTGGGACGCAGATGCCAGATGCGACAGCCAAAGCATTAATAGCATGCCTCCGGAAGAATATGGATGTTTTTCGCGTTCTCATCATCTGATTTAGTAGGGATAGACCCAGAGGTCGCCTTACATAGCCTTAACGTGGACCCCAGGTCAAGTCGATGAAGTAGAAGCTTCGACAATTCGGGGCA
Source organism: Mentha longifolia (assembly GCA_001642375.2). NCBI lineage: Eukaryota > Viridiplantae > Streptophyta > Magnoliopsida > Lamiales > Lamiaceae > Mentha > Mentha longifolia. Next base: position 33,962,703 of record CM038114.1, read on the forward strand.
AAAAAAGACCAGGTCATCAAAGAAGAGATACAGAAGCTATTGGAAGCCAAACACATACGGGAAGTACAATTTCCAGAATGGCTATCCAACGCTGTTATGGTGCCTAAAGGCAACACTGGCATGTGGAGAATGTGCATGGACTTCAGGGATCTGAAGTATTGTCAATGATGGACGCATACCAAGGATACCACCAGGTAAAGATGAATCCAAATAACGTCAATAAAGCGGCCTTTGGGGTCTGCGTTGGAACTTTTGGTTTCCAAAGTATACCTTTCGGCTTAAAAAATGCTGGGGCCACATACCAGCGTATGATGGACAAGATATTTAAAAAACAAATTGGAAGCAATATGGAGATTTATGTCGATGACATACTAGTAAAAAGTGTGAAAGCTGAAGATCATATCAAGGATCTAGAGCTGTGGCTTGATTTTATCATTTAAAGCTAAACCTTGCCAAATGTGCCTTCGGGGTGCAGTCGGGGAAATTCCTGGGATATGTGGTAACTCCTAGAGGAATCGAGGTGAATCAACCCAAAGTACAGGCTGTGTTAGAGATGGTTCCTCCCAGAAACATCAAGGAAATACAAAAACTCAATGGCAGAATCACAGCATTAAGCCGGTTCATTTCCAGATCTGCTGATAAAAGTTTGCCTTTCTTTAAGATGTTAAGGAAAGGAAACCAGTTTGAATGGACTCAGTAATGTTAAGACGCTTTTGAGGAGCTCAAAAAGCATCTAATCTCTCTCCCATTGCTCACAAAACCATCACCAAAAGAGGTCTTGTATCTCTACTTTGCAGTCGGAGAAGAATCTTTGAGTTCGGTGCTTATCAAGGAAGATGGATCTTCTCAGATCCTAACTTACTACGTAAGTAAAATGATTCAAGGACCGGAAATAAGATATGCCGACATAGAAAATGATGCATTGGCAGTAATGGTCACTGCTCGAAGGTTATAACCTTATTTCTTATCCCATAAGGTCGTGGTAAGAACCAATATCCCGCTCAAGCGGGTGTTGGGGAAACCAGACTTATCTGGGCGAATGGTGAAATGGGCCATAGAACTCAGTGAGTATGATGTAGAGTTCGAACCCCGAATAGCTATAAAGGCCCAGGCCTTAGCTGATTTTGTGCAAAAAACAACCCGGGGTGACGAAAGAGCAGAAAAGGTGTGGAGAACCTATGTGGATGGATCGGTTACCAAAGAAGGATTTGGAGCTGGAATATACATCCTAGATCCCAACAACAAAGAACATCGGTTTGCCATCAAATTTAATTTTGTGGCATCAAATAATGAAGCTGAATATGAAGCTCTTATCAGATCCCTGCATATCTTGTTAAGCATGGACGCTAAGAGAGTGGAAATCTATTCTGATTCCCAACTGGTGACGCATCAATTATTAAGAATATGCGAGAGGAAAGAGGAAAGGATGATAACCTATGCCTCTGTGGCCGAAGCTTTGCTGGCCAAATTCTCGAAAACAGAGATTATTCAGATCCCCAGGGAAAAGAATGAAGAAGCAGATAAACTCGCCAGGATCGCAAGCGCCATTGAAGGCACTTGGGATAGGGATCTGACCATACTACAAGCAGATGCCAGATCTGGGCTAACAGAAGTTAGCGCAATACAAGAAATTAAAGACTGGAGAGCACCTATCATCCAGGTCCTGAAAGTGGAGGGACAAGACGAAACCAGCGTCGATCGATGTAAAAAGATAATTATGGCAAAAAAATTTCTACTTGAAGGGTTCTTGTACCGGAGATCTTTCACGCATCCCTATCTCAGATGCTTATCTAAGCCAGAAGAGGAATACTTATTGAGAGAGATACATGAAGGTGCTGCAGGTGCCCATACATGATTCAAGGATCTGACAAGAAAGGTCTTAAGGGCCGGTTTCTTTTGGCCCTGTATTGAAAAAGATGCCAAGGAATTGGTGAAAAAATGTGAGCATTGCCAAAAAAATGGCAGATTGATTCGTAGACCTGCAGAGGAAATGGGAACCATGTCTTCCCCTTACCCCTTTGGTAAATTGGGGATTGATATTGTGGGAAAGTTCCCTACAGCCCCTAGTGGAAGGGTTTTCTTGATTGTCGCTATTGACTATTTCTCTAAATGGGTAGAGGCCGAAGCTGTAGTCAAGATCACAAAGCAGGCCATGAAGAAATTCATCTGGAAAAACATATGCTGCCGCTTTGGTATTCCCAGAGTTCTGATCTCCAATAACGGAACCCAATTCACAGGTTCATCTGTGCAAGCATGGTGCCAAGAAATGGGAATCCAGCAGCACTTTGTGGCAGTAGCCCACCCGCAAGCCAACGGGCAAGTTGAAGTTACAAACAGAACTATTGTATCTGGTATTAAAGCCAGATTAGGAAAAGCTAAAGGGAACTGGGCGGACGAGCTAGACTCAGTGCTATGGGCTTACCGCACTAGCACCAGAACAGCCACAGGAGAATCTCCCTTCAACCTGGTATATGGATCGACGGTTGTGGTGCCAGCAGAAGTAGAAGCAAAATCACATCGAATTTGAAAATATGATAAATATCAGAACCTGGGGTTACTCAGGGAGAATCTAGACCTAATTGAAGAGCACAGAACAGAAGCTCAGAGCAGAGCTGAGCGATATAAACAACAGATGCGGAACGCCGATAATAAGAAAGTCCAGGTACGATGATTCGAAAAAGGGGACCTGGTGCTGAAAAGGGCAGATGCCCTCAAGCCTACAGGAAAACTGGACCCTAATTGGGAAGGACCATACGTCATCACTAAAGTGCTTAAAGGAGGAGCATATGAACTCAAAGATGCAGAAGGAAGGGATTTGCCCAGACCCTGGAACATCAACAATCTGAAGAAGTATTATGTTTAAGGCACTCTAGTAGTGTGATAAATTTAAAGAAAGGGAAGGTATGCAAAAACTAACCCATTATTTGTTATGATTGAAGTTCATGAAATAGAATCTTTTCTTTTTTATTATCTTTAAGAAATGAATTATAATTCATTCGTATTCTTATAATTCACTTGGGGGGGAGTAGGGGTATACCCCCTACTATCCATCTACTCCTAGAGCAAGTATCTATTTACGAAAATTGATTCAAAATTTGCAAAAATATTTTCAAAGGAAAACAAAGCACGGAGAAATGAAATAAATATATGTAGCCACCAAAACACCGTACGTAATCCATAAAAATTATACACGATATAGAAAGAAAAAGAGTACTAGTGGAGCCAATCCCACTGACATGGCGCATCTACGTCTTTGAAAGAGAGCCTACTCTTGCAACTTATCCCCGCCACCTGGAGTTTGCTCGTGCAGATCCGGGTCGGCGCCAGGTGTCAAAGTACCTGATGAGGCGACGACCTGAGGAGGAACCTCGATGGAAGAAGTGGTTGCCCATGTTGTGCCCGAGCAGGAGCCTCGACCACCGGGTCTGAAGAGAGGTGATCCACGGGATCTGAGAGGTGGGGAGGAGGCTGAGGCATCTGTGAGGGAGACGTGGATGAACTTTGCTGGTCCGGCACCTGGTCCCTCATCTGGTTTGACATCGGAGTCGTCACCTGGTCCGTCTCCTGGCCTGACGTCTGTATCGTCTCCGGGGCCATCATTGGGCTGAATATCTGGGTCGTCATCTGACCTGTTGGAGGAGCTGGAGCTGGGAAGTAGAGCTGAGGAGCTGGGTCCGATTCCCCAGAGGGCCCACCGAGCTCTAAGGTTCCGCTGCTGTTCAAGAGCCCACTCAATGTGATCCCGCGCGGGGACCAAAGAAAAGATGCTTCCTCCGATGCCTGTATAGCCTTGATCTCTTGCAAGGAATCTCCCATCTGCAAAAGACGGACGTATAAGTTAGAACTTTTTAAATCATCGGAGAAGGTGAGACAGGGAAGAGGAGATTCCTTGCCCATCGCCTGTAATAAAAAGAAGTCCATGAGAAGGACAAAGTAGATGAAGGCTTGCAGCCCACAAATAATAAAACAATAATTTATCATAATAAAACAATAATTTACCAATTTGAAGGCTTCCTCCAGGAGCCCATACATTCCAGCCTGAGGAGGGAGAATATAGAAAGGAATCTCTTCCCAACCAGGCAGAATATTTTCATGCTCCTCAGGCCTATACAGTATCTCAGCTGCAGATCTCAAACCCCGCATGTACCAAGGGTTGCGGGCGTTAAAGTGGTGATCCAGTTCCAGAGTGGGGGTTTCCTTCTCCAGGAGGTCCAGGATCTTATCAATGTCCAGATCCTTCATCCTCTCCTTTAGGCCCAGTTGAGTGAGAGCCTTTTCTGTAATGGTCCCAACCCAGAAAGCCAGGGGAATACTCATCCTCTCCCAGAAGCCTTCTGAATGGAGGAAATCTTCGGGAAGATCCCACACCAAGACTCAGAGAAAAGCCTAGCCGTAAGATGTCATCAGCAGGTATGATCTGCAACGGTGGGCCCCTACCGCAGACCCAGTAACGAGCCCCTTCTGTAGACCCGCTTCAGTACCTTTCTTGGTAGCATTGTCACAAGCTTGCTCCAAGACATCTTTATGGCTCTCAGATGCTTGAGCCAGATCTGCCTTGGCCTTATCGCAAGATCTTTGCAGATCTTCGGCACGCATCTTCTGATCAGCCAGATCTCTCTCCAGCTATTGAAAATAAAGCTCCCGCACTTGGGCCATCTTCTCCCGTTCTGCCTCCCGCTGCTTCAGTTCTGCCAGCTCCCGCTCCAGACGCGCCGCTCGATCATTTAAAGCCTTAATTTTGGCCGCGTGCTCTTCACTGCGGGCCATCCTTAACCGCATCACCTCCTCTTGCAGATGCTCGTTAGAGGAATGCATGCTGGATATATCCCCCTTCATGGGATCATAGGCCAATGCTCGAAGCGAGAGCATAGATCTGAAGGCCATAGCCTAGATATATTAAGAATAATAAGTAAATAAATAATTTACGAAAGTGGCGAAAGAACATTTATGAAATAATAAGTACCTTAAGCTCGTGAACAGAGGCTTGACGGATAAGCTCTACAGAAGCTAATCTGTTAAGATGCCTCCAATCTTCAGCACGAGGGATGTTGTCCAAAACATTAGAGGCAGTACCTCCATCGATACCACGAACGGTGCCGGGAAAGCTTACGCTAACCCCGGGAACATTATAGGAGGCAGTGGGGACATCCAGACCCTTCATGCGTAGGGCATGAAGCATGGCTAGGTTGGCTTCAGAAGCAGGGCTTTCCACCGCTGCTGGCTCTGGAGGCTTAGCCATCGCATAAGGATTGGCAGTAGCATACATAGCCAAGGTACTGGAGTACCTCGGATGCCCTAAGACAGATGGTTCTGCAGAGATAGGAGTGGGTGATAAAATGTTAGAGATTGATATGCCAGGGATGGGGAGGACCACTGTCTCAGACCAGGTTGAAAGACTACGGTCTACCCTAGCAGCCAAGGGATGGGGAGGACACGTGGAGGAAGATATGACAGCTCGAGGAGCTGGTGTTTCCCTTATAACTACCCCGGGCAAAGCGGATTTCCCTCTAGCCCGAGATGCAGATCCCCGGGGAAGAGCAACAACCCCAGATCCTTGTAAGGGACCTGTAGGTACTGTAGAAGGGGAGATCTGTGAGGTAGGAGGAGGAGGTGGCGCAGAAACCCTCAGATCTGTCCTATTTCCCGTTGTGGGCATGGAAAGGGAAACAGGAGTTGAAGAGGGAGCTGCTGCAGCTGCAGAAGCTGGAGGAGCTTGTTCAGATGCTGCAGCCATAGCAGCCATCCGCTCTCCAAATTGGTTTTTGGCCTTTTCCTGAAGGACAGATCTGGCTAACATATCTGAAAAAGCAAAATAGCCATAAGTTAGAAACACGATCAAACTCAGGTCACACGCATAAAAGCACTCGAATTCAAAATAAAAAGTATTTACCCATAGAGGGATTCCAAGGAGTCCCAAGCCTCAAACCAAAAAGGACAACACTTCTTCACTGAGAAGAAGTGGCTTTAACATCCCATGACCTGCTGGGTACTCTCTAAGCAGGTCATTAAGGATATTCTTTTCCCAAGCAAATAAAGTGGCATTCTCAAAAGAAGGTTTATCTATCTTAGGCTCGGCATACAGAGGTATGTTAGGAATATTTTAGGAATTGGATGAAGGAGCACCTACAGTTAAATACTGGGGATGCCATTTCCTATCTACAGACTCATATTGGCCATAAAATTTGTGAAACCATCCTATAGGAGAAAAATACAAATGATACCCATGATGTTTTAACTCGTGAGTCCTAAAAAATAAAGACACTGAATCTTCTACACCGTACAATGTGGTTGCTATAAAGAAGAAAATAGCCCTACGGAAAGAAGCAGGGTTCAATTGGTTCAAAGGGATATTATATCTCGCTGCTAAATTAGACAGAAAAGGGGGAATAGAGAATCATAAACCTGCCTCTAATTGACGAAGCCAAAAAATTTTATGATGGGCTTAAGGAAGTAAAGGGCGGTCGCTAGGTTCCGGAATGTCTACAGTAAAGCCCCTAGTATTACCTAACCTACTTAGAATTAGGCCTAATTCTAAGGAAGTTACAGTGGAAGACTCATATTCACTGAAAGGGAAAGGTGGCTGCACGGCAGCTCTGCCCTCCTTCTCCTCTTCACCCTCAACTAACTTCTTCTTACCCTTACCCTGGGCACCCTGCCTAGAGGAAGAAACCATCTTTCTTTGTCGCTTAAACGTGATGGAAAACTAGGAAATAAACTAATGCGAATAAAGAAAGAGGAAGAAATAAAGAAAAGAAGAGGTACCTGTTTGCTGGGAAGAAGGATTGGCTGCGGTGAAAAGAGAGAAAGAAAAAAAAGGCAAGAAGTAATTCCTAAAGAAGCACAAGGAAAGCTTCTTAGGAAAAAATGGCGAAAAATCTCTAAGTGTTGGTTTTTCTCCCTCTAAATATCTTATATATCTCTCTTTTGAATGAAGGGAGTTAAGGATCTTTTGAATGAAGGGAGTTAAAGAGAAAACCACCCACTACCTGCAGTTAAAGAGCACGTCTCGTTGTTAATGAGACGTGGGTGGAGAAGTTATGATGGTAAGAAGTGACGACGGTTTCGGGTCCAGATAAAGGAAAGGGCAGCGAACATAGGAAGCTGCGAAGCGTAGGAAATACGCTTTGCTAAGGGAACGGACCCCTCGAGAGGGGATCTATAAGTAGTAGGACCTGGAAACACGGACCCTGGAAATTGCAGAACCCTCACGAGAGGATCTGTAAATAACGAGACCCGGAAATATAAGCCCCGCGAACCACAAAACACTCACAAGAGGTTCTGTAAGTAGTAGGACCTGGAAACACAGGCATGGAGAATCACAGAACCCTCATTAGAGGTTCTGTGTATAATAATAATACCTGGAATCCAGACCTTATAAATCGCAGATCCAACACAAGAGGACCTGAGTATCACCAAATCTGGTACCGGGTAACTTGTAAATTACAGATCCCCAAAAGAGGATTTATATATCATAAGATGTGAATATACAGAGCTTAAAAACGATAAATTCTTCAGAAAAGAGATCTGCATAATGCGGATCTGATGGTACGAGACTTGTGGATCATAGATCCCTTTACTGAAGCCGGTGGGATAACTTTCGTCCTACCAACAGAGGTTTACAAGGCAATTATGCCGAGGTAAACATCCAAAAAATAAGTAATATACATATATATAAAATAACTTCAACATGCGCAAGTTAAGAAAGTAAATGCATATGTGTATGCGTGTCTACAACACACACAAGCGAGGCTTACAGAAGTAAGTACGAGATATCACTCTCGCCATACTTCTACAGAAACAGGAAATGGCAAATACCAACCAGATATTCAAAATAAAATAGTGAAATATAAGAAGTTTTTAGCAGAAGCAAAAATAGGATGTCACTCCAATAGTGCCTCTGGAAATATACATAAAATATATAAGATATCACTCTGATATTTCAAAAAAAAAAAAAAAAGGGAGAGAAAGAAAAGAAAGAAATAGAAGCCTCAGAAAGTTTCATTTGCTCATTCATAAGAATGAATATGGGCAAAAAAAGATCATCACATGCATAAATGGCCTCGGTTACCAGGTAGCTAGCTTGTATCATAGCAATGCTTCTAGCAAAAGAAGCCTTGCTCAAATGGATGACACGTCTCTGTAAAATCATCAGAGAAAAGCATCTTTGGCCATGAAAAAATTCATTTTCCTTTTCTCGCCAAAGAAGATGATCGAACTAGATAGGGCCACCCCTATTTATGGATAGAATATAGCGGGAAAAAGGAACGGTAGAGATTGAGCCGTAAAAAATCAAGGGTCCGAAAATTGGGGGCGTTTCGACTCCCCAAGGCAAAGTTATCATTACACCTCGAGTAAGGTGAGGCAGACGTCGGTTGACAAGAAAGCTTCCCTTTCTTAGCGTATTGGAGAAGCCAACCAGGACTTGGAACTCTCAGAAGTCATTCCAAGGACCTGGGGGGGGGAGTAGCTGATAGGGAGTAATCTGTTAGCTCCCCGCGTGTATCCAGAATGCAGAAGCAATAACTGAACAGATGCCGTATTTCCGCCAGATCCCGCAAATCAGGTCTATTAGTGATCTGAGCATAACAGGCCCAGATCACCCTCCATCAGTAATCTGAGGGTAACAGGTACAAATCACCCCCTCTATCACCCTCGACCCCAGATCCTCATACGAAGCGTAGAAAAAACGTGACTACGGGGACCACTTTGGGGACCACTAATCATAACTAAAATATTCTCTCTAACTGACTTGTCTCCTCTGAAAAGACTAATTTAACCCTGTGAATTAGAAGGTAATTACTCTTTTTCCCCAACCTTCTACTCTATTATAAATATGCAACCTTCTTCACCAAGGAAAGGTACGTGCTTTTACTAACACTTTACCCCCGCTGCAAGCTTTGCTGAAGCGGATTCCTATTTTTCTCAAGCGAATACTGACTTGAGCGTCGGAGTGCCTTCCCGGAGGAACCGTCCCCGCTCCTCCGGTATTGTTTTGCAGGCTCGCAGCTGGGAGGTGGTGATCAGAAGAACGTCACTGAGGTAGAATTACTAAGGAAGAGAAAAAAGCTGGTTCTTCAAAGAAAATACTCAAAGTTCATCTAGAAAAAGTCTAAACATCTTTCATTTGTATATCTGTAATTATTGTATGAATTTGTTGATAGAAAATAACCCGATCTATCAATGATAAAACCTTTTTTTTTCAAAAATTTTACCAGTTGTTATAACAAAAAAATATTTCTTTTCAAAACTTTTATTTCAAATCCATGTCTATTTATGTTACTTTAAATTATTATATGTTACACCTTATTAATTGCAATCACGCATGCTTATGGGCAATTTGATAACTATATTGGTATGCTTATATGAAATATGTGGATTTTTGTTAATCAAAAGTATGACATGATATGATTATGCGAAGTTATTAAGCATGAATATCTGAAAGTGATTATGTGATGGAATATTGATTTGAGTACTTTCTTGGCTACGAGGCCAAGCGATTGAGATGGTTATATCAAATTCGTGATATGTGTTGAGATGGTTATATTAGATTCGTGATATATGTGGAAATGGTTATATCTGATTCGTGATATATGGTTGCGGTCACAAGATTTGAAAATGTGTAAGGAATGACCCCACAGTTACTCCAAACCGACTTAGCAATGGCCGAATAGGGAATGCCCCAGAAGAAATCTAGATACCGATAGAAATGATGAGTGTTTCCGTAGATATAACCCACCTTTGTTCGACGGGCTTGACAAGCCTAACGATGCCGAATGATGGGTCCATACAATAGGTAAGATCTTCGATTATATTAAGTGTAGTGACCGATAAGCTCACCGTCATTATCAATCGACTCTCGATGAAGAAGATCTACAAGAAATACGTTCTCAAGTGCTACCGACAACGCCGTCGAAATGAATCCTTAAACGTGCTCCAAAAAAGAAGGACTGCCGCACAATACGATTGCTCAATCCACCAGCTCTCCCGCTAAGCCCCATGCTTGGTTAACACCGACTCTGCCTACGCCAACAAATTTTGCCGGAGACTTTATTCCGAGTCCAACATCCCAACCATGATGCTTTGTCAAGTGCACAAATGTCAAGCGCTGCCATACATATCAAATCATTGCTTCCACAAGAAAGAGAGAAAAATAACAAACAAGCAAAAATGAGCCGATCCATACATTACCAATCGTCTGCAATTTCACAGATGTTTTTCCAACCGACTTGCCCGGATTACCTCCCGACCAAAAAATCAAATTCCTGATCGATCTCAAGCCCGGAGTAGCACCCGTATCGATGAACTATCCAACCAACTCAAAGGAGCACATATGTTTCAAAGATCAATTTGACATTCAGCTACCATCAACTCAAGATCAGAAAGAAGGATGTCCCGAAGAGAGCCTTCCGAACCTGATTCAGACACTACAAAGTCACCTTTATGCTGCTCACGCTAACCAATGCCATGAATTGATTATTCCACTAACATCGTGATGGCAACACGCTCATCTTCGTCAACAACATTCTCATCGATCCTAAGAATTGGAAACAACACGAGAAGCCCCTTTTGCTCATGCTCCAAATACTACGCGACGAGGATCTCTACACCAAATTCAACAAGCAAGTTCTACCTCCAAGAACTTATGTTCCTCGGCCATGTCGTCGCTGCTGATAGAATCAAAGTCATCCCCACCAAAGTAGAAGCAGTCACTCGATGGAGAATCCCGACCAACGACTGCCCCTTACTCACCTCAATCACTTCTTCCGGCACCTCAAAACAAGTTTCCTAATATGTTTAGATGCATCACGAGAAGGTCATCGCCTATGCATCTCGTTGATCGAAGCCCCAAGAAGACCGATGCAATTACTGACATGTTAAGATGGAAGTCCAAAGGGAGTCTAGCATACTTTGCTGCCGATGAGGATAAGTTAGCACGTGAGTTCGCCGCGCTAGAATTTAGGATTGTTCATTTGCACGTGTCCGACGAATAGACCACCACCACTTCGCAAGTCAGACCGCCCAGAAAGAATCTACGAGGCCTAGAAAAAAGTCGAACACTTAGAAAAGACACGCTCCCAAGTTGAAAAGAAAGAAGCTATAGAATTGATCAAGAAACGTGCCATTGAATAATTTGAGCTCCAACATATGATGGCATCCATTGCAAGCTAAACGACGATGTCTTCAAGAATAAGATCATGAGTGAAGCGCACGACATGCTATACACCACACATCCCGGGAGAACGAAGTTGTACACGGATCTATGAAGAGTTTGGAGGGGATTCATGAAGAAAACCATCACCTTATTCATTGAACTATGCCTTGCTTTCCGACAATCAAGGGCCATACATCAACAACCGTGTTGAATGCTACGGCCGCTAGCCATTCCAAAATTGATGAGGAACCGCTTCATCAAGTATTCCGTGACAAGTTTTATCAAGATACGACGATAGTACCTTACCAAATCTGCGCACCTCTTGTCAATAGAAACAATGCCTGAATTTGTCAAGCTGCCGCCTCGTCAAGAAAACCGTTAGGTTACAAAGGATCCTGATATTGATTATCTCCAATCACGACACTCTGTTCACGTGAACATTTTGGCCGAGCCTGCATGTCACATCCCGATTTTCGTGATCTTAAATTAGTGGAATCGAGATGCGACTGGGGTAGGGTAGAAAGGCTAATGAAGGGGTTTACAGAGTTAACTAAGTCCGATCCAGTGATACGAACTCAAAATGAATCGAGAAGCACCATTATTCAACCAGGATACCTTCGTAGTAATATCGAAAGCCTTTTAATTATTAGCTAATTCTTTTATGAGTTTTAATTAAGTCCAAAACTTATAAATAAAGCACATAAAGACCGTGGTAGACCACACGCACTATAGTCGAGCATAAAAGAATGTTAAATATCAAATAACTGAGGCGGACCAGACCGCACTATAGTTGTGCTTGAAGTGTTTGAAATTAAAAGAATTGGAATTTGATTATTTTCGAAAATATGTATAAGTTTTTATTTAATAACAAGCGTGTTAGATTAATATATTTTCGAAAATGTCATTTTATAAGATTAAGCATAATTTCTGGAAAGGACAAGTGTTTTAAAGAAAATGGTTTTAAGCGATTAGCGGAAGCGATAAAAGTATAAGTATATATATATATAATTGTTAATTTTGTAAAAACATAAGTATGCGGTTTTTATAAGTATATATTGCATGCGATTTTCTTATAATTATAATAGTTTTAATGTATATAAGTATATAGTATTAGCATGCAATAATATAGTTATAGTAGTATAAGTGTAGCATGAAAATTATAAGTATAATATATAGTGTATATTTAGCATGCGAGTTATAAGTGTAGTAGCATATATATGTAGCATGCGAGTGATTAACACATATTTTATGTGCATGTCGAGTGTGTTTTGCATGTGTTTAAGTCTCGATTTAGGTGCTTAAATGTTAAAAATGCTAGGGTTTCTTAACTTATAGCATACATTCTACTTTTCTCGTTTCTTTGCGGTTTTTGATCTATTTTTGTAAGAATTGGAAAGAGCATTCATATGGCTAAGGATCGAAGGCTAAAAACGAGGAAGAATCGAGCTTAATTAGGGTGAAACCTAGGGTTAAAAAGTGGAAATTAAATTTATGGAGTTAGGTTTTCACTAGTTCAAGTTCGTTTATGTTTTTCTCATTCTCTCGAGTCTCTTTGTGCCTTTTTGCAGGATAATGAAGAACTTATTTAGCTGATTTGATCATTCAATGTCGAAGAGGAGTTCGTTAGGATTCCGTAGGAAAAAGCGGTTCGAAAATCGGAGTTTGGACGAGAGAGAATGAGCAAAAACAAAAACATTACGCAAAGAGAAGACGGAGTTGACCGGTCAAGAAGGAGGGCCGGCGGCCTGACCGGCAGTCTGCCAGACCGCCCGCCAAGCTGCCAAACTGCAGTGGTGTTCAGAGAGTTCGGCGGTCTGGGCCGGCGGTCTGCCAGACCGCCGATTGGCCAAAATTTCCTCACTTAAGGGGCGAGTTCGGCTCGCTCAAACTCGCCCCGGTTTGTTCCGTTTCGCTCCGATTTGACTCAAACGCTGTTATTAATGTATTTAATCCCAAAATTCACCCAATTTGGGTATATTTTGCACATTTAATATTCCTAGAACCCTAGAAATGTTTCCCTCTTTCTTTTTGAGCAAATTCAAGATTGTTGGAGCATTACTTTGTGGATTGAAGATTCAAGACCATTTTCTTCTTCCTTATTAAATTCTCTTTCTTTTAAGCATGGTTTTATCTACTTTTTAGGGTTTAATTCCTTCAATTATGTCTAGCTAAATTTCCTTTGGTTCCAATATATGAAGTTATGATCTAGATCCTTGGGTTTTTAGGTTTTGTTGTTGGATTTACCTTCTAATTCATATGTCTTGTGGTTTGGGACTTAATTTTATTGCATGATTAATTGGCCATCATTGATTGCATACAAGGTGTTTGGTTAAATGCTTAGTAGGTTTTAATTCATAGCACTTAACATCAAATCACAACATATTAGTAATTCTTGCTAATAGGAGCTTCTAGATATTAATCGAGCTATTTGGAGTTAATTTATGCATCTTGAGTCCTAGTCGGAGATAGATGTCATAGGTTAATCCACTAATATTGGTTGCTTCGAGAGAAGAATTGATGTTTACTATATATAGAAATCCCATGTGAATTAGATTAAAATGGCTAATCCTAATAAATCCTAAAACCTAAGCCTCTAGTGATTATCGGATTATATTTGGAACCAAACTTTCTACTATTGTTTGTTAACTTTTGCTATTAGTGGTTATCTAGTTTGTTACTTACTTTATATTTCTCTTTAGCTAATCAAAAACACAAAAACATGTCATTTGTAAGCTTGAATAGTAGTTAGATAATTAGATTACTACTTAAATCTTAAACGACCTAGCATTCCTTGAGGATTCGACTCAATTATACTATAATTGATTATTTTTGCTCTCTATCCTCACCCCTAAACTGAGGGTGGATCAGCGAGAAGCATACGAAATAAGTTATGATAAACGAATAGCGGAAGCATACGACATAAGTAATCATGAATCATATTGTAACGCCCCGACCCCCAGGGCAGGTAAAAATATGCCTTGGAGACCGGCGCGCTATGGGTGGAATTCTTAAGGGTTCATGAATCAAGAAGGAATTGGACATGACTTATGAATAATCAAGGATAAGACGAAGTGGTGAAGGCAAATTCATATTAATAAAGTGACTTGGTAAGAGAAGGACTAGGAGCCATTCGATTTATTACATATAACTACAGGGGTCTTAGTTACAAACATCAACTTAAGGAAACATTACTTATTTAAACATTTCATGAAGAACTTAACTTATTACACTTGATAGCGGAAACATGGTTGTGACACATGTGTGAAGACACGTGTCACGGGGCTGCAACCGTAATATCCCTTGCTTTGGCCTGCCTCTCTTCACCTCTAGCTTCCAGTCAACCTGCACGTTTAGAAATATGCACAGGGGTAAGTACATTGATTGTACTCAGTGAGCTCGCCCCAAAATCAATGCCACTTAGGGCTATAAGAAATAGACTTGCCCTTTCTAATGCAGGGTTTTAGGAAAGAACCCGAGTTGCCTTTGAAAAACTTCTTGGCATGCTCTTACTTTACTACATGATCATGATAATAACATGTGCCGGCAATTAAACGTGTCATACCCAGTTGCAGTTTAGAGTTGTGCCGAGAGGTTGGCCAGCCTCTCGGACACCTTACCATTCTTCGTGCGCACACCCATCTGATACCTTCATCAGAGGGCCAATCGTTCTTCTAACCCAACTGATACCTTCATCAGGGGTCCATCTGCAAACTGGTGATGCATGCTAAAACATAGGCAAGTCCAACATTTTATAAACATGCTTTTTATGCAATTAAAATCATGTGAGCTTTGAGAAAACATTTCATATATATAAAATAAGAGCTCACTCTTTAAATGTGCTCAATCAATCAAGCAAGTAAGTAGCAATCAACTCCGGCTTCATTCGTCGTCTTGTCTCCAAGTTGATAACATATTCACATATAACACATTGATACACATTCATATTAGTATTCATTATTATATATACTTGACCTCTAGCTTAACTCAGCTCATTAACCTTATTCCCATATACTTATACTTAATATTTACTTATATTTCTTATACTTTACATATTTATACTTAGGAACTTCTCATCTATCATTCTATAATTAGCCTTATCTTATCTTGTCCTTAATCATTTGACTTCATTGCTTATGAGGGTGAAGTTGAATAAGGAGTGAGGCAGAGTAATAGAGGGTTTGTGCCTCATCGATCACGGCTGAAGCTAGTAAGAATCAATTCAAAGTTAAACATGAACTTGAATACTTAAGTTGAGCTCGGCAGAAATGATACACTTTAGTAGAATATTTATTCCTCGAGTTCGGCT
Organism: Mentha longifolia; assembly: GCA_001642375.2. NCBI lineage: Eukaryota > Viridiplantae > Streptophyta > Magnoliopsida > Lamiales > Lamiaceae > Mentha > Mentha longifolia. The sequence continues at coordinate 33,978,161 of CM038114.1, forward strand.
AGGCCAAAGTTAATGAAAATTGGTGTTCAATGAGTTAAGGCATGTGGCTAAAACATATAAAAATTTTAGAGACATTTCATGAGGGAATTGGGAGAAACAAGCAATTCCCGAAGCAGTTTACACATTGAATTCTGGAACATGGGAGATTCAGGGGTCAACATTGAGCTAGGATATCTCCCTCAATACTTAAGATCTCAGAACACACAACATACCATTAGAAAGCTCCGAACATGTGTAACAACTTTCATGTTAACCTCGAAGTCAGATAAGTAAGAGATCACAATGAAATATGGCAATCAATTCAGTTGGTCGGAATCATTTCTAGAATTTTTTAGAATTGCTATACGAACTTTCAAGGGGCATAGCGAATGCAATATAACTTATCTTGAGGCATATCATACATGAATAGAGAGCTGGGATCATGAACTTCACTTTAGAAGAAGATTCAAGCTCAAATTGTGAAGGAATCGATCAAAATCACATTTGCAATCATGAGGGTAATTTCTGAAAAATTTTAAGATTCAAGTCCTTGTTGAGATATGAGTTCACACAACATCATGCGAACATATTCCAATGAATTAAAGCGTATATCAACAAGGGAACATCAAGAACATTATCATGCATAAGAGACCGGAGCTAATCCACAAGGTAATTCAATATTTCACCGATTAAAGTTAGGGATTCTTACATCAACTTGATCACATGATTCAGGGGATTCTAAAAATGAAAGAATTAAAGTGATTTAAGAACTTTCTTCTTGAAGGCCGAATTCATACTATCATTTAGCAAGTTCATTTCAACATATTCTTCAAGGATTCAAGCTAAGATCATAGAAGAAAGAAGGATTACCTATTGTTCTTCAAGAAATTCGAAAATTGGAACTCTTTCAATCTTTCACCTCTTGCATGGGAGGGTTGCAGCGACATGGTGATGAACCTAAATCCATATTGTTGTTTAGGAGTTCAAAATATGGGAGGGTGCAAAGTTTGGCTTAGATTGGAGGTGGGAGGTGGCCGCTGCAAAAGAATTCCGGCGGGTGGCTTGCGGCGGTGGATGTTGAAGATGGGTACTACAAGAAATTTTGTCATAGATAACACTACATACATAACAGTTTTTTTAAAAAGCGTTATCTATGTGCGTGTGTTTTACATAGATTACAGTTGTTGTTATCTATGTGCACGTAACAGTTGACATTAATAATGGTTTTTAGTAAAGTGTAATGTATAAGCACTATTATAGATAACACTATCTTTAAAACCGTTATCTATATAAGTGTTATCTTTAGTTTTAAATCCAATTTAAAATACAAAGTTAATAAAATTAACCACTTAAAAATTAAAATACATGATCGAATTGAAACTTAATTCAATTCGCGATAGAGGGAGCTACCTAAATTCGCCGCTGCCCAACCTCCACACCGTAGAGAACGACCCCTAACCTCACCACCGCGCCCTAGATCAGGACGCCGCCGCCGCTGTCCAGTACCTCACCACGGCCGCCCTCGATTTCTCGGTAGCATCCCCCCTCTTTTTTTGTCCCCTTCCGCTTTGTACAGCTCAATCGGGTCAAATTCTCCGCCGGTAGGGCCGCCGCCGCACCTCAGCTGCTCGTCGTCGCCGTTGTTGCTCTAGGGTTAAAATTCCTCCAATTTCGGTTCCCCTACAATCGAGGCTTCGTATTCTGCCATTATCAGATTCATATTCACGGATGCAAGTAGCAGGGCTCTTTCCAGCGCCCAATTGAGAGAAGTTGGGTTGCACAAATGGAATAAGGTACTTCTCTGATATTGAATACTAAGTCATTCTTCATTTACCTACGTATTTGACTAGTGTACTGTTAGAGCATTATAATTTCTTTTTGAGAGTTGGGTTTGCCATTTTAGGGTTTGTTGAATTAAGCATGAGTCTTTCAGAACGATGGCCTTTGTTGTGGATCTGTACAGCATCATTTGAGGTCCTCCTTCCATGGCTACACATTGTGCTAGATTTCTTTCACTATTATTTCCTATCGTTTTATCTTGTTTTTAGAGGTGTGCATTCTTTCTTTCTTGCTGCTATTAATTTATCTGTTTGTTTCAGAGTTCCAGCTGAGACTTGCAGAAGAGAGTTATGAAGCAGCTGAAGCAAGAGTTAAGGAGCTTCAGAAACAGGTGATGCATTCTCAATCTCTCATTATAGCTCCTTACATTGCATATACATCTTCTCAAATATGTATGTATTTTTTCTTGTTAAGTTGATTTGAATTTGATATGCTCTATCTTTTCTAAAATCACCTACTATAGGAGATCGGAGGAAGAAGATGTAGCATATAACTATCTTGAAAGAGAACTTATTTGCATTAGTTATCTCTTTGCTATAAAATTTTAAGTGCTCATTTACCATTTGAAAGTACTAATACTATGCCATAGGAAATGCACAAGCAATATATCTAGAAGATATTTGCTGATAAAATGATCCTCTAATTGTGAGTAAATAGTTATCCTTCAAATTCTCCTTGTGTTCTGGTACAAATCTTTATTTTAGCTCTTGTCTCTATTGTATTGAAACAAAATGATACTACTATTAAATTAAAGGTAAATTATGCTTATCTGAAAATTATCTTACATCAGTTTTTTATCTTAATTATGTTGCACTGGCATTAGCTTTGGCTTCTCCAATAACCATATGGGGGCTGCTCATTCAAAGTATGTCCTTATCTTTCAGGTTTATATTTTTTCTTGAAATGAAGTACTGATCATCACTTTGTTTCATTCTGTATCCATTCCAGACTTCAAGTCATATTACATATCAAATGCACTCTTCAGGTAGTTGCTCTTGGAGGAGATTCTTTTAAAGCTAAACTAATAACAAAGTCTTCTTTTCTTGCCACTTTTTCTCAATTTTTGTTGGCTATGAAGACATAATATCCGAACAAGACATAATTCAGAAGTTGGCTATGGGGCTATATGAAATAATGAATCACCGATAGTCAGCCTTTAAATAAAATTTATGTTGACTAGTCTTTTGAAACAAAAGCCACATTTATTTTTATATTGTACAACATCTAATCCTCAGCCATATTGAATGGAACATGTCTTGTTCTACGTTTGTGACGTAGGGCTATTATTTAGTAGTTGTTTCCAGCTAATAGCATGTAATCTCCACTATTGAAATTTATGTCCTATTGATTAAATTAAATGGATTCTGCGACACCCACAAATTCATGTGAATATAAAGTTACCCCATTATTATATAATTTTTTTGTAAGGATGGACATATGTACTATAAAAAGAGGATAAGACTCAGATGTTAAAGTAGTTAATCATTGGTATAAAGTTAATTATGACCTGAACGTATATGTTTTAAATGACATGAACTTTTTCCAATATATTCGACTCATGTCTTGTATTCTGATCTATGTTTACTTTTGTTTCTTGGAAGTAAATCGGTTGTTTTTTTTGTTATTGTTGGATCTTTAGATTTGTGTTTGGTTATTGCAGTTCGATGTGTTGCTGTTATTTTTAGCTTTATGTTCTGGTTGTGCTAGCTATTGTCCTTTGAATACTTAGCTACAGTTAAACTCATTTCCTAGCATCCTTGGAACAACCCGTTGCCGCGGTATTGTCACTCCGTGTTTGCTGCTACTGTGTGTTCAGTTTTCCTGCTTCTTGTTGTTTATGCCCTTCATTTTACTTTGAATATTGTGAACTGTTTTAGCTGCCTTTGGTGTTGCTTTTTTGGGAGTATATATTGTCTTTGAACTGCCATAAAAACTAACCCTTTTTCTGGACGTTCTTGGTTGTCCTTAATTACTCTTATTAGCGTCTCCTTTCTTGTTTGATTTGCTGCTTATTAGTAGAGCTTGGTTCAGGTCTTACTCACAGTATAAGGATGTGTCAAAGAAGCAGAAGAGATGGAACTACGGTTGCTTCATGGAGTCGCCTATGGTAGAAAGATCGAAATCAACGAAAGTTTTTGGAAGTATAATTTCAAAGTATGAATACTTTTTTAGACTACTTTGTTTTGACGTTGTAGAATGCTTGGATGGTGTAGACAATGTTCGGATACCATTTTATATTTTTAGATAAATGAAAAGCTTAGATTTGTGCTATTAGTTATACATTACACTGTACAATAGCATTATTTTGGATAATGAAATTTAGTATTTTCTTGAAATTATTGATTTTTAATGTTTATTTTTTTTATTAAAAAAACCAGGTAATTAACAAAATTAAAAAAACTACATAAATTAGCAAAATATAAAAAAGATTATGCTAAATAAACGTAATGAATGGGGATTAAAGCGTTATCTATGTTGACTATTAATTACACATATGTGACTATAGATAACAGTTAAAAATCGTAATGTAAAAGCACTCAAAGATTACAGTTTAATAGTGTTATCTATTTATTTTTTTACCGTTATCTATTACGCTCATAGATAACGGTACAAAAGCGTTACCTATGAGCGTGACTATAGATTACGGTACCTAATTTAACACTTCACTTTCGCTCATAGATAACGCAAATATTGCGTTATCTATGAGCGGATTTTTGGTAGTGGTGGAAGATTACCGGATGAGTAGAGAGGGTTGAGAGTCTCTCTCTCTAAAATCTGATGGAAAGAGTAAAAAATGAAGACTTTCTCTTGATTTTGGTATTTATATGGTTGACCAAAGGTGCTCTAAAGAAGACACTTGTGATGGAACTACTGCTTGAAAGCATTCCTTTTTCCCACTAGATCTTCGAATTGGATGTGATAATTTAAATGCAACTAAATCATACAAATGAGTTTAATGAATTATACCTCAGATTTGTGCCGACGGAGTAATCTATAGGTCTAGATTACTGGGGTGTGATCCCTTTCCTCGAAGTTCTTCGACTGTGTGGGCGTCTAGGAACTTTGGAACTAGGAACTCTCCCTCTGCTGTAGGCACCGTTCTCAAGATGATCAACCCTTAACACTTAGGTTTTTGAGAATCTCCTCCTCCTTATTTATAAGAGGAGGAGGCGCCACTTTCCTTGTCCACTAAGTCACGGGCTTTAGTTAATAATTACTGGAACAAATTCTAATTAAATATAATTAGAATTAATCCTAATTATTATAAGGAAAATAATATATATATATATATAATTATTAAATTAATTATCTAAATCCTTAATTAAGAATAAATCTTAATTAATTAGATATTAATTTATTCCATAATTATATAATTAACCAGAGTGCAATTATTGAGATCAGATGGACACCAGAAAAAGGAAACTGGTGTCCCCTACACTAGAGTAGGCGCCACATTGCTGGGCTCAAGCCCATAATGCCTCTTTTCAGTCCAAAACTAATATCCCTCAATAATACCTTGAATTCCTTTCCTGAAGAGCTCTTGGGCCACCCCAAGGATCTATGTACTAGACAGAGTTTAGCCTTACCTAATGAAATAACCATGATCAACCCAGAATATTTATTTCATTAGAGCTGTGATGCATTCCACTAAAGAATCACAACTGAATCACTGCTCTGTCTCAATTGGTAGATTGAGGCTGATACTTTATTTAGAGCTATCCCCGTGTTTAATGACTCCAATATCCATTAATTAATTAGAGCTCCTCTGACTGCTCATAATTAATTAACATCTTATTTTCCTCAAGTAGTACCCGTTCACCCCTTATTATTATACCTGAACTTAATCAGCATGCATGACTTGGTATAATAAACCTTGTGAACTCCCTAGAAGGATATCTCTCAACCCAAAACAGACACGGTGTCTCAATGTAACTAATTATACATACTATGTGCCCTCATGTTACCCAAGATGCAAGTCATTAGGGATGCTGTGATAGACCCTTAGTTATACAAGTCAAAGTAACAGTGAACAACACATATATCTCTAATAGCATATTGAGATTAAGATCATATCTCTAAATCCCGAGATCTCTAGTTCTTCATCTATTGCTAGGGTCAGTATCAGAAGAACCTTATCTCACTCGATCCTGTCAATACGTTCCACCTTACCAACATAACTTGCGACTGAGGCCCGCCACTACCGTTACGTTGCAGTCTAAACCGATAGTTTTCTTGTAACGCCCTGACTCCCAGGGCAGGTAAAAATATGCCTCGGAGACCGGCGCACTACGGGTGGAACGCTAAGGGATTCATAAACATTTAATGATTAAACATTTAACTATTACTTTATGAAAGGATTTGGTTAATTGGATCGAAAATGTACTATTGGATAATGGGTTTAAGGTCAAGTGCTTTATAATTAAAGGATGGATAAAGACTACGTGTTTTAGTTGCAATCGACACTTAGTTATTTCCTCTCTCAAATGAATAATGACAATGAATGAAAGAAAGGCCAAAAACATACTCGATCCACCTCATACTCATACTTTACATTTTATCTTACTCATTACGTTTTGGCATTCATTTAAATCATTAACATATCCTTTACATGTATAGACGTCATGACTTCTACTTGTCGTACTTCTTACGATGACTTAACTCATATTGCGGAAGCATAGGTGTGACACATGTGTGGAGACACGTGTCACGGGGCTACAACCATAATATCTCATTCCTCGGCTCGCCTCTCTTGCATCCCATCGCTTCCAGTTAACCTGCACGTTTAGAAATACGCACAGGAGGTAAGTACATTGATTGTACTTAGTGAGCTTGCCCCCAAAATCAATGCCACTTAGGGCTATAAATAGACTTGCCCAACATAAACAGACTCGTGGGTTTTTGAAAGAACCTGAGCTGTAGTTTGAAAATCATTTGCATGCTCTTACATTTCTATATGCTCATTCATAAATAATGTGCGGCCGCAAGCAATCATGACATACCCAAGTCTCAAGTTAGAGTTGTGTCGAGAGGTTGGCCACCCTCTCGAGCACCTTACCATTCTTCGTGCGCACACCCACTAATAGCTTCATCAGTGGGCCGATATCGTTCATCTGTAAAGAGTAGACTGGTGGATGCATGCTTATAAAACAAGGCAAGTCTAACTTCATAACATTTTCATGCATAACATGCATCTTTAAACATATGAGCTTTGAAACATTATACGAAAGTAAAGCTCACTCTTTAAGTGCTCAATCAAGCAAGCAAGTAAGCAAGTAGCAAGCAACTCCGACTCCTTTGTCGCCTTATCCTCGTAGCTAGCAACCTATTCACATACATCATATTAATGCTAGCATATAAACATATAAATGTACTCTTGTACTTGCTTAGTTAGCTTATCATCTTCATACTCTTATACTTATACATTTTATCCTCACTTAGCATTTCTTACATACTTAATATTTATCTTAGCTTAATCATCTTCACTTATCCTCATTACTTAGTCTTTATCTTAATACTCTTATACTTTATCTAATCTCACACTTAATCTTGATATCTTTATCAATTAGAGAGGGTGAGGCTGAACACAGAGGATTGATGAACCTTGAGAATCATTATCAAGGTTGAAGTAAAAAGACATGGCTCAAGAGTGATTAAGAATCAAAGGCTTGGAGTAAACTTTGGCAGAATTGCCACACGTAGAAGAAGTCGGTATATCTTGAGCATTTGATCATCAATGAAGGCATAAAATATATGGTTAGAATGCTAAGAGGACAAGCATTCATGTGACATTAATTTCAAGTTCTAGAGATCAACTCACTCGGAGCTATGCATCAATCTTTGCCAGTGTTTCAGCAGTGAAGGATTTTCAGTGATACTTTGGGAAAATGATTGATTCAAAATTGGCTAAGTGAAACAGGGCCTAACTTGGTGACATGATAGACAAGACATTGTAATATAACATATTCGAAATTCAGAAAATGTGCACGTAGGGATTTTGAGATATCCCTTCATCATTGAAGAACTTAGAATCTGGAAACTGGGAATCGGCGAGTTCAAGGTACTGACTTTGAGCTAAGATAACTCGCTCGATACTTAACCATTTGAGGTGTACTTTATATCAATAGAAAGTTCAGACAATGAAGAACAACTTTCATGTATTCCAGTTCTTGAGATAAACAAGGGATCATTGTGAAAGTTGAGCATCAATATAATTTGTCACTTCGCATCTATGAACTCGGCAGATTTGATACGTGATTTTCAAAGTGACATTGCGAGTTCATCTTAGCACATGTGGGGGCGTGTGACTGATGAGCCGGGATCCAGCACTGATGAATCAAACATGGAGTCCGAGTTTCTATTATTTAGTCGTTCATGTTTTATATTTTATTTGGGCTTAAAAACATTGCATTTATTTTATTTTATTTTATTTAGTTTAGTCCAATTATCACGACATGCTTAGGTGATTAATTGGCCCGTTTTTCTTAGGCCCATTACTTGATATTTTCGGCCATTAGGGTAGTATTTAAGTTAAGTTTCGAGATTATGTTAGGTAGACAATATTGAATGAAAAATCGAGTTCTTCGTTTTGTCTCCATCGTGCTCAGGTTCACGAACTCTTTGTGTTCTTGGTAGAGTTTGATTTTGGCGACTTCAAACTTGAATTCATTCGACTCGTTCGTGATATCTCGTAGTATCCGGGTTAGTCGAGCCACGAAGATTGCTGCGTAACGCGTTTCGGATCCTTGTAGATTCGAGGTTCGTTTCTGGTAATTTTTCATCTTTTTAATTTCGTTTTTCATTAATCCATTGCTTGTTCTTCGTTCCCAGCCATCCCTCATCGTCCATATATCATCCACAGCCATCCTCCATCGTTCCATAATCATCCGAGCCCAGAATATCCGTAGGTTAATTTTCAGATTCGTTTTTAAACCCTAGTTTTGTCCCGAAAATCACCACCGTGCCAAATCGAAACCTACTCGTGCGTTTTCGCTGAATTTTGGATATGTTCTTCATAACCCTAAGTTGTAACTCGTGTTAAAATTTGAGCTTAATCAGAATTTAATTGCTTGGGTTACTGTCGACGCCTATTCAGTGTATTTGGGGTAGAAATTCAGGGAATTTGCATACGAATTTTCATAGTTGTATTTGGGTTGAATTCTTTCGTGTCTGACGTTGTTCGATCCTTAGCTTCCGCATATCGTGATCGCATCATAAATTTTGGTACCAGAGGCACGTCAGTTTTGCTGATCGTGGTTCAATCCAAATAGGTGTCGTGACATATTAGGGGCAAAAAGTTTCGATCGATTAAAAAAAAAAAAAAAAAAAATCTGATAAAAAAAAGAAAAAAAAAAGAGTATACCGAAGGCCCTAGTGTGTCACAGTGTGTTTCGTGTGTGTTTCGTAATTGGTTCTCGCATCATTCTTGTATTGGGTAGTAGTTTGTCTTTATTTTTTTGAGTTTTTGTCGGTAGAACTTAAAACGGACGTAACTTTTGATCTGCTTATCCGCTCAACCGCCATAATACCTTTTCGTAAACGTCTCGACGAGACCTAGAAGTTAACACGGCTTAGCGGTGTTAGGTTCGAGTTTAGGCCCAAAAACAGCCGTTTGAAGGTGATACCGCCAAGTTGAAAAAAAAAAAAAAGAGAAAAAAAAAAAAAAAGAGAGTCTATATTATTAGAGTACATTGGATAGTGTAGGTTTCAGTTCCTAAGTCGATTCAAAGTCGGATTAGTGCTCATAATAACTTGTTACTACTTATATCCAAAGTTCCTAGATAGCCTTTCTTTCTTATTTTCAGCCTTCCTTAATTCTCAGTCTTTCCTTGTTTGCTTAGCCCTTACCTAGCCTAGCCACCTTTTCCTTTCCAGCTTTCCTTGTTTCCTTAACTGTTAGCCTTATTGATCCCTTGCCGTGAATTACCCCACATTGCAGTAGCTTCGTGTTTCTTTCTATACTTGTGATCAAGCCGAGAGTCAAGTTCGAGTTCTTGGTTCAAGCCGAGAAGTCCACATCGGTTCTGCCAGGATTTGAGGTTTAGATAGATACTGAAATTTGAGTGCATACACGAGTGAAATTTGAGTGACATACGCGAGTGAGAGTGATTAAAAATCTGAGAGAACAAACGAGTGATTGTGAGGAACTGTGAGGATTATACTTGTTTTCTTTCACGTTTGCTCGTTTTGCAGGTACCATGAAGTCGGGAGACGGTCCAAAAAATCAGGACAGCCTAACCCCACCCAAGTCATCCACCACACCTCTTGAGATGGATTCCTCATCGTCTCAGCAGCAGCCTTGGGATGCTAAGTATCATTTTGATGCTATGGCCCAACACTTTGAGAGACAGAGTCGATTGCTAGAACAAAAGCTGGATGATTCGATGGGTAAAGTAATGGCACAGTTCGAACGTCTCAACACTCGAACAATATTACCTCCACCGATCAGAAATCAACCTATCCAGCAAGATCCACCATTCAGACGACAGCCTGTCCACCGAGAGACACCACATCGTCCCCAGCCCCAGCCTGTGTTTGAGCATATTTCTGATGATGAACATGAAGAAGAACATGATGGCTATAATGAGGAATCAGAGGCAGAATTTGAGTTTCCACAGAGGAATCAGAGACGTGACCGTCGACGTCCACCTCCACCTCCTAGGCGTGATTTCCGTGCCAACCAGCGCCGACACGTCGATACAGATAGCTTGTTAAACAACATCAAAACAAGCATTCCAGAGTTTGAGGGGTTACATGACCCTGATGTGTACCTTGATTGGGAGAGGAAGGTCAACAAGATCTTCGACTGTTATGACTTTCCTGAGTTGAAGAAGGTTCAGCTTGCTTCTTTGGAGTTCAGAGGGTATGCAGCCTCGTGGTGGGAAAATCAGCAAGAGAGAAGACGCCGAGATCGATATCCACCTATAGATACTTGGCAAGAGATGAAAGATGTGATGAGAGGCAGATTTATCCCAGTCCACTATGAACGAGAGCTTGAGAAGAAGTTGAACAGGATTAAACAAGGCACCCGTTCGGTTGAGGAGTACCACAAAGAACTTGAGACAGCTATGAACCGAGTCGGAAAGGAAGAGACATTGGTTGCCACAATCAACCGATACATTGAGGGAATGAATCCAGACATAGCATGTGAAGTTGAGTTGAGGGACTTCACCAGCGTGGAGGCTATGATCCACTATGCCTCTATTGTTGAACGGCAACTCAGAGAGGGACGCAGAAAATCATTCCAGTCGGCACCAGCCCGGACGCCATGGACAGCCACGCCGAGGACAGCTCCTGCACGTCCTCAGAACCAGTCCACGCAGCCAGTTCACCGTTCTGAGCAGTCTGCACCACAGCCCTCTCGCAGATCCGATTACAGCTCGCCTGCACAGAATCGGACCCCTCCACCTCGACCTACCCCATCTAGCCAGCCGCAGCAGAATAGTACTCCAGGAAGAGCACGTGACGTTCAGTGTCACAAGTGCAAAGGATGGGGACACTTTCAAGCCCAGTGTCCGAATCGCAGAGTCCTCATCATTACCGAGCAGAATGAGTTAGAATCAGCGAGTGAAAGAGGAATTTGCAGAAGAAGAAGAAGTGAAAGGGGATACCGAGCAACCCCTAGTCAGCTCACTCATGGGTGACATTGATATCGTGGATGAGCAGCCGAAGCAAACGCACCGTCAGCCTTGTTTCGATTCGAGCCTTGAGTCTTATTCGAGAGGAGGAACAAAATGATCAGCGGGAGAACATCTTTTATTCTCGCTGTTCCATTCAGGATAAGGTGTGCTCGCTCATCATTGATAGTGGAAGCGTTGTAAACGCCATTAATCAGTATGCAGTGGGAAAGTTGAAGTTGGTCCCACAAAAGTATCCAAAACCGTACCGATTGCAATGGTTGACAGACAGAGGCGAGATTCGTGTTGGATACCAGGTACCTGTCACCTTTTCTATTGGTCGTTTTACTGACACTGTTTTGTGTGATGTCATCCCTATGGAGGTAGCACATATCTTGCTTGGTCGTCCTTGGCAGTTTGATAGGAAAACGATACATGATGGATTCGCCAACACTTATGCCGTGACTAAGGATGGACGCACCACCAGATTATGGCCATTGGTGCCTAAGGATGTTGCAGAAGACCAGAAGAGGATGCAAGAGAAGTTCAAGGAAGAACGAGAGAAGAATAAATCTGATCACATAGCCCCAATGAGTTCGGTCGACCCCAAGTCGTCTAAGGCAGCCTCTTTCACGCCTAAGAGATCCTCTAAGGCCATTCATGATGCCACACCATCGAGTTCTAGTGCAGCTAATTCAGATCCAGCGCGCAAGAACTTGTTTATTAGTGCAAAGGAAGTACCGAAAGCAATCCGAGTTGGTAAGCCTATCGTTCTAATTACTCTTAAGGCTAATGATACTTCTGATATTGTTATTCTTTCTGTTTTGCAGCCTTTCATGGAGGAGCTCAAAGATGTGTTCCCGGACGAGATTCCAAGTGGTTTGACACCGATTCGAGGAATTGAGCACCAAATTGACTTTCAGCCGGGTGCAGTCTTTCCTAACTGGCCAGCTTACCAGACCAGCCCTAAAGAGATGAAGGAGATAGATCGTCAAGTCATGGTGTTACTGGAAAAGAAGCAGATTCGAGAGAGTATGTCACCGTGCGCCACTCCAGTCATCCTAGTTCCAAAGAAGTCGAATGATTGGTGTATGTGTATGGATTGCAGCCGTGTCATTAAGATCATGATGATTTCATTGCTGAGGAGGACCCGAATTCGAGGATGAATTCTTTTCAGCATGGGGGGAATGATGAGCCGGGATCCAGCACTGATGAATCAAACATGGAGTCCGAGTTTCTATTATTTAGTCGTTCATGCTTTATATTTTATTTGGGCTTAAAAACATTGCATTTATTTTATTTTATTTTATTTAGTTTAGTCCAATTATCACGACATGTTTAGGTGATTAATTGGCCCGTTTTTCTTAGGCGCATTACTTGATATTTTCGGCCATTAGGGTAGTATTTAAGTTAATTTTCGAGATTATGTTAGGTAGACAATATTGAATGAAAAATCGAGTTCTTCATTTTGTCTCCATCGTGCTCAGGTTCACGAACTCTTTGTGTTCTTGGTAGAGTTTGATTTTGGCGACTTCAAACTTGAATTCATTCGACTCGTTCGTGATATCTCGTAGTATCCGGGTTAGTCGAGCCACGAAGATTGCTGCGTAACGCGTTTCGGATCCTTGTAGATTCGAGGTTCGTTTCTGGTAATTTTTCATCTTTTTAATTTCGTTTTTCATTAATCCATTGCTTGTTCTTCGTTCCCAGCCATCCCTCATCGTCCATATATCATCCACAGCCATCCTCCATCGTTCCATAATCATCCGAGCCCAGAATATCCGTAGGTTAATTTTCAGATTCGTTTTTAAACCCTAGTTTTGTCCCGAAAATCACCACCGTGCCAAATCAAAAACTACTCGTGCGTTTTCGCTGAATTTTGTATATGTTCTTCATAACCCTAAGTTGTAACTCGTGTTAAAATTTGAGCTTAATCGGAATTGAATTGATTGGGTTACTGTCGACGCCTATTCAGTGTATTTGGGTAAAAATTCAGGGAATTTGCATACGAATTTTCATAGTTGTATTTGGGTTGAATTCTTTCGTGTCTGACGTTGTTCGATCCTTAGCTTCCGCATATCGTGATCGCATCAGTGACCTACCATTAGAAACCTAAGGAAATGAGCTTCATCATAGAGAAAGAATTGAGCTCAAAATATCAATAACTTGCTCAAAATCAAGCTCGCAAGTTCAGGGGTAAAATTTGGAAAATTGAACAATGATCTTCCTTGAAATTTATCAACATAAACATCATCCTATGAACTTTATATACATGAGAATAGGCTAAAATCATCAAGAAACAATCAAGGACATTCATATCTCGAAGGTTCAGAGGCTCGGTCAAGAATGAACAAGGGATTTAACCGATTACTTTTCGAGATATTTACATTAACGTAATCGCACGATCACGAGGAGTCCGAATATGAAAGAATTATGATCATTCCTCAACTTTTGTTCAAGGGCCGAATCTATATTAGTATATATAGTGTTCAAACAGTTGTCTACTACAAGAATTTATCCTCATATCATCAAGAGAAGAGGATTTACTGATTGATTTCGATGAAGAAATGAAGATTCAAGCTTGATCAAACTTTTGGGCCTTGCATGCACCACTTGTAATGCTTTGATGATAAATCTACCACCATATTCGTGATCTAGAAGTGGAGAGGAAGCTGTAGGTGTAATTTGGTGAAGATTGGTGGTGGTTGGCGATTTTCCGGTCGCCGGAATCTTCAAGAATGCGGCGGCGCCGGCGAGGAATTGGGAGGAGGCCGGCTGGATTTTTAGAGAGAAGGGAGAGCTTCTCTCTCTAGACTTCAAGTGTGGAGGAGAGAATGAAGACTTTGTTGACCAAAGTCTTATTTATACTTAGTTTTATCCCTCTCTTTAAGTGGCAAGTGCACAAGTGTATTTTTCTCCCACTATTTCTATTACTTGGTGATCACTCATATGCTAATTTCTCATTCTATGTATTTAATCCTAATCTTATAAATGTATAAAAATACATATGGTGTCTAAGTAATTGATCACCATTTCCATACAAGTGATCCTCGATCACTTCGTCACATAATTCACATTTCACATGTTTATTCATATATCGATCGATCACATAATCTCATAATCATATCATTGAACATGTAAACATATAATTCATCTTATCATATCATCATACTATTCACGATACTCATGCTCTTCGAATAACACATCTGTTATTCCATTATTCATTAGACTACAACCGTAGTCAACATAATTCTTAATTACTCATTAGCTCGTTCAAGCTTACTTAATCTTATTTGTTGACCTTGGCCAATCATACTAGAACTCTAACCTTATTCCGGATCATATCATAAGGTTGTGATGTGTTAAAATTTCCGGAGAATACATCTTTCCTCATTGTAGAGTTTTTTTTATTAAACACGAGCTAATTAAATAGTCATAGTAGCTAATTGATCATTATCATTAGCTCGTAATATCTTAAGATCGCTTAGAATATTTTTCGAGCTCATATTCATTAGTCAGCTAATTAAATAATAATTTCTTAATTAGCTGAATTTTTACTAGTAAAAAATCGGGAGACTCAATTTTTCTAGAACGGGTTATTGAGGGCTGTTACAACACTACCCCCTTAAAAAGAATTCGTCCCGAAATTTGTACCCTCTAATTTCAATGGGGTAGGTTCCCTACTTATCTCTCCAGATTTCCTTGTCATTCTTCTTGGCACCATTGTGCCCTTTTATCATCGATCGTTCTACTAGTGCGTTTGGGGTCTAATCGCATTCGGCATAATTACCTTTGTCGTTCCCGACACATTGCTATTATCTTCATTCCACACATTGGGCTCTTGTTCATTTGCGCATGGCCTTTAGCGCGTGACCGTCGAAGTCCACCTCCACTTCCCAGGCGTGATTTCCGTGCCAACCAGCGCCGACACGTCGATACCGATAGCTTGTTGAACAACATCAAAGCAAGCATTCCAGAGTTTGAGGGGTTACATGACCCTGATGTGTACCTTGATTGGGAGAGGAAAGTCAACAAGATCTTCGATTGTTATGATTTTCCTGAGTTGAAGAAGGTTCAGCTTGCTTCTTTGGAGTTCAGAGGATATGCAGCTTCATGGTGGGATAATCAGCAAGAGAGAAGACGCCGAGATCGATATCCACCTATAGATACTTGGCAAGAAATGAAAGATGTGATGAGAGGCAGATTCATCCCAGTTCACTATGAGAGAGAATTGGAGAAGAAGTTGAACATGATTAAATAAGGCACCCGTTCGATTGAGGAGTTCCACAAGGAGCTCGAGATAGCTATGAACCGGGTTGGAAAGGAAGAAACACTGATTGCCACAATCAACCGATACATTGAGGGAATGAATCCAGACATAGCATGTGAAGTCGAGTTGAGGGACTTCACCAGCATTGAGGTTATGATTCACTATGCTTCCATCATCGAACGGCAGCTCAGAGAGGGACATAGAAAATCATCCCAGTCGACACCAGCACGGACACTGTGGACATCCACACCGAGGATAGCTCCTACATGTCCTCAGGACCAGTCCACGCAGCCCGTTCGTCGATTTGAGCAGTCTGCTCCTTCATCCAGCCGCAGAAACGATTACAGCTCACTTACACAGAATCGGACCCCTCCACCTCGACCTACCCCATCTAGCCAGCCTCAACAGAATAGTACTCCAGGAAGAGCACGTGATGTCCAGTGTCACAAGTGCAGAGGATGGGGGCACTTTCAAGCACAGTGTCCGAATCGTAGAGTTTTATTCCTCACCGAGTAGAATGAGTTAGAATCAGCGAGTGAAGAGGAAGTTGAAGAAGAAGAAGAAGTAAAAGGGGATACCTAGCAGCCCCTAGTCAGCACACTCATGGACGACATTGATATTGTGGATGAGCACCTGAAGCAAATGCACGTCAGCCTTATTTCGATCCGAGCCTTGAGCCTTATTTGAGAGGAAGAACATAATGATCAGCGGGAGAACATCTTTTATTCACGCTGTTCCATTCTGGATAAGGTGTGCTCACTCATCATTGATAGTGGGAGCATTATAAATGCCATTAGTCAGTATGCAGTGGGAAAGCTGAAGTTGGTCCCACAAAAGCATCCAAAACCATACCGATTGTAATGGTTGACAGACAGAGGCGAGATTCATGTTGGATACCAAGTACTTGTCACCTTTTCTATTGGTCGTTTTACTGACACTGTTTTGTGTGACGTCATCCCTATGGAGGTGGCATATATCTTGCTTGGTCATCCTTGGCAGTTCGATAGGAAAGCGATACACGATGGATTTCCCAACACTTATGCTGTGACTCGAGAGGGACGTACCACAAGATTATGGCCCTTAGCGCTTAAAGATGTGATTGAAGATCAGCGACGTATGCAAGAGAAGTACAAAGAAGAGAAGGAGAAACGTGCTGAGAGCAAGCAGCCGATCCAATCTGGACAATCCACGGCAGAGTCTCAGTGTACTAAGGGAACCAAGGGCCTTCCTAAGGCTAAGGCTGCCTACGTTACCATCCCTTCCAGTTTAGATACGGCGCACCGGAATTTGTTCATCGGTGTAAAAGGAGTTCAGACCGCCATTAAATCAGGTAATGCTATCGTTCTAGTTAATTTTAAGGCTAATGATACTCCTGATGTTGTTATTCCTCCTGGTTTGCAGCCTTTGATGGAGGAGTTCAAGGATGTTTTCCCGGACGAAATTCCTAGTGGTCTGCCGCCGATTCGAGGAATTGAGCACCAGATCGACTTCCAGCCGGGAGCAGTCCTTCCATATAGACCTGCCTACCATACCAGCCCTGAGGAAACCAAGGAAATTGACCGTTAGGTCAAAGAGTTACTGGAGAAGAATCAAATCAGAGAGAGCTTGTCACCATACGCAGTGCCTGTCATCCTCGTACCAAAGAAGAACAACGAATGGCGCATGTGCATGGACTACCGAGCTATCAACAAGATAACGGTAAAGTATCATTTCCCTATTCCTTGATTAGATGACATGTTAGATGAGTTGTCTGGAGCATCTGCCTTTTCAAAAATTGATTTGCGTTCTGGATATTTTCAAGTGAGAATGAGTGAGGGAGATGAGTGGAAAACTGCATTCAAAACGAAGCATGGACTGTATGAATGGCTTGTGATGCCGTTTGGCCTTACTAACGCCCCTAGTACGTTCATGCGTCTAATGAACCATGTCTTGAGTGAAGTCATAGGGAAGTATGTGGTGGTATATTTCGATGATATCCTTGTCTATAGTACTTGTGTTGGTGAGCATGTTAGACATCTTAGGCATGTGTTTGTGTTGCTGCGTGATGCAAAATTACATGCTAATTTGTCTAAGTGTACCTTTTGTATGGATGAGGTTATCTTTCTTGGTTTTGTTGTCAGTAGTCGTGGAATAGAAGTTGATAGGACAAAGGTGAAAGCCATAGAGGAGTGGCCAACGCCTAAGTCATGTGCTGAAGTTAGGTCTTTCCATGGTTTAGCCGGATTTTATCGTCGCTTTATGCGTGATTTTTCATCTATTGCTGCACCATTGACTGAGTTGAGTAGGAAAGATAGGAAGTTTGAGTGGGGCAAAGCCCAAGAGCATGCATTTAATTTGTTGAAGTTAAAATTGTGTAATGCTCCTGTGTTGGTCTTGCCTGTTTTTAATAAAACATTCGAGATTGAGTGTGATGCCTCGGGCATAGGGATTGGTGCTGTTTTGATGCAGGAAAGGAAGCCAGTTGCTTATTTCAGTGATAAGTTGAATGGCGCCGCCCTGAGATACTCAACGTATGACAAGGAGTTGTACGCGCTGAAGAGATCTTTGGAGACTTGGCAGCACTACTTGAGGCCGAAGGAGTTCATGATTCACACTGATCACGAATCATTGAAGCATTTGAAGGGACATCAGAACTTGAACTCACGTCATGCTCGATGGGTTGAGTTCATAGAGTCATTTCCCTATGTGATCAAGTACAAGAAGAGAGAAGAGAATGTGGTTGCTGATGCCCTTTCTCGCAGGTACGCGTTGATTTCTGTTATGCATGTACAGTGTTTAGGTCTTGAGCATATTAAGAGTTTTTATGTGAATGATCCTTTCTTTGGACCTATCTTTGCATCGTGTGATGGAAAATCTAGGGTTGTTGACTCGTACTATGTGTCTGAAGGTTTCTTGTTTAGGGATTCGAAGTTATGTGTCCCTAATTGTTCTATGAGGGAGTTATTTGTGTTAGAATCTCATGCGGGAGGTCTAATGGGTCATTTTGGTGTTGCAAAGACTTTGAGTTTATTGCATGAGCATTTTTATTGGCCTCGCATGAAGAGAGATGTCGAGAGAATCTGTGCTAGATGTATTACTTGTAAAAAGGCTAAATCTAGTTGTAATCCATTTGGTTTGTACACTCCACTACCTGCACCCTCTGTACCTTGGATTGACATTTCTATGGATTTTGTTCTTGGTTTGCCTAGGTCGAAGTCTGGAAAAGATTCTGTATTTGTAGTAGTCGA
This sequence comes from Mentha longifolia, assembly GCA_001642375.2. Lineage (NCBI taxonomy): Eukaryota > Viridiplantae > Streptophyta > Magnoliopsida > Lamiales > Lamiaceae > Mentha > Mentha longifolia. Next base: position 33,997,090 of record CM038114.1, read on the forward strand.
AAGATTCTCAAAAATGTCTCATTTTATTACTTACAGAAAAACTGACGATGCTGTTAATATTGCTAATTTGTTCTTTCGTGAAGTAGTTAGACTGCATGGCATGCCTAGGACTATTGTGTCTGATAGGGATTCTAAGTTTTTGGGACATTTTTGGCGAGTTCTTTGGGGAAATTTAGGTACTAAACTTTTATTTTCTACTGCATGTCATCCTCAGACTGATGGTCAGACTGAAGTAGTTAATAGGACTTTAGGTACTTTACTTCGTGCATTAGTGAAAAATAATTTGAAGTCTTGGGAAGAGTGCTTACCTTTTGCTGAGTTTGCTTATAACCGAGTAGTGCATTCTTCCACTAATATGTCTCCGTTTGAGGTTGTGTATGGTTTTAATCCTCTTACTCCTACAGATCTTATAACTTTGCCTATTGATCATCTTTCGAGTTTGCAAGGTTCTCGTAGGGCTGAACAGGTTCAAGAGATGCATAAGAAGATCAAGGATAGGATCGAGCTTCAGGGTGAGAAAAATGCAACCAAGGCCAATGCACATCGCAAGCAAGTGCTATTCAAACCAGGCGATAAGGTTTGGATCCACTTCAGTCCAGGGTGCTTCCCTAACTTGAGGAAGTCGAAATTGATGCCTCAAGGAGATGGACCGTTTACTGTGGTTGCCCGAGTCAATGACAATGCATACCGCATTGATCTTCCAAGTGAGTATAAGTGTTCTAGTACCTTTAATGTTTCTGACTTATCTCCTTTTCCTGTAGATGAATTCAATGCTAATGAGGAGCCGAATTCAAGGACAAATTCTTTTCAGCAGGGGGGGAATGAAGAGCCGGGATCCAGCATTGATGAATCGAACCCGGACTTGCAGCTTGGAGGACCAGTGACGAGATCAAAAGCCAAGAAGCTGCAAGGATATTTGCAATGCTACCTTCAAAACAAATTGGAGGATGATGGAGTTGGATCAAATCGATACAAGTTGGTGAACTTCACAAGTATTGGAGAAGCATGAAGGGTCGAATAAAATCAAGAATGGAAGCCCAATTCATTTGCTGGACTTTGTGAATTTTACTATGTTTTAATTTTATTACATTGTTAATTAGTAGCCCAATTATCACAACGTGTTAGGTGATTAATTAGCCCAGTTACATTTAATTAAGGAGTCCGAAATTAACAAGCCCAAGCCTTGTTAAGTTCGAAACCTAGCTTAGGAATTAGTCTAGTATTTATGTTATTTTCACAGTTACTATTCACATACGTGATTGAATGCAAAAATAGCTTTATGCTAATTCTCTTGTCTCACACAACAAATCGTTTCTGGTAGAGTTTGATATTGGCAATTTTAAACTTGAATTCATCGACTCGTTCGTGATATCCTATAGTATCCGGGTTAGTCGAGCCACGAAGTTTACTCCATAAACGCGTTTCGGATCCTTGTAGATTCGGGGTTCGTTTTCGGGTAAGATTCATAATTTGTTTCTGTTTAATTCTTCGATTCGTGTTCTTTTCATTTTCTAGCCACCCTACATCGTCCCCAGATCATATACCATCATTCTTATAGTTACTCACGCCCAGAAATCCATAACCATAAACCTAGATCCGTTTTGAAACTCTAACCCAGTCGAAACTGACCACCGAGCCAAATCAAAAACTACTCGTGTGTTTTCGCTGAATTTTTGATATTTTCTTCATAACCCTAAGTTGTAACTCGTGTTAAAATTTGAGCTTAATCGGAATTGAATTGCTTAGGTTTTCGTCGATGCCTATTCAGTGTGTTCGTGGGTAGAATTTAGGGATTATCATTCATATTTCGTAGTTGTAATTTGGATTGAACCTATCATAGTTGACATGTGTTCGATTCGTAGCTTCTGCATATTGTTAATCGCATCACGAGCTCATAAGAGCGTGTGTGACCTACCATTAGAATGCTGAGACAATGAAATTTATCATGGAAAAATAATCAAGCTCAAATAATCAAGGAATCGTTCAGAAACATGCTCGCAAGTTGGAGGGCAAAATTTGGAAAATTCGAATGATGTTCATCTTTGAATTCAAGGGCAAGAACATCATCCTATGAACTTTATATCGATGAAACAAGGATGGAAACACCAAGATATAAATAAGAACATCCTCATACAAAGGGTTCAGAGGCTCGGTCTTGAAGGAAACAAGGATTTAACCGATTGATTTTGATAATTCTTACAACAATGTATTCTAAATACATCCTAGAGCATGAATATGAAGATTATTTGGACATGCATGATACTTTTCACCTTAGGCCGAATTCATACTATGAATTACATCTACAATATGGATTCAAGCTTAGATCATGAAAGGAAAGATGTGACGCCCCGACCTCCGGGGCAGGCGGAAACGTGCCTCGGAGACCGGTACGTCACGGGGTGGAATCATTTGAGCTAATCCGGAAGACTTGCTATCGAATTTACTTGTAAAGAAAATGCTTAATTTATTTTCCATCAAAGGAAATGTCATCCTTTAAAGGAGTTATTCAAGTAAATTACTAAAAGCAATTTGTTAAAAAAAATATTAGCCTTTAATTGTCTAATTAGAGAATGAATTCGCATTTAACCTACTTAAATAAGAAATTTACTTTTAAAAGAATAATTAGTGAAACTATGTTAACACTTAAGTTTTGAAATTCAATTGCGCAGCTTTATAAATAAGTTATAACTAGATTTGTTTTAGAAATCCAAACTTTGCTTTACTTGTTCGATTCATCCATTTAAGATACTCGAAATAAACACACATACCAATTATAAAGACTTAAAGACATAAATCAAATCTTTCAAACAGCAGAATACGTAGCTGTGGCACATGTATGGAGACATGTACCACCGGACTACAACCATAATATCCCAACCATGGCTCGCCTCCTCGTTATCCTCGCTTCCACAGTTTGCCTGCACGTTTAGAAATATGCACAGGGCATCAATACATTAATTGTACCGAGTGAGCTCATCGCCAAAACAAAATGTGCTACTTAGAGCTATACTTAGACTTGCCCATTTTTATCAAGACACAGGGTTTTAGAGAAAATAACTGTGCTTGATGCTTTTGAAAAGTTGACTTTGCATGCTCTTAAATCATCTAATGCATCATGGACTCGAGTCACAAACATAATCAATAACATACCCGATCTACGAATATAAATGTGTGCCGAGAGGTTGGCCACCCTCTCGAACACTTTATCTTTTTCGTGTACACACCCAACTGACATCTCGATTCAGATGGGCCGATATCGTCGAGCTGTTGCAGATCGGTCACATACATGCTAAAACTTGGCAAGTCTAACAATTTATAAATCATGCTTCATGCTGGACAATCATGCAATTTTCATACTTTGATTTTATCATGAAATATGATTCATGCATCATGCATTTTATATTAAAATAGAACTCACTGTTCGCCAATCGAAAGTAGATAGTGGCTGATCCTTAGCCTTCATAATTAGATCTCCAAAGCTAGTACCTTAGATTAGTAATAACAAGTTAGTACTAGCTTATCATAAATGTTTAACTCATACTTGTTTAATTGTTTCTAGTTACTTAACTTAACTTATTCGACTTAACCTAAGCTTAGTTCATGCTTAATCTTTTAATTATTCTTCCTTATCCTATATCTCAACTTATCACACATACATATTCGCTCTTGGAATAGTGATCATTATTTAAATAAGTTGAATACTTAAAAAGGATAGGAAGAATTTAGGCTCCTAACTTGTTCGAGAACATAATCGGAATCTCCTAATGAAATATTTATTTGTTGTTTAAGGACTGTTCGAATGAGGCTGTAAAAATTATAGGGAAAAGCTAAGAGCTGAATCTTTGAAGTAATGAAGAATAATTACTTTTAGAACGTGCCAATTTTTTGAGTAAAAATGATCTTCAAGGCTGAATTGTAGAAACAAACAGCTTGGCAACCTTTTAGTAAAAAGAGTATAGATTATTCATTACAATCTTGATCTGGAAGAAAAGCACATTTTTGGAATGCTAAGAGAGTCATCTTTCTAATGGTACCTTATGAGAATTTTTAGGGTAATTGATTCGTGAGCTAGGACTTGGTTTCTGGGGCTGTTCAGTCTTAGAATTCAGACTGGCGATGTCCTACAAAATATTTTATATCTCACTCGTTATAAAACCAATTGAGATGATTCAAGATGTTTTAGAATGCTAAGATCATCATCTATTCACATAATTATTTGAGAATGTTATCTTGAAATATGAATGAGAAACGAATTTATATTTAGGGCTGATAAACAGGACAAGCAACATTTTGACAGATTTCGACATGATTTTCAAATGGGTGTATCTCACTCAATACTCGACCACTTTGAGTGTACAATCTATCAAATTAAAGTTCAGACATCCAAGAACGTATTTATCTAAAAATATTTCAAGTTCAGCTTAATAAAAGTATTCGAAAATCCATTTGAAGACAGCTGCAGTAACAGGTTCGACAGATTTTCGAATTTAGACATTCATTCTTTGAAAATTCATAGTAAATTCATATGAGCTTCAATTTAAGTGAACAAGGTATCTATAGAAAGATGAGAGAACAAACTTTAAGATATAATAAAAATCAGATTCATCATCTAAACAGATTTCTCCCAAATTAAGTTCGAAGGTCTCGGGTTTTTTCGGAAAATCGAAGTAGTTTTTATTAAATCTTTCAAAGCATAAATATCAAATCATCAATTGAAGAAGGAAACATGCAGAGATGGTTAAGAATTATATTCATACAGAGGTTGTGAAGGTTCGATTTATGCGGATTCAAAAGAGATTTTGACAATTTATACATAAATCGATTTCTTTCAAGGAGTAGAGTGTGAATCCTTAAAGATCTAAGACATGCATGAAATTTAACATACTCTAATGGAAGTGGTTCTTTGTTTTAGGGTTTTAAATTATGATCTAAGCTGTAATACATGATCGAAATACCTAGAGAAAACAAGCTCACCAATAGATGAAAGAAAATCAAACTTAGTCTCTTCCTCTCCAACTTTCGATCCTTGCATGTGCCATTTCCTCTTCCTTGATCGAGAATCTATCTTCACAAGCTTGTTTCTTAGTTCGAATGGTGAAGGATTGCAGAATTTGGGAGTGGGTGATGGAGTATCGGTGGTGGTTTTGGAGGATGGAGAGCTTCGGCTCTAATGGTGGTGAAGGGGAAGCTTGGAGAGGATGATGGTTCTAGAGAGAGATGGAGAAGTTAGAGTGAGAAGGGTGATGATGAAAAATGAGGGTTGAGTGTGGAGATGGAGAAGTTAAATTCTTGCTCTCCACTCCTATTCTCTCTCTTTATCTCCCTCTCTTTCTTTTATTTTATTCTTGTTTAAGGAGATGACACATCATCTCATGCACACACACACATTATTCTATTAGTTGTAGATGGTAGTGGATATTATCTACTCCTCTAATTATGTTGAGAGGCATACTCTCACACTTTTAATAATGTTTGTGATGTTAGTGGAAATTCCCTTCTCTTATTGGTGCACTTGCACACACACCTCACTTAATTCCATTGTTGTGATGACACATCACACATATATAAATATTAATTAATCCTACAAGATACACATATGTATCTATTATTTATTTTATTGTGCTAGGAAGTAGATTTTACTACACTAATTTATTTATTCCACAAGACACATTCACTTACTACCCACATGATTATTAAATATTATATGATCTAGGTAGTAGAATTCTACTACATCATCTCCATTTTTGTAGTAGCTATTAGGAGACTTACTATATTTAATTGGTGGATATCTATCACTAGAACACATGCTTATATTATAGTCTATCTAATTAATTAGATAGCTATCATCTTTTCATGTTGTAATTGCTACAATAATTAATACTCGAATTCATATATTCTTTCTAAGGATATAATTTCCTTCATGCACAATAATTATTTCCATTTCCGAATATAATTTCGGCTCTCATAAACTATTGCTCGGAGATCGCATTCTTACTTATAAATTTGTGTCTTTATTAGTCGAGCTTCGATAATAAGCTATGTGTCTTTCTTCTATCTTAATTAAAGTAGTGATTTCTTCGAATCAATAACTTGGTGGAAATTTCGAAATGCTAATGTAGAATCTACATTATCAATTAGTCCTTAGGAACAAATGATTAACGTTATTGGCAAACATAAATTTAATGCTAAAGTTGCTAATCGTCTCGATAATATTTCCATTCGGAAATAGCTTAAGAAAATCACTATGTTGCTCTTTTGCTATGGAGTATTCGTGTGATTCTATCTTCAAATATTATTTCTAAATTAAATTCTAGCTTATGAGCATAAATAGCTTAAATTTTTATTTAATTAATTATTTCTAATTCGGATATTTCTTTTTGACGATGGAAAATTCGATTTTCCTATTTAGGATTTTTACGGCAGTTACAAAAGAAAGTTACCAATTGATCTTCAAGGAAAAATCAAAATAGAGCTTAATCAACATTTTGACTCTTGCATGGAGGCCTTCGAGATTCTTGATCATAAATCTGAGGTTGGAATATTGTTCTAAAGAATGGAAGGAACTTGTATACAAATTTTGGAGTCGATCGGAGTAGGGGAAGGCCCCAATCGGAGCTCCGGCGATGGTGGTGGAGGCTATGAAGTTTCCGGCGTAGTTAGAGAGATGGATGAGAGAAAAGGAGTTGTAGAGAGAGAGAGCTGATCTGCCAAATGAGGAGGGTAAGGGGTGGAATTTGTGTATTTATACTCCCTCTAATACATTCCTATTTGGACACTTGTCCATCTCTTATGTGCTAATTCTTTCCCACTTATTCTATTACTAGGAGGTTACTCATACACTAATATCATGCTATTATGTATTTAATCTCATCCTAATAGTGTATAAGAATACACATGATGTTTAATTAATCAAACACCATTTAATTATAGTGATCATTGATCATTTCACGTAAAATTCATACACACATTTGATCACATAATCACGTAATCATGTCATTGATCCTCAATCACATAAATATCATCATACTAATCGTCTAAGCTCACACGAGCTCATGCTCGATATCGTATTCATAAAATGGCTCTCGTAGCCATTCAATTCTCAATTAGCTAAGCCGCTTTCTCGCAGCCATAATAATATATTAATTATTGCTATACTTTTGTGTGCTTGCTCATTCCTTTATTCTAGCTTGATATCTCATGAGGTTGCTAGATATTCCTCGAGCTAAATCCTTCAAGTAGCTAAATAGCTATCGCTTAAGTCGTCGATCTAATAATAATAAATAAATAATTAATTCACTTGCATTACTAATAATGGGATATAGCCTGTCACTTCTTCAAATAAATTTTAAATGGCTCGAAATTTTCTAGTACGGATTTTTCGGGTCGTTACAAACGGGACCGCGCGCGGGCGTTTTTTGCCGCCGCCCATCATCGCCTCTGTTGCAATCGCAGCCACCTCCTCCGTCGACGTCCCGCCATGCCGCCATCATCGTCGAACACCTGGTGCGGTGCTGGGCTCGACTCTCGAGCCACAGCAGCCAGCCAAAACACCCGCAGCAGCAGGCAGATGGGACCGTGCGCGGTGATTGCTTCGCCGCCACCCGTCGCCGCTGCTGTCACCGCTTCGGCCGTTGCCTGTTTCCGCCATGGCTGCTACTTGCCCAGCTCCAGGGGAGAAGCTGCTGTGCTACCGACTCGACGAGTAGCGTCTCGACATCGATTGTGATCGAGCTCGTGAAACCCAAATGGGTTTGCTCAGCTATCGATCACTGTCATCGCCTCGTCAGTCATCCGCCGCTGCTCTGCCCAATGCCTCCGACATCGACCAACACCCGGGCGTGAGCCCTGGTGCACGACGTAGCCAGCCCAGGGCTCGAGCAGCCATGCACGAGCCGGAAACCCTAGGGTTTCTGGCCGCCGGTGCTCCCACCGCCTCAGACCACTGTCGCCTTTTCCCCGGCACCGTCTCAGTCTCCGATCAATGTCGTTGAGCCTTAGGGTTCCGACGTTATCCGATCGGAGAAGATGCAATGCCAAAATTGCGGCTGAACGGCTGCCGGCCGTCGATGCACAGGCGCGTGTGCGATATGCGCTTCCACGCGCGTTGTTGCCACTGCCATCCTCGATTCTCATGCCTCATTTTTCAATTTCTTCACTTGATCTCCACCATATAGATTTACAAGAAATCGAAAAGATAAAGAAATTTACAGAAAAACGAATCCTATTCTAATTGGTACCTTATTTCTCACCGATTCAAAAACAACACGAAAAATAATGAAAACGGGATCAAAAACAACACACGTTGTTCCCGGACAACAGCATGCACAGTTTATAGCATAATTGACTCAAATGCATGAACATACATTTAATCCAATTATCACAGAGCCAATTCTAGAACCGTGGCTCTGATACCAGTTGATGGAACTGCTGCTTGAAAGTATTCCTTTTCCCCACTAGATCTTCGTATTGGATGTGATAATTTAAATGCAACTAAATCATACAGATGAGTTTAACGAATTATACCTCAGATTTGTTCCGACAGAGTAACATTTATTTCATTAGAGATGTGATGCATTCCACTAAAGAATCACAACTGAATCACCGCTCTGTCCCAATTTGTAGATTGGGGCTGATACTTTATTTAGAGCTATCCCCGTGTTTAATGACTCCGATATCCATTAATTAATTAGAGCTCCTTTGACTACTCATAATTAATTAATATCTTATTTTCCTCAAGTAGTACCCGTTCACCCCTTATTATTATACCTGAACTTAATCAGCATGCATGACTTGGTATAATAAACCTTGTGAACTCCCTGAGGGGATATCTCTCAAGCTAATGCGGACACGGTGTCTCGATATAACTAATTAGACATACTATGTGCCCTCATGTTACCCAAGATGCAAGTCATCAGGGATACTGCGATAGACCCTTAGCTATACAAGTCAAAGTAACAGTGAACAACATATATATCTCTAATAGCATATTGAGATTAAGATCATATCTCTAAATCCCGAGATCTCTAGTTCTTCACCTATTGCTAGGGTCAGTATCAGAAGAACCTTATCTCACTCGATCCTATCAATACGTTCTACCGTATTAACATAACTAGCGACTGAAACCCGCCACTACCGTTATGTTGCAGTCTAAACCGATAGTTTTCCCAAGCTATCTCTACTGTGACACTGTTTATATCTCATAATTATTATCGAACGCTGCATGATCTCCCTGACACCCAAGCCGTCCACATGTTCTAAAACATGAGATATAGGGCTTATTCTTATTAATATATTTATTCAGATAGGTGATTATTACCAGTGGAATACATGTCATATATACTAAAATACGTTTTTGCTTTAACTATACACAACAACCCCAACAACTTGTCGTCATCTTGTTGATGCATTTTTCTTCCACTTATTCTCTTACTTGGGGACTACTCATACTCTAATACTATACCTCTATGTATCTATTCTCTTATCTTAATCATATATAAAAATACATATGATCATCCACATCATAGTGATTTTCGATCACCTTCGATCGTTAAATTACGAGCACATTTAATCACATAAGCATTCAAACATACTTGCACATAATCCTCATCATAAGCACTTAAGCATATATTCATCTTGATCATTCTCTTATCTTATCATATCATCTCATATCTTAGCATATCATATCATATTGATCATAACATATCTTATCGTATCGATCTTAATATAGCTTGTCGCATCGAGCTCTAAATTTCTTTGTAGTATAATCATTGAATCATTATAGAGCTCCGTAACTTATCGTTATTACTTGGCCTCTATTCATATTATAATAATATTAAATCAAAAATTATTTAAGAAGATTTTTAGAGGCTTCTACTTTTCCAGAACGGATTTTTACGGGGCGTTACAATACTACCCCCTTAAAAGCATTTAGTCCTCGAAATTCGTACTCTCTTAAAAGAGCTCGGAATAGGTTGCCCTTATATTTTCTTCGAGTTCCAACATAGATTTTCGACACCGTGGTATCTACATTGTACTTTCACCATCGAGATGGTCCTATTTCGAAGCTGCTGCTCCTTGCGATCCAAGATACATTCGGGTCGTTCATCGTATTGCAAGTCGGGCTTAGGCGAGATTTCCTCGCTCTTGATCGTGTGGCTTGGATCATAAACGTACTTGCACAATTGTGACTTATGAAACACATTGTGAACATTGCTAAGCTTGGGCGGAAGCGCTAGATGATACACAACTGGTCCGATCCTCTTGAGGATCTCATACGGCCCTATTAATCGTGGCTTAAGCTTTTCTTTCGACTATAACACGTGATTCCCTTTTGATGCATAACTCTTGGGAAATCTTTGTCTCCCACTTGAGACTAGGTTGACTCATCGAGTCTCGGCATACTACTTTCGTCGGTCTTGGCTCCTTTCATCTTTTTGGCGTATTAGCTTGATGATCGCAATCATTTCTTTGACCGCTTCGGGTAGCTCATTCGCATTCTACCTTGTAACTCTTCTTGGCACCATGGTGCCCTTCATTATCATGGTTTGAGTTCTGGGTAGTTCCAGACATAGCTTGCCTTCGTTTCATTACACTCCCCTAGGCTTCACTTACTTTATGTCATTTCTTCGCTCGTTATTTATGTGTTGCTTAGCACGTGTCGGTCTATCCCTATCATCTATTCTTTCCTCGTATAAGGGATGCTTTTGCAAGAGTATAATGTGTCAGGGGAGATACCATGTAGCTTGGGGCCCAGCCCCCATTGCATAGTGCTTCCTCGTCTTTTGAAAACTTAACCTTTAAGATCTTATTCATGCTTTTTCTTGTTCTTCAACTTTAGGAAATTATGCGTGGCTTCTCGGGTTCAGAACCCTATCTTTTCATCATCCTATCTTTTTATGCGTGCTATTCCTTGTCTACTCGCCTCGATTTCTAGTCATTCATCATTGCTTTTTCTTTCTTCTAATCAGCCCTCATTATTCAGCGGCTTTATGCGTGGTGGTATTGCGCCTTGAGTCTCATATGCCTTCAGCAATCTTTTGCTCGTATTGTTCTCCCTTTTGGGGTTTGTTCTGCTGCCTCACCATTGACTCGTTTCATATCATTCCACTCGTAATCGTCTTTTCATCACTTTCTAAACATCTTATCTTACTTCGGTCATCTTGTTGGTGAGCTTTGCTAAATTCGATTCTTCATCATCATACTTAAGCATGGCTAGTTTCATCTATCATTTAAACTCATAACATTTTCCTTACAATGCCATAGCTATTTCTCATTTTCTTGGTTTCACTTGGTACACCTTCGTACCTTCTGTAACACCCCGTAAAAATTCGTTCTAGAAAAAAAAATTGAAGCCTCTAGAAGTTCTCGAATAAATTTCGAATTAATATTATTATTATATGAGTAGAGACTAATTAATGATAATAATTAAGGAGCTCTATAATAGTGATTAAATGATTATACTACGAAGTAGCATAGAGCTCGATACGATAAGATATGTTATGATCAAGTATATAATATGTTATGCTCGGTATGATATGCTAAGATATGAGATGATGAGATATGATATGATATGATAAGAGATGATTAAGATGATTATATGATTAAATGTCTCATGATGATGATAATGTGCAAATATGCTTGAATGTTTATGTGATCAAATGTGCTCGTGATTTAACGATCGAAGGTGGTCGAAAATCACTATGATGTGGATGATGTTTGATTAATCAAACATCATATGTATTTTATACATCACTAAGATAGAAGGATAGACACATAGAAGTATAATATTAGTGTAGAAGTGATCCCCAAGTAATAGCACATGTAGGAGAATAATACATCACTTAAGATGATGACAATTGTAAAGGTCCTCCTTCTCTCTACAACTTCCGGCAACTCCACTACCTTCAGCCCCCATCGCCGCCGTGCTCCGCTGCCGGAAATCACCTCCGGCGGCCAACCACCACCTCCAATCCACTCCAAATTTTGAACACAGCCTCCTCTCTTCATTCTAAACATGATTATGAGGCTAGATTCTTCATCAAGTGGCTGCAACACGTCCATGCAAGGGGTAGAAAATTGATCAAGCTTCAATCTTGAATTTCTTTGAAGATCAATCGGTAATTCTTCTTCCTACCATGATCAAAGCTCAAATCTATGTAGAAGATGTTGATATGAGTGTGATAATTGATGATATGAATTCAGCCTTAAGTTGAAGATGAACCATTCATGTTGATTCTTGCATATTTGAACTCCTTTCCTTCATGTGATCCCATTGATGTAAGAATCCTTGATTTTAATCGGTAGGATTTCGAGATATACTTTGATAGAGCTTCGGTCCTTTGAGTATGATCATGTCTTTGAAGTATCCTTGCATAATTGAGCCTCATTTGATGGATATATCATTCGCATAATGTTGTTTAAACTTGTTTCTCACTAAGAACATTAATCTGGAAATTTTCGGAAATTACCCCTCAACTTGCGAGCTTGATTCTGATCGAACCCTTCATGTTTTGAGCTCAATTCTTTTTCTAAAGTGAATTTCATGATCTTATCTTTCTATTCATGTATAATACACCTTGAGATCGGTTGTATTGCATCCGCTATGATCCATACAAGTTCATGTGTCAAGTCTGAAAATTTTTGGAAATAATTCTGACTAGCTGCATTGATTGCCTTGTTACTTGGTGATCCCTTACTTTTCTGACTTCGAACATAACATGAATGTTATTGTACACCCTCTGATATTTCTAATGGTATGTGGTGCATTCTTAGGGCTTAAGTATTGAGGGAGATATCCTAGCTCCAAGTTGTACCCCTGAGTCTTCCCTGTTTCAGAAATCCATGTATAAACTGCTTCAGGAATTGCTTTTTTCTCCCAATCCCTTCGTGCAATGTCCCTGAAATTTTACTATGTTTTAGCCACATACCTTATCTCACTGATCACCAATTTTCATCAACTTTGGCCTATCCAAACTTGAGATATAAATATTCTACTGAAGTGTTGCAATTCTTCCGAGTTCATCTTGAGAGTTCATGTTCATGTTTAACTCTAATTGGTTCACTTCAGTTTCAACTATGATTGATGAGGCATAAGTTCCTTGATTCCTTGTCTCACTTCTTGTTCATCTTCATTCCCCCTAATCAATGAAGCTAAGTAATTAAGAATGAGATAAGGTAAGACTAAGTATAAAATGATAGATGCAAGTTCCTAAGTATGACTAAGTTAAGTATAAGATGATAGATGAAAAGTATCTAAGTAAGTTAAGTATAGAATGAATTAAGTATAAGATAAGCTAAGTAAGAGGGTAATAGTAAATACTTATGTGCTTAGATTGATGTTAATTATTTGTATATATGTAAAGGTACTAGTCAAGGAATTGAAGGTGACGAAGAGGAGAAGGAGTTCAACCCCAACCAATTATGAACTGTGTTATTTGAACAGTGAGCTCTACTTTCTTTAAATGAAATGTTTTGTGAAAGATTGCATTTTTTCTATTGCATAAATGATTATTATTAAAGTTAGACTTGCTAAGTTTAAGCATGCATTGACCAGTTTGCAGGGACCCCTGATGAAGGTATCAGTGGGTAAGAAGAACGATCGGCCCTTTGATGAAGGTATCAGACGGGTGTGCGCACGAAGAATGGTAAGGTGTCCGAGAGGCTGGCCAACCTCTCGGCACAACTCTAAGCCTACAACTGGGTATGTCATATGATGTATGTCCGGACCATGATGATGCATGAGCATATAGTATGATAAGAGCATGAAAAGAATGTTTAAAAAGGCATCTCGGGTTCTTTATTAAAACCCCCGAGTTTGCAATGGAATGGCAAGTCTATTTGATATAGCCCTAAGTGGCAATGATTTTGGGGCGAGCTCACTGAGTACATTCAAATGTACTTACCCCTGTGCGTATTTCTAAACGTGCAGGTGAACTGGAAGTTAGAGATGAACAGAGGTGGGCAGAGACGAGGGATATTACGGTTGTAGCCTCGTGACACGTGTCTTCACACATGTGTCACAACCATGTTTCCGCTATCAACTGTAATAAGTTAAGTTATTCATGAAATGTTCAAACGAGTAATGTTTCCTTAAGTTGATGTTTTGGAACCAAGACCCCTATGATCATATGTAATTAATCGAATGGCTCTTAGCCCTTCTTTTACATTGCTCCCATTATCCTTTCTAATTACTAAGTCGCTTATTTATTATGAATTTGCCTTCACCACTTCGTCTTAACCTTGATTTTTCATAAGTCAAGTCCAATTCCTTCTTGATTCATGAACCCTTAAGCGTTCCACCCGTAGCGCGCCGGTCTCCAAGGCACATTTTTACCCGCCCTGGGGGTCGGGGCGTTACACCTTCTAGATGAGCTGAGTACGTAGTAGTATGAGCCTTGCTAATTATCTCTTATAGAGCTTATCGTAACTCGTTAAGCTTTCATTGAGCTTCTCTCATTGCATTTGGCTATCATTAGCCTTCCGGACATTACTTGCGCATAGCATAGGTTTTCGATCATAACTCGTGTTATTATTGATAATTGCTATCTTAGCTCATTTCATCACTCGTGATTCGTCATAGTAGATGGTACTTACTATCGTTGGGTTATAGTTTTCTATGAAGCATTTCTCTTTGCCCATCATCTCTATATCATCATCTTTTCTTTTCTTTTGGCTTAAGCTTTATGTTATCAAATCATTTTCGTTCTTAGCTACTCTTAACTCTCCTTTCCCTTGGTTTGATGATTCAATTCCTTGCTATGAGGTACTATTCCATTCGAGCCATCTAGTTCCATCATTGAGCTCTCTCTCTTCGGTTGGGAATCACTTTTACTTGACCGCGCCATTGTTGTTTTCGTACGTGGTCATCCTATATATTGCCTCATATGCTCGTAGTGGCTTCCTTTCTCCCCTTCTCATCTCATGTCATATCTTGGCATTCGCGTACCTTGAATCATCATCATTTTCTCATTTCCTTCATTGGGTTTTTTCCCCAAGTTCGCATTCTAAGCTCTAAGCCTCGCTCTTATCGAGTAACACAATTACTTAGTGGCTGTTAGTTCATAATTCGTGTAGCACTACCCCTTTAAAAGGATTTTTGTTACCCTTTGTTATAGTCTTATCTTAGATCGAGGTAGTGAATGTCGTAGACTTGTGGAGATGAAGAAAGAATTACCACAAATTAGAATCTCTGAAAATAGAAACATCATGGTATAACACTCGATTCAAGGTCTTCGAAATTAAATAACTTTTAGGGTAACTCATAGCTTGACTCTTGAAAATTCTTGGAAACGACTTGGCCAGGTTTACAACCGCTGCCTTTTCCTCTAGTACGTATTATATCTTATCATCATCAATCACTCATCTGGCTGGGGAGGTTATTTAGCAGGATTATTGAGTTCGTAAGCAAGAGCTTCTCTTATATTGGAAACATAAAGATCTACTCGTGATCATGAAGAACACATATCAAGTTGCAACAAATCCTATCTTTTAGTAGGTTTGGAAAAAAAATCAATCGATTCGACAGGATAAGCATCATGCTTATTCACTTAGAGGAAGAATCAATAGAACTTGTAAACATTTTCAAGGTTGAAGTACCCGCTGAATGAGAATAGAATTTAAGATTCAACAAATATGATCCTTCGCTTAAGTCAATCAATTTCTGATTCTTATTAGAATCAGCCAACATAGAGTCTGAGAATAAATAAATTGGGGCGAGGTGAGAAATCAAGTCAAAATCAATTGTTGCAATCAGAATAAATTACTAGGATTACAATTTAGTGCTTTAAACGAAGGAAGTGTAAGGAATATGATTCTCGAGAATATTAGTCTTCAAATTAGTGGCGTGGAACCACGGGTTCAAATAGGGATCAATTTCAGATCTCAAAATCATCTTGATTGAACCTAGAGTGGCTTAACAAGAAATAGCTCAATAGGCACATCAAGATTTGAACATTACTGAGGATCGAGGGTGGAATAGAATTCAAGAACTTACTTTCACATTCTTTATTATTATCTTGAGCATCAAAGGCCATTTCAATAACTTTGATCACTTGATGATACACATTAGTTCCCAAGCCGATGGCGTGGGTAACCGGAGGTCAAATGCTAGAACATTCTTTGGCTTTCAAAATTTTAGCTTACTTATACTCCCAGCCAGTGATGATGTTGATGCGTCTATTACTCGACTATGCTCTGTTCTCTTCTTATGAGGTCGACTTGTCTCTATCTTTCCTTCAAATTCTTTTATGTCGCGTTCTATAGCACCTGCAGTTGAAGACTTCACGAACGCTTTAGGTTCCTATCGACCCCATTTCACACCACTGAGGTGTGTCTATTAGGCTAGAGTCCATACTGAACGATGCAAAAATATAGTTTTTCGTTTACACATACATGCGTCATGCGTTACTTCCATGTCTTAGTCGAGCACGATCACGTTCTATGCCTATCATCGACTCTAACCTCATTCTCACTACGATCTCAGCATCTATGCTCATACTCCGTACTACTCAAGCTCATCAAGCTCTACATGTTATGCCCTTATGGCAATTTCATTCTTACTCATACTTCTATAGCATACTTCATATCTTATGTTCATGCTAGCTTCATCTAAGGCTCGTCGTGATCTGACTAAATTGAGTCAGTTGGGAGCCTATCTTACATGTTAGAACATGTCTTCAACATTCACATCAACATAGTATTCACATATTCATGTCATAGCATCATCTTATCATCATTCTTAATCTAGCATTCATAGTTATACATGGTATGAGCACATTCACATCTTTCATTAAGAGCACAAGCATAGTTATGCCTTTCACATTCATCATCATACTTAGTCATGTATCACGTATTAGCACGTAGCTCTAGTACTCTCATACCATTCAACATAAACATAAGCATGATCATGCAATTATCACCATACATTCTACTTCATACATCTTGAGCATATTTCTTCATGAACATCTTCCGGAAGATTACTTAATATGCTTTTCTCATATCATCATATACACATAATCATTCATACTCATGTAGTCACATAAGCTCATACTTAGCACATCATCGTCAGTCATTAGGGACAACTCAATTTTAAAACTCAATTGATCTTTAATGAAAAACTCTTTACCTGGAAGCTGAGGGTGAAGGAGCGCGGAGCCTCGGGATGTTACTCTTCTCAAAACAATCTAATAAAACTAACTAGACTGATCATAGAAATAAGACATAGGTTCTGAGAGAAGACACAGGTTCAGAGCACGAACTGTTCTGATACCATTTTGTAACACCCCGACCCCGAGGGTAGGTAAAAATGTGCCTTGGAGACCGGCGCGCTATGGGTGGAATGCTTAAGGGTTCATGAATCAAGAAGGAATTGGACTTGAATTATGAATAATCAAGGATAAGACGAAGTGGTGAAGGCAAATTCATATTAATAAAGTGACTTGGTAAGAGAAGGACTAGGAGCCATTCGATTAATTACATGTAACCACAGGGGTCTTAGTTACAAACATTAACTTAAGGAAACATTACTCGTTTAAACATTTCATGAAGAACTTAACTTATTACACTTGATAGAGGAAACATGGTTGTGACACATGTGTGAAGACACGTGTCACGGGGCTGCAACCGTAATATCCCTTCCTTTGGCCCGCCTCTCTTCACCTCTAGCTTCCGGTCAACCTGCACGTTTAGAAATATGAATAGGGGTAAGTACATTGATTGTACTCCGTGAGCTCGCCCCAAAATCAATGCCATTTAGGGCTATAAAAAATAGACTTGCCCTTTCTAATGCAAACTCGGGGGTTTTAGGAAGGAACCCGAGTTGCCCTTGAAAAACTTCTTGGCATGCTCTTACTTTACTACATGATCATGATAATAACATGTGCCGGCAATTAAACGTGTCCTACCCAGTTGCAGTTTAGAGTTGTGCCGAGAGGTTGGCCAGCCTCTCGGACACCTTACCATTCTTCGTGCGCACACCCATTTGATACCTTCATCAGAGGGCTAATCGTTCTTCTAACCCAATTGATACCTTCATCAGGGGTCCATCTGCAAACTGGTGATGTATGCTAAAACATAGACAAGTCCAACATTTTATAAACATGCTTTTTATGCAATTAAAATCATGTGAGCTTTGAGAAAACATTTCATATATATAAAATAAGAGCTCACTCTTTAAATGTGCTCAATCAATAAAGCAAGTAAGTAGCAATCAACTCTGGCTTCATTCGTCGTCTTGTCTCCACGTTGATAACCTATTCACATATAACACATTGATACACATTTATATTAGTATTCATTATTATACATACTTGACCTCTAGCTTAACTCAGCTCATTAACCTTATTCCCATATACTTATACTTAATATTTACTTTTATTTCTTATACTTAACCGTATTTATACTTAGGAACTTCTCATCTAGCATTCTATACTTAGCCTTATCTTATCTTGTCCTTAATCATTTGACTTCATTGCTTATGAGGGTGAAGTTGAACAATGAGTGAGGCAGAGTAATAGAGGGTTTGTGCCTCATCAATCATGGCTGAAGCTAGTAAGAATCAATTCAAAGTTAAACATGAACTTGAACACTTAAGTTGAGCTCGGCAAAAATGATACACTTCAGTAGAATATTTATTTCTCGAGTTTTTCTAGGCCAAAGTTAATGAAAATTGGTGTTCAATAATTTAAGGCATGTGGCTAAAACATATAAAAATTTTAGAGATATTGCACGAGGGAATTGGGAGAAACAAGCAATTCCCGAAGCAGTTTATACATTGAATTCTGAAACAGGGGAGAACATTGAGCTAGGATATCTACCTCAATACTCAAGATCTTAGAACACACAACATACCATTAGAAAGATCCGAACATGTGTAACAACTTTCATGTTAACCTCGAAGTCAGATAAGTAAGAGATCATGAAGAAATATGGCAATCAATTCAGTTGGTCGGAATCATTTCCAGAATTTTTCAGAATTGCTATACAAACTTTCAAGGGGCATAGCGAATGCAATATAACTTATCTCGAGGCATATCATACATGAATAGAAAGCTGGGATCATGAACTTCACTTTAGAAGAAGATTCAAGCTCAAATTGTGAAGGAATCGATCAAAAGCACATTCGCAATCATGAGGGTAATTTCTGGAAATTTTCAGATTCAAGCCCTTGTTGAGATATGAGTTCAAACACCATCATGCGAACCATATTCCAATGAATTGAAGCGTATATCAACAAGGGAACATCAAGAAAATTAGCATGCATAAGAGACCGAAGCTAATCCACAAGGTAATTCAATATTTCACCGATTAAAGTTAGGGATTCTTACATCAACTTGATCACAAGATTAAGGGGATTCTAAAAATGAAAGAATTAAAGTGATTTAAGAACTTTCTTCTTGAAGGCCGAATTCATACTATAATTTAGCAAGTTGATTTCAACATATTCTTCAAGGATTCAAGCTAAGATCATAGAACAAAGAAGGATTACCTATTGTTCTTCAAGAAATTCGAAAATTGGAACTCTTTCAATCTTTCACCTCTTGCATGGAAGGGTTGCAGCGACTTGGTGATGAACCTAACTCCATATTGTTGTTTAGGAGTTCAAAATATGGGAGGGTGCAAAGTTTGGCATAGATTGGAGGTGGGAGGTGGCCGCTGGAGAATAATTCCAGCGGGTGGCTTGCGGCGGTGGATGATTGAAGACGGGTGGAAGGTTGCCGGATGAGTAGAGAGGGTTAAGAGTCTCTTTCTCTAAAATCTAATGGAAGGAGTTAAAAATGAAGACTTTCTCTTGATTTTGGTATTTCTATGGTTGACCAAAGGTGCTCTAAGGATGACACTTTTCGTGATCTTGTTGATGCATTTTTCTTCCACTTATTCTCTTACTTGGGGACTACTCATACTCTAATACTATACCTCTATGTGTCTATTCTCTTATCATAATCATATATAAAAATACATATGATGTTTGATTTATCAAACATCATCCACATCATAGTGATTTTCGATCACCTTCGATCGTTAAATCACAAGCACATTTAATCACATAAGAATTCAAACATACTTGCACATAATCATCATCATAAGCACTTAAGCATACATTCATCTTGATCATTCTCTTATCTTGTCATATCATCTCATATCTTAGCATATCATATCATATTGATCATAACATATCGTATCGATCTTAATATAGCTTGTCGTATCGAGTTCTATATTTCTTTGTAGTATAATCATTTAATTATTATAGAGCTCCCTAACTTATTGTTATTACTTAGCCTCTATTCATATTATAATAATATTAAATCGAAAATTATTTAAGCAGATTTTTGGAGGCTTCTACTTTTCCAGAACGGATTTTTACGGGGCATTACAATACTACCCCCTTGAAAGAATTTCATCCTCGAAATTTGTACTCTCTTAAAAGAGCTCGGAATAGGTTGCCCTTATATTTTCTTCGAGTTCCCACGTAGATTTTCGACACCGTGGTATCTACATTGCACTTTCACCATCGGGATGGTCCTGTTTCGAAGCTGCTGCTCCTTGCAATCCAAGATACATTCAGGTCGTTCTTCGTATTGCAAGTCAGGCTTAGGCAAGATTTCCTCGCTCTTGATCGTGTGGCTTGGATCATAAACATACTTGCACAATTGTGATTTATGAAACACATTGTGAACATTGCTAAGCTTGGGCGGAAGCGCTAGATGATACACAGCTGGTCCGATCCTCTCGAGGATCTCATACGACCCTACTAATCATGGCTTAATCTTTTCTTTCGACTATAACGCGTGATTCCCTTTTGATGCATAACTCTTGGGAAAGCTTTGTCTCCCACTTGAGACTAGCTTGACTCATCGAGTCTCGGCATACTAATTTCGTCGGTCTTGGCTCCTTTCATCTTTTTGGCGTATTAGCTTGTTTATCTAAAGAGGGACGAGGGGCTGTTGCGTCGGGTCTATGGTGAGGGAGAGGACGAGAGGAAGAAAGAAAGATAAAGAAGAGATGAAAAGAGGGAGAAGGGAAGATGGTGCGAATGAAGAAGGATGAGGAGGCTTGCTATTTATAGAGGATTTGGGGCGGAGAAGTTGAGGAAGAGAAGTAGAAGATGACTTCCTTCCCACTTGAGGGTGATGATGGCATGATGATGGGGGGGACAAAGAATGTTTGGGGAACTGGGGCTATAGCATAGGGTGGGCGGCTAGGAGTTCTTAGGGGGAATGTTTTATTATAAACAATTGGGAGCTAAATATCTTGGATGGAAATGGGGGCTATGTTTATGTGCGTGTGTGTGTGGTGTCAACTACATGTGTATGCATGTGTGTGTGTTGTAGTTATAAGTACACATGGGTATATAGGCGTGTGTCTGTGTGTATGCTTTTAGTGTGCATATATCCTATCTATAATATAATATGTATGCATGCATGTATGATATATAATAAAATACACAATTATTAGTTTAATGACATTAATGAAGAGATAAGGGGTTGACTTCATGCAAGTGGAGAAAACTTGGAGGCTAAGAAAATTTAGGAAATAAATGACGAGAGATAGAGAAAGATTCGCGAGAAGAGAGGTGAGAAATAGAGTGGTATTTTTGTTCCAGTAGTGTATTCGATCCCCGATTAAAATAACATGCAAAATAAATGAACTTCGTTTTTAGAAATAAAAATGGCAACGGGTTTGAAATAATTTACTGGACACTTTGACGTTTTAAAAGACTCAAGAAAAATAATAGAAATATTTTTAGAAATTTTTGAAAGTCGAACGAAGATAATTAAAAAGGAATCTTTTGCAAAACAAGTCCGAAAAATGTCTAGTTTCCTTTTATTAGGCTTCTAAGGTATTTCTTATCTTATTGGAATTAGTATATTTTTATTAGGAAATTTTGTTAATCCTAATTCGATTTTTCAGGTCGTTACATCTCACCACCCTTAAAAGAATTTTGTCCTCGAAATTAAGTACCTTCATAGACTGGTCGGGGTATTGGGCTTTCATTTTTTCCTCTAGTTCCCAAGTGGCTTCCTCTAGGTCATGATGGTTCCACAAAACCTTAACTTGAGCAATTTCCTTATTTCTAAGAACTTTGACTTTTCGATCAAGGATCTTAATGGGTTTCTTCTCATAAACTAGGTCAGGGTTAAGAATTACCTCGTCAAACTTAATCATGTGCTTCGGATCGAACACGTACTTTCTAAGCATAGACACATGGAATACATCATGTACTCCGGCTAGGTTTGGGGGTAAGGCTAAACAATAGGCTTCACTCTTTATCCTTTCCAAAATTTTGAACGGGCCTATATAACGTTGTCGTAGCTTTCCTCGTTTTCCAAAATGAATGACTCCCTGAGTCGGCAAAATTTTCAAAAACACTTTATTGCCTACTTCAAACTCTAGATCAGTGCGTCTCTTGTCGGCATATGATTTCTGATGATTTTGAGCCTCTTTGATTCGTTCACAGATTGTTTCGATAGTAGAAACCATTTCTTGAACCAAATCGGGACCTAGGAGTTTTCATTCTCCAAAGGTGATTGACATTTTTTTCCATACAAAGCGTCGTAGGCCGCCATCCCTATCGTTGCTTGGAAACTGTTGTTGTAGGTAAATTCGACTAGTGTAAGAATTTCTTCCCAATTGTCACCTCAGTCTGCTACAACTATTCGCAGCACTTCCTCAAATTGTCCGTTGGTTCGAGGTGGGTCTGGTTTTTCTTCTAGAGTTACCCAACAACATTGGCTTTCTCCATTCCTTAACATTGACATAACTTTCATTACAGAGATGATCGGAACACGTTCCCCAACATGAGTTCCTCGGATGTTGACAGGTCCTTTGGCAGCATTTTGGAATGAGACTTCTCTTTCTTGGCAGTTGATTGTTGCTCCATTCTTTTCTAACCAATCCATTCCCAAAACGATATCGAACTCCATCATGATGATAACAATCAAGTTGGTTTGGAACTCTTGATCTCCAACTTTGAGTTTCTAATCCTTACAAATCCTTTCACTTATCATGGTCATTCCTCCGGGTACGTCGATGTGTAGGGCTTGTTCCATTCTCTCGGGATTGAGACTCAAGTTGTTACAAGCTCGTTGCGATATAAAAGAACATGTCAAATAATGCTAAAATAGGTACATCATTGAGTTGGATCATATCTGCTAGGTTTCCTTGAGCATGCGCGGCTTCTTCTCCATTGAACACAAAAGCCCTAGCTTGTTGAAATGGCCTCGGTGGTTGACGTGGATTTCCGGCATTTCCTTGTGCATTCCTCGGCGGCGGTGGAGGTGGAAAATGTTGGGCTCCTACGTTCGCTTGAGGGCACTTGATTGCAAAGTGGCCTTGTCCTTTGCAACGATAGCATTGCACGATCCTTGGTCGGCATTCTCCAAGATGATTTCCGCGGCATGTCGGGCAGTATGGCGGCCTTCTATCAAACCTCGTCTGTTGCAGTTGCGGGCAAAATTGAGGGGCACTTTGGGGCTTTCCTTTCCATGGCTGGCGTGTTCCTTGGTTTCCGGAGTTGTTTCCTTCCCATTCTCTCTTTCCAAAGTTCGGATTGAACGGTTGAGGTTGCTCGGGTGATTTCTCCCTTTCTTGGGGCAACATAGACTCGATGTTCATGGCGCAGCTTAGAGTTTGGGCAAAAGTAAGCGGCCCATGGCTTGCTAGTGGAACACTAATCTCGGGACGGAGACCTTTTCTGAACTTGTTGGCTTTGGCTACGTCGGTGCTGACCAAGTTGGAGGGGCGTAGCGGGATAGTTGGTTGAACACACGATCATATTCAGCAACGGTTTTCTTTCCTTGGCGTAGATTCCAAAACTCATTTTGGCGGTTGTGGCGATAGCAGTCGGGGATGTACTTTTCGTAATGCATGTCTTTCAAATCCTCCCAAGTAAAATTGTGGAGTTGTTCCGGGCTTAATGTCCTTTTCACGGACTCCCACCAAAAATCAGCTTCATCGGTGAGTTGGCGAATTCCATAGACAAACTTGCCATTTTCATTGCAGCGAATGTAATCGAAGATCTTATCCATAGCACGAACCCATTTTTCGGCGTCTGTAGGCTCTCCAAGTCCGTAAAATGTCGGTGGATTTTGATGGCGGAAACAATCATCGTTCCTAGGGGTAGACTCTAGGGTTCTTATCTCATTGACTCGTCTAGGGGCCATAATTGCTCAAGTGTAACTAACTGAAATAGTAGGTCATCAAAACGTTAGTATCTCAAGATCGAGTATATACCATATCCATGATAGTATAAATATTCTTTCAAGGCATAATTCAACATTTATATATGTATATATACGGGCACATCACCAAAATAATCACATAGTTTCACATAATTCATATTCGCGTATCAAATGATACAGCTATCACATAATAATCAACACAATTCCATTGGCATCCCGCCAATAATTCACTTGGCATCTCACCAATATTCCATAGGCATTCTGCCGAGATATCCCATGGCATCCTGCCAATAATACTTTTGGCATCTTACCACTAACATCTTCGGCATCTCGCCAATAGTTTATTTCTCAATTTCTCATCCGAAAAATAATCAAAATTTAATTCATCAATTCCCTCATCGGGATAATCATAATTCAATTTCACCAATCCCCTCATCGGGATAATCACAATATACCAATTTCTCGGAATCAAATCCGAAATAATCACATCGCCTATTCAAGGCCAAATTTTCGAAAAAATTTCCTTGCAATGCGTGCTTTGAATATATCAATCTCCACAATTCAAATATCATATCAAATTCATATTATTCGATAAATCGAATTTCACATTGACACATAGGTCATATAATTTCATATAATCCACAATATATGATACCATGCTCTCTTTCTTAAAATAAGTATGTGATCAATTTTAATATTTTTGAAATCCATATAATCAAGACACCATGCTCCTTACCTAGTAGTTTCAAAAATTACCAATTTAAGATACCATGCTTTATCTCAATTAATATGATCAATGTTATACTTACCAGTAAGTTTATCAAAGTATCATGCTTGTCGAAATTAATATTATCATATACTCGTGTTACCTCAAAATCAAAATATCATGCTTGTCGTCCTATAATTGACACTTATATCTATTATCGAGTTATCAAAATATTAAGATATCATGCTTGTAAATATATAACCTATTATTGAGCATATAAAACATCATGCTTGTTCTTATGAAGTTTGAAAATTCATACTTATTGTCAATTTGTTATCATGCTTATTATGTAAAATAATTCTAAGTTATTATAGCATATTATAAGTTGTCATAGCATCATAATATCATTTAAGCAGCATAATTCATACCAAGACTCAAAATATACTAATCATGCATCATAGAAGTTCAAGGGGTTAGTAAGATAAAAGACTAGGTTCATGAGAGAAAAACAAACATGGGTATGCAATATGATATGCAGAGATGCTGTTGGAGTCGAGTTGGCTTTTGATGGCCTACACCAAAATTCTCATCTCCGGTACGAAGCTCGGTCATTGCCTTTGTTGTCTTTGTAAATCTCTGCTTATTCTTCACCCTAATACTACTACCCACTTTCCATACATTTCTTGAACTGTTATGGCTACCAATCCTCCTCGGCACCTATTGGCAATCCGGCCTTGATCTTGTGGTCGCACTTCACTTGTCCTGGCCGGAGTATGGTTGCTCATCGGCGGCGGTGAGGGTAGAGAGGCGGCGGCCCTCAAATTATCTCCTCTATTTCGGCCGGTGTTAACTCGGGTGGTGCGACGTTGGATCTCCCTCGGGGTCGAGACGGACCAGCTCCATTGTTGGTCACAACTTGACGTGGTCGTCTTGCATCTGGGTCGAAGAGGATGCCGGGTCGATAATCGCATCCCCAAGGTGGTGAGGCTCATCAGAGTTGTGGCGGGATCTCATCTCCGGCATAGACTGGTAGATTTAGTGCTTGCACTCCCCCATGGGTCACCTACTGTGAAAGTAAGAACATAGCCAAGGTAGTGAATTCGACACGTTCATCATGTTCTCCGTTGATCGGATTCTCCCAAATCTCTTTTGATTGATTAATGAATGTTATCCACTGCGGTGGCAATTGGGAGATCAAGTGACGGACTGCCCAAAGATCTGTTGTACTGGCTTCATAGGCGTCATAGAAGGCTTCAACTAACCGTCCGATGTACTCACCGTTTGGTTCCTCATTTTCTCTCAAACACATGTAGAAGGCTTTTCTTAGCTCGTCCATTTTCTCTGTTTCCTAGAGCTGAAACATGTCGTCAAAACGAACAATACAGACTCTAACTTGTGCAAGACTCCTTTTTCCGTTCTGCTCAGGGCATCACTTCCCAAGTAGACGGTGTGCTCAGGTTCATTCTGTTATGCTCATGAATGCAACACATAACCTATTTTTCTAATGCAACACATAACCTATTTTTCTAATGCAACACATAACCTATTTTTCTAATGCAACACATTGACAAACAATTTCATAATATGCATTAAGATCAAAATTGGTTACTAGCAATTGATAATATATAAGAGATTTCATTTCCCTATTTTGACTTAAGCCATTTTCGAACATATCATACGAATTCAAATTCCAAAGTTCCACTTAAGTATTTTCGAGTATATCATATGAGATTTTATTTTCCAAATCTTAATCCAAGCATCAAAATTCAATCAGGCCAATCAAATTTCTATTCAAGAATGTCAATTCCATATTTCGAGCCAAGTAACAAGATTATCACATAAGTGCACAAGATATCACAATTCAATTCAAGTAATTCACATTGTCACAGTTTATATCACATAATCGTTACCTCGACATTGAGCTCGGATGGGTGATCGGTTGAGAGAGAGAGGCAAGTCGCGGTACGGAATAGAAATGAGTTGGAAGAACAATTTCACAACTCAAGGAAAGAAAGGTGAGTGTATAAGAACAATTTCTAAACTCGAAGAAATAAGGGGGCTTTCGATATCAGAACGAAGAATGCTTTGATACCATGTTGTCACATCCCGATTTTCGTGATCTTAAGTAGTTGAATCGAGATGCGACTGGGGTAGAGTAGAAAGGCTAATGAAGGGGTTCACAGAGTTAATTAAGTCCAATCCAGTGATACTAACTCGAAATGAATCGAGAAGCACCATTATTCAACCAGGATACCTTCGTAGTAATATCGAAAGCCTTTTAATTATCAGCCAATTCTTTTACGAGTTTTAATTAAGTCCAAAGCTTATAAATAAAGTATATAAAGACCGTGGTGGACCACGACACACTACAGTCGAGCATAAAAGAAATTACCGTATCAAATAACCGAGGCAGACCAGACCGCACTACAATTGTGCTCAAAGTGTTTGAAATTAAAAGAATTGGAATTTGATTATTTTCGAAAATATGTATCAGTTTTTATTTAATAAAAAAGTGTAAGTAGATTAATGTATTTTTGAAAATTTCATTATATAAGATTAAGCATATTTCTGGAATGGACAAGTGTTTTAAAGATAAAGGTTTTAAGCGATAAAAGTATATATATATATTAGTCAATTTTTATAAAAACATAAGTATGCAAAAAGAAAGCAGGATTCTGAAAAAGATGAGGGAAAAAAGAAGGAAGTAGTAGAGCAAAAAGATGCTCAATAGTTTCAGTACCGACTGGACATTCATGTTACTCTTGTAACAACCCGTAAAAATCCGTGCCTGAAAATTTTGAGCTTTTCGAAATCTAATTTTATTATTAATTAAGTGTCGAGCTTATTCTACTATTATTATTAAATGTGAATTAATTATTCATTATTGATGAATAAGCTCGATGATATACAATATAGCTATTCCGGCGATTTAAGGAAATTAGCACGGAAACTATTTGGCCGCCTCATGCCATTTTGAGCCACGATTTATTAATTTAATATCCGACTAGTATGACATATATATTAAATTTTAAGCTCGAATAAGTATAGCAATAATATAGAATTATGTCAAGCTACAAGAGTAGTTTGATTGAATTATGGAGAACGGCACCCGAGGCTATTTTACGAGCTTAAGTGCATGATATGATATGATGATGAATAAGTAGATTATATGCTTAAATATTTCATGATGAGATTGTGTGACTACATGCTTGAATGATTATGTGAATGAATGTGCACGTGATTATTTGATCGAAGGTGATCGAAAATCATTAAGTTATGAATGATGTTTGATTAATAAAACATCATATGTATTTTTATACATTAATAGGAGGGGGATTATGTAACACCCCGACCCCTAGAGCGTGAAGAAACGCACCTCGGAGACCGGTACGCTACGGTGGTACGCTAAAAGAACCTTATTTGCTAATTTGACTTAAAGGACTTAAATGACTTTAATTCACTAAAATAGAAATCCATGATGCTTATGATGAAAAGATGATAGCGGAAGGAAAATATATTCAAGGGAATTATCTATAGGAAATAATGATAGAAGAATACGGCATGATTTAGTTTTAGTAACGCAACGTGAAGTGACAGAACCTTAAGTTGATACTACAAATCGACTCTTAGAATTATGTTACAACATGAACTTATTATATGAAATACTTGATACCAGACCATTTACGTTCAACTTTAATTGTGACTCTTGAGATTTAGATCTTCAGCGGAAAACATGGTTGTGAAGTATGTATGAAGACACACGACACGGGGCTACAACCGTAATATCCCAACTCCTGGCTTGTTCCCTTCATCTCTCGCTTCCAGTTAACCTGTACGTTTAGAAATACGTACAGGGCGTCAGTACAAAAATATACCGAGTGAGCTCATCGCCAAAACATAAAGATACCATTATGGCTATAGAATAGACTTGTCCAATTATTTCAAGTCACGGGGGTTTTAGAAAAGAACCCGTGCTTGTTTTTAAAAGACATCATATGCATGCTCTTACTTCAATGCATCTAGTATGCTCATGCTTATTACTCTAATGCTTTATGCTGATGAACATAAACTATGTTGGCAATAATCATCATGAGTAACCCAGTCTACATATAAGAGTTAGAATAGTGTCGAGGAGTGGCCATCCCCTCAGACACCTTTACCTTGTGTGCGCACTTACTCGACTGACATCTCGATTCAGAAGGGCCGATCGTTAAGCTGTCGTAGACTAGTACATGCATGCAACAAAACTTGGCAAGTCTAAAGCTTTTAACAAATCATGCTTATGCAATATAAATCATGCTTGCATAACTTTAAGAAAATGCAAATTATGCTTTGATTTATATAAAATAAGAGCTCACTCGTTGATGAATGAGTAAACAGATTGAACTCCAGCTCCTTTGCTTTGTTCCTTGATCTCCACAACTTGCTTAAATAATATTTCACATATCACACAAATCAATACTCTTGTATTGATAACACATAAAGAATACATCATCATCATCCTTATAAATTTCTATACTTAGATATAATTGTATACCTAAGTGTTCAATATACTTATCTTATTTCATTAGCCTCAAACTTATCATCATAATTAGCTGTCTCATACTTTAGATTAAAGGAGTTAAATGGATGATAAGAGATTAGAAAGAAGTGGAATCAATCATTTAAGATTGACTCAAGAAGTTGAACTTATTTTTAAAGACTTAGCCAAAAGGCCGAATGGTTGAGCTCTAAGAATTTAATCATGGAAGCTTCATATGTTGTTTAACTTGAGATGTTTCGATTATAGATGATGGCTAAGGAATGATGGCTTCGAATGGGGAGGACTTTGCAGAGATCGAATGCGAGCATGTCATGAAATAAGTTGATTAATCAAGTTCATTTATTTAACAATGTCGAATGGCGATGGTTTGGAAAACCATTTATATCTCGAGTAATTGGACACCAAACTAAGGATGATTGATCAAGCTAGGTGACTGAGATACAGGGCCACCACATGTTTAGGTTTCAGAATTTATGAACTTGGGAATCGAAATCTAGAATTATTTCTTTGAAGACATAAGTGTTAAAAATGGAATTTCTACTGTTTCATATAGCTAACTTCGAGCTAAGATACCTCGTGCTATACTTAATGAATTTGGACACAGAGCATATGGATAGAAAGCTTGTAATACAGACTACAACATCATGCTTTTATTTTTGAAAATCGGGTAAATGATCACGACTAAAAATGGGGATGAAACTCAGTACTTAGACTGTTTTCGAAAATAGACAGATTGACACATGAACTTGGAATAATCATATCTCACTTGTTACTTAACCATTTGGAACGGAATTTATATCAATAGAAAGTTCATACATTGAACTACAACTTCTATTTTATACCATAATGAATTTAGACACGGGAAGACTTTCGAAATCGAGGATCAAATCTGTTGCAGAGACGGCTTTCCGGAAAATGGCTGGTTTGATATTCGAACTTCCAAAAATTATAATTAATTCATACGAACTCGGATTGAGGTGATTCAAAAGGCTGTGGAAATCTGAAAACATAATCTACAACTTTTATTTAAGACTCGAAATGAGATAAGGTCGGGAAGAGATTCGATATCGCTGGACAAGACTGACCAGAATACGCACACCACTAGTTCGATAAAATGTTTACGTTAGAAATGTGAATAATGCTTACGGGTTTGACTCGAATTCAGCTTAAAGCACCATTTGATCATAAGAACGTGATGAATACTTGAAGAAGAGATTCTTACAGAGGCTATATATGATTGAAGATAAAGGATTTTGAAGATTGTTACATAGTTGTTAATCAAAAATGATGGAGATGAAGATTATCAAAGAATTTGGGACATGCATTAACTTCTACCTTGGAGGGAGAATCTAGATCATCATCTATCAGGTTAGATCTTAATTATCTAGCTTCTAATTTAGGCTTAGAACAACAAGGGAGTGAAGATTATACCTCTAGAAAGAAAAAGATCGGCACTTATACTTGACCACGAATTTATAGAGCTTGCATGTCAAACTTGGAGGGCTTTGATCGACAATCCAACACCGGATTCTTGTTCTTGGAAGTGACAGGAGTCGATGGACAAATTTTGGTGTGGATTGGTGAAGTTTCGAAGGAGATGGGGTGTGTGTGTGTTAGTGTGTGTGTGTGTTCTCCATTGATGGAGCTTGAGCTTCAAGGAGAAGAGAGGGAGTGTTAGAGAGAGAGAGGGCTGTTCATGAATGAGAGGGGCGATGGTGGTGAGGAGATTTTAATCCCATCTCTCTTTCTCTCAACACGTGGCACACACATGCACTATACACATGTGTTTTATTTCTTTTATTTATCTACTTAATGTATGCTAACCTATATTCTATGATCACTATAATGAATAATGTGACATTCTAGTATATTCTATGTGTCACATTTCATCCTAATAATATAAGTGTAGATGATAAACATCTAGTGTAGAGTTTCTACACAATTAATGTAAGTGATATATCATCACTATGTGTATGTTAATACACATGCTAATTTAATCACATTCATCAAGCAATTATCCCACAATTAATTAACTAAGCATCGATATTAACAAGCAATTAAGAAATAAAATAATAAATAAACTTGTGCTCATAATTCATGCTTCTTCAAGTATACAACTCGACTATCAATCAACCGGAATTAAGTTCCGAATCTTATCTCGTATCTTATCTTTACACCTTGTGCACTGTAACTCGAGCTCGTTCCGGAATAGT
This sequence comes from Mentha longifolia, assembly GCA_001642375.2. Lineage (NCBI taxonomy): Eukaryota > Viridiplantae > Streptophyta > Magnoliopsida > Lamiales > Lamiaceae > Mentha > Mentha longifolia. The sequence goes on from CM038114.1 coordinate 34,028,728, forward strand.
ATAATATGAAGCTTTTATAATTAATTTCATTTCCGGAATAGATAAACTATAGCATCCTCATGCTATCTTAATCATAAGCTAAGCTATTTTAAATAGCTAATGATGTAGCTCGAGAATAATTTGTTAAGCAAATCCGTCCCCAATAGCTAATAAATAGTTATGTAATCTTATTTATAAAATTTGATGTGATCAATTTTCTAGGATGGATTTTTATGGCTGTTATAGATTAGATACATGGAAGTCTAGTATTAGTGTATGAGTGATCCACACGTAATAGAACAAGTGGGGGAAAATACATCACATAAGAGGATGACAAATGACATTCATGTAGCAATTTAGAGCTAAAATATAAATAGCTAATGGTGGTCAAAGGTCTTCAATTTCATCCTCCACTCCAACCTTAGAGAAAGGGAGACCACCTTCTCTCTATAAGCAACCGGCCACCTCCTTCTTCTTCAGCCTAACCGCCGCCGCAAGCCACCCACCGGAAATCACCTCCGGCGACCCCCACCTTCTCCGATCACCTTCAAAATTCACCCTCCCCATTTAGAACATTCTAAACACGATTCTGCACTCCATTTCATCACCAAATAGCTACAAATCCTCCATGCAAGGGCTGAGCGTTTGATCGAGCTTAATTTTTGATTTTTCTTGAAGAACGATCGGTAATCTTCTTTTCTTTGTTGATATGAGCTTGAATCTATATAGTATATGATAATATGAACTCGGGAGATGATGATACAAATTCAGCACTTAGGATGAAGATGGATTATTCATGATAAATCATTCATATTTGAGCTCCTTGTGATCTTGCGATTATTTTGATGCAAAAATCTTGAAGATTAATTAGTAGAAACTTGAGTTTGTTCTTGAACCAGCTTTGGTACCTTGCATATGATGATGTTGTTGATATATCCTTGCTGTTATGAACTTCATTTGGTTAATAAAGAACTCAAATGATGTTGATTAAACTCGTTGTTCATCAAGAATATAATTTCTGAAATTTCCAGAAAATACCCTTCGACTTGCAAGCACGATTCTGATCGAATTATTAATCTTTTAAGTTCAATTTTTTTCTATGATGATGATTATTGTCTAAGGTTTCTATTTATGTATCATAAACCATCAACCAAGCTATAATATGCTCGCAATGCCCTTTTGAAGTTCACGTGTCAATTATGCAAAAATCTAGAAACTGATTCGACCAACTTGTTTGATCACCCCTTTTCATTATGATCCTATACTTATTTGAATTCAAGCCAAACATGAAAGTTGTTGTTCATTTTTCAAGATTTCTATTGATATGTGTTGCACCCCGAGTGAATCAGAAATGAGCAAGATATATTACCTCAAAGTTGAATGACTAAAACTGCTTCTTTCCAGAATTCAGAATGCAAATTACTAAAGGTATTGATTTTTACTCCCAGTTCCCACATGCACTGCCTCTGAAATTTTTATATGTTGTAACCACATGCCTTAGCCTCTTAACCACCAAATTTCACTATGTTTCGCCTAGCTAATTGAGAGAAATAATTATTTTCCTGAAGTGTCATCAGTCTGCCGAACATGTTTCAAGTGTTCTAAGTTCATTTCTATTCTTGAATCAATTCATTCTTAATCCAGCCATGATTATTGATGATTGAACTTAATGATTTGCTGCCTCAATCCTCATTTCATCTCCACACTATAGGCTAATGAAACTAAGTAGCTAAGTATAAGACAAGTTAAGTATAAGATTATTCAATGACATTCAAGTTATCTAAGTGTAGAAGATTAACTAAGACTAATCATGAAATGGACTAAGTATCTAAGAAGTACTAAGGATGAAAGGGCAAAGTAGGTATAGGTATAATATATGAGCTATGAGCTAGTATTAATGTGCTATGTGTAAATAGGTTGCTAGCCAAGGAGACAAGGCGACGAAGGGAACCGGAGTCGATTTCATGATTGCCTACTTACTTGCTTGAGTTGATTTAAGAGTGAGCTCTATTTTCTATATAATTAAATATTTTGTAACGCCCCGACCCCCAGGGCAGGTAAAATCGTACCTCGGAGACCGGTGCTACGGGGGGGGGGTACATAAAAAGGGACTTAACTGAATACTCAACTTAAGGAATTCAATTCATGATAGTTCATAATATTTAAAGAATCAAATGTTTATCACGGGAGATCGATCGAACAAAAGATTAAAGCGTTGCTTTTCAAGGTCTACTTGAAGGAAGGCCGAGGTTGGAAGATAAAAGATGAATCAATAGTCGACACGATTACATGTCACGTGTTTTAACTTATGAAAACAATTCAAGTAATTACATGCTCAACAACTTGAGTATTGTAACAGCCGTGAAAATCCATCCTGAAAAATCGAATTATCAATTTTTTTTTAAATAGAAATGTGAGCTACGACTTATTGTTAGTAGCCGAATAATAAGACAAGTATTATATGCAAGCTCGATGATTATTTGAAGTCACCTTGTGATATTTTGAACTAATGATAATGTTCAATTAGCTACTAATAGCTATTTAATTAGCTAATATTTAATTAAGAGCTCGACAACTATGTAAGCGACAATATCCGGAAACGAGAATAATTGATGACCTTATGACATGATCTGGAGTAAGAATTAGAGCTCTAGCATGATTAGCAATGGCTGATGAATAACATAAGAGAGCTCAGAAGAGCTATTGAGTAACTACAAAATATACAACGACTGTCGTAGCAGTCTAGCAAAATATGAGAATAGCGAAGGTGCTATTCGTGATGCACGAGTATCGAGCATAATATGATGATGTGACTAAGATGAACTATGTGTTATATGCTCGATGATGTGTTTATGTGTGATTACATGATTGGATATTATGTGAATAGAGGTAAAGTGCGAATTAGTTGACAAAGTGATCGAGAATAACTTATATGTGCATGGTGATCAATTAATTGGACACCATATGTATTCTTATACATTTCAAAAATCAAGATTAAATACATAGCATGAGATATTAGAATATGAGTGGGCACCAAGTAATAAAAAAAGTGGGAGAAATATACACTTGTGCACAAGTGCACAAGTGTCACACAAAGAGAAGGAGTATACTAAATATAAATAGCAAATGGTCAACCCAAGTCCTCATTTGCTTTAGCTGAACCAAGCTCTAGAGACAGAGGCTCCTCCTTCCTTCTAGAATTCCGGCAGCCCTCCTCCCTATTCTCCACCCGCACCACCGCTTCCTTGAGTTTTTCGGCTGCCGGAAAACCGCCAACCACCACCAATCTCTACTAAATTTTATACACAGCTTCCTCTCCACTCCTAGATCACAATTATGGTGGTAGATTCATGATCAAGAGGCTGCAAGTGGCTCATGCAAGGGTCGAAAGTTCGATCAAGTTCCAACTTTGAAATTTCTTGAAGAACAATCGGTCAAACTCTCTCCCTTGTTATTCTAAGCTCGAATCTATGTTGAAGACATTGATATAAACTTAAAAATGATGAGATGAATTCGGCCCTTAGGATAAAAGTAGATAGATCATGTCAATTCTTTCATATTGAACTCCTTATGATCTTGCGAGTACATTGATGTAAATTTTACAGGAATTGATCGGCTGAAACTTTGATTCCTCTAATGCCGAGCCTCTGAACCTTTGATATGTTGATGTTCATGCTTCGATCTTGAGGTTTCCAGCCTTGTTTCATGAATATATAGTTCATAGGATGATGTTTATGTTGTTACCCTCGAAATTGATCCCCAATTTTCACATTGATCCATTTTTATCTTAAGAACTGGAAAACATGAAAGTTTTCTTCATTGCCTGACCTTTCTATTGATATAAAGTGCACCCCGAATGATCAAGTATCGCGCGAGTTATCTTAGCTCAAAGTTAGTACCTTGAACTCGCCTATTTCCAATATCCAGAATCTAAGTCCTTCAATGATGAATTGATATCGCATATTTCCAGAATTTTAGATATGTTATAGCATAATGTCTTAACTATGTTACCACCAAGTTATGCCCTGTTTCACTTAGCCAATTTTGAGAATCAATCATTCTTCCAAAGTGTCATCAAGTATTCTTCATTGATGAAATAGTGGCAAAGAATGTCTCATAGCTCATCATGTGTTCAATTCTAGATCTTGAGATTAATACCACATGCAAGCTTATCTTGCTAGCTATCTATTCATAGGTCTTGTGCCTTCATTGACAATTCTGCTGAAACTTGATTCAAGCCCTTGATTCATGGTCACTATTGAGCTATGTTCTTTTAATTCAATCCTGATGATGATCCTTTAAGTGTCTCAATCCCCTATATTCAGTCTCACACCACCTATGCTAAGAAAGATCAAGTGACTAAGTGTAAATGAAAAGTATAAGAGTATGAAGATAATAAGTTAAGTTAAGATAAAGATCAAGTATATAAGAGAGGTTAAGTATAAGTATATACATACATATAAATTAGTATTAACCTATTATGCTGGTAAATAGGTTATGAGCTACAGAGTCAAGGCGATCTGAAAGAGAAGGAGTAATTGCTTGGTTGATTGATTGCTACCTTACGGTGGGCTTTACTTTCTATATAAATGAAATGGTTTTCATAAGCTCATATGTTATGATTTCAAAAGATATACATGAGAAGCATGATTTAAATATTAGACTTGCCATGTTTTTAGCATGCATTACTAGTCTACTTGCAGCTAATGAAGGTATCGGTTGCTCAAAACGATACCGGCCCTCCTAATGAAGATATCAGTTGGGTGTGCACACGACAACGGTAAGGTGCTCGAGAGGGTGGCCAACCTCTCGGCACAAATCTAAACTGTAGACTTGGGTATGTCATGATTTTTGCGCGCGCATATGTTTATGTTCATGAAAGAGCATATAGAATGATTAAGAGCATGCAAGTTATGTCTTTCAAAGTACAGCTCGGGTTATTTCTCAAAACCCCCGAGATTGTTAAAATGGGCAAGTCTATGTGTATAGCCCTAAGTGGCATTGCTTTTGGGCGATGAGCTCACTCGGTATAATCAATGTACTGATGCCCTGTACGTATTTCTAAACGTACAGGTTAACTGGAAGTGATGGGATGAAAGGGAGGCGAGCCGAGGGTTGGGATATTATGGTTGTAGCCCCGTGACTTGTGTCTCCATACACGAGTCACAACTATGCTTCCGCGATCGGAGTTAAAATGTCATTAAGAAGTAAGATTGATAGAAGTCAAGATATTTGCCAATGTAAACGACCAAGTTAAAGATGTATAGTAAAGAGTAAACTGTAAATTGAGTACATATCCTTCTTCCTTTGTTGTATTGACCCTTTCTTCATTAAGTATCATAATCATTTAAGCAAAGTTATTTCGGAGTGTCAAAGATGTAACCAAGCTTCGTGTCCTCCCCTTCTTGGTCCTCTTGCACTTAGCCCTTGAATTCCTCGTTCGATAATATATCTTCCATCTTCAATTATCTAATTCCTTCATTAATCACAAGCGAGATGTTAGTTCAATGATTGTTTATCAGCCCTTTTAGCACACCACTAATAGCGCACCGGTCTCCAAGGCACATTTTTACATGCCCTGGGGGTCGGGGCATTATAAAATGGTATCAGAGCAGGTCGTGCTCTGAGACCGTGTCTTCTCTTTCTATGTCAAGTCTAATCAGTTTCATTAAACTAAAGTGAGAAGAATAATATCCCAAGGCTCAGCGCTCCTTTATCCTCAGCTTCCAGGTAAAGTGTTTCTATCAATGAAAATCTTTTGAGCTTTGAAATTTTAAAGATGAGCTGTCGCCATAAGATGCTTTAAGAATGATATGTGCCAAGCTATGTGAAGTGCTTGAAGCATGTGAATGATTATGTGCTTATGCAAAAATCATGATATGCTCATGATGATATGATCTCTGGAGATGATAGATGTTAAATGTTAATGGCATTAATACATGAATGCTCACGTTAATATATGTGAATATGTTCATCATGTATGATGAGATACGTGAATGACATGAGTTTACTGTGCATAGGATTTGACATGATACACGAACTGCATGATGAAATGTTAATGTACATGATAAAGCATGCTAGTATGTGATGAATATATGCTTACCATATATGATTTAGGATTTTAAGAACTATGATAGATATGTAAGCATGCTAATGATGATAGAGCTTTCTACGATAGAGGTAGACAGCTAAGCTATAGCATGCTAACTAAACATAATGATGCCGTTAGCTCACATATGATGCGAATAAGTATGACCAGACGAGAATAACATGTCATGAGCAAGAATGCATAGACGAGATGACTATGTCTAAGATAAGGGCATGATGATGTCAATAGAGAATTACCCAAAGATGTAAGATATGCCTCGATACGAGACATGCCTTCGATTTAGCATGGTGTGCATAGACTAACGAATGAACCATTGGAGTTCATAGAACTCACACGACTATAAAGAGCACGTAGAAGATGAAGTAGCGTGGTATAGACCACAATGCGGACTAGATGCAAAGCATGAAAAGGGACGAGGTAAAGTTTAGAAGTCAGCTAGCGCTGAGATGTCATTTAATGAAGATACGATTTAGATTTCAAGTACATTATCACCATCACCCCTGGCTGGAATGATATTAGCTTTCAATCACGATTGATTCAATGATTGATGATCCTCATGAGATTGATTTCCCGAATGTTACACCTTCTTTGATTCTTGTTGGTGCCAGAGTTTTGACACACGTGATGGTTTACCCCTTTCTTGATTTATAGTTATTTAATTTAAACCATCATATCCTTAGAAGTTATGAAATAAAACAGACTTACCCATTCGAGATTCTCACCTTGAATTAGCTATTGTTGACGATCAACCCTTCGAATGTGAAGGTTAAGACTACGATTCAATGAGTCAGTTTTCAATTTGTTTCCAAGTTGATTCAACCGAATTCCCTTCCAGATTCTGTGATGGTTGATTTTGTTCGCCACCATAAACCATCAACTCTGAACGTGTTTTCCACATAGCTCTAATTTCTTTATAATCAGAATGCCTAATGGCTGATTCCGATAAGAGTTGGTATCGCTTGATTAGTATGAAGAATTATATTCCTTTGATTGCGAACTAATGTTTATTCACGAGGCTCTTCATCTTGATGTTGCAAGTTTTGGCCAACTCCTTTCTTATTATTCATGAAATTGATCATTCCAACTTGTTAGAATTCAAGTTGGCCAAATTATGAGATGTTACGCAACCCATATAAGTTATCATTGTCGACAAGCCAGTTTCTAAGCAATATTACCAAGAGAAAATTTCCAAGTTCTAGCCTTGTAGGCTATAATAATAGATATTCTGCCAGCCAGGTAAGTGATTGATCATACTAAGATAGATGGCATCTACCGAGAAAACTATAAGTTGCGCTATCCAAATTCTGAAAGCAAGAAAGATTGATCTAGAAAGGAATAAGTTAAGTTCATAGAAAACAGGAAAGCGTACCCACTTATAGTAAGTTATGAATAGAAGAATGCTACGGTACATGCATGGATGAATATATGTACATATGTACTCATGTACATACGCGTTGCTTAAGGAAGTGTGATCCCTCATATAGGAATGGTACGACCAAGCATATCAGAAATTTATAGATCACCATAAGTACCACTGGTACTAGAATTTGCAAATGCTAGATGAAGCCAACCCAAACCGTGGGAATATTTCTAGCAGAGTACCATCAAAAATGGGAAGCTGCCTAAAACACGGTGTAACCGAGAGAGATGGAATCTATCGACTGACGTAATTGATACAAGGTGAATGGAAGGGATGGGTATCTAACCTAGCTTCTAGCTATATAAGCACTACGCCGATGGCAGCGAAGATGACGATTATTGCGGGTTCATTACCCACATTAGCTTACAGTTCTAATTATTTGGTGTTCCGCCTACCGCATTAGATTGGCAAGAAGATGAACACGTAGAAACGTAATGCCCAACTCAAAGTATGGCTTACAAAAGTCATCAGGATGCAAATTCCGAGTCTCAGCTATGCGAAAAATAAATTGAATCGACTACATTGACCTTTAATAATGAAAGAAAAGCTCGTACTATACGTGTAAGGCAGTTTCGATGGGCCACACTTTCTTCGAGGACTCCCTTACCTCGATCAGGCCAAATGATAGCTTCTCCATCGAATAAAGTGTCGTCCATGTCTATTTCGGAAATAGGGACCTCGAGTGTCCAACTTATGATGATAAATGAAATGCCTTTCTTAATAGACCCACTATCCCTACCTCCCAAGAAACGTGCTTGTTAAATCAGCTCTTATGATGGTCAGTCCTAACTTCTGCCTTTAGACGAATACCAAACCTTAGCGAACGACCATGGGACGGAAGTAGCTAAAGATCCTAAAATGAATGATGAAGAGATTCACCATGAATGAGTGGTGGAAGAACTAAGCAGTAGCGATATAATCTTCGTAGATGAGGTTAAGGAGGAAATGAGTATTGACTAGGCTCTTAATCCTAGGAAATGTTTTGATTCACAAATCTAGACACACTCCATCCCTTTTGAACCTCCGCACATGACAAGTTATGATGAAGAAAGTACGTAAGAAGAGATATAGTTCTGTACAAACCGTAGAACTATTTGGAACCTTGTTTTGTAATAAATGCTAAGGCATTCCAGTCAAACTCTAGATGGCAATTTTTATCTATTTGATCTAAGTCCTTAGACGAGACAACTATTCCACGACTTATATCCGCCTATTATCGAGGTAATACCTTCATGAGTACTCTTATTTTTTGATGTATGGCCTAATGTTTCCAACTAGCATTTTGTTAATCGAACCTTTCACGAAACCCTTATGATGACCTCTTCTTTCATGAATCACTTACGAAACTATGAAATATCTTGACTTCTTTAAGAACCACAACATTTATTTCTAATTGGCTAGAATAAATGATTTGACTCCCTAGCTCAGAAATTCATGTTAACATCCTCTATGAGTCATTTAATTTAACAATGATACCGCTGGGTCATTTGAGACCAAATTATATAAAGAAAGAACTCTTAAGTTTATTTCGAAGTAGCTCAATCTTGTCGTATTATTCACGGCAAGAAATTTCATTCAACGAAAAAAAATTAGCTAATTGAATTAAGTCCTTGCCTCAATCCGATCCTATGCATAAAACGATGTCTTACTAAGTTACCTAGGCCTAATTTGGCCAATCCAGGATAGAACATAGAGGTGAACGCTAGATAAGACTAAGTGGTCCGTGAGACAAATAATACGATAGACGCAATGACTTCTCCAGCCTCTATGAGTATGAAGACGACAAAATAAATGATGTCAAAAGACTCGAAGGACGACGAGTAGAATCAGAGTTGCGCAGCGGAAGCGTGGTGGGTTCTTAGCCCACATGGACTAGCATTTCAGCATGATAAGTGCCTCATGAGGCGAACACAAAGGAATGAGGGTGAAAATGTTCCACGATGAAATAAGAAAAGAGACATGCGCTAGAAAGATGACCCTTAATATTAACTAAGGTGGATGACAGACTATTAAAATAAGAACTTTTAAGGGAACGGTGATAAGGAGGTTACGCAAGACCTCACAAGTGACCTAATGGTCATTAGCACCTCTAAGAAGGATATGATAAGAAGTATAAGTTAAGTTATGATGCGATTCACGATTAAGTGGAGAGAACTAGTTAAAGGGCACAAGGACAGAAATCAGGACAAGCGAAGGCACCAGGAAACACTTGAAGTACCATACTAAGACGAGATAGCAAAAGATGAGAACGATCAACACTCAGCGCAACATTCCACTGCGGCTCAAGTCAACTAGAAATTCGAGCTACGAAATAACTAGAAGTACGTGTATGAATCTTTCAATCACATTAAACGATAAGTATTATTAATGTTCATCTCATGTTTAGACCATACGTATAAAAGAGGAATGTCCATCACTATGAAGAGCTAGCATTATGACAATAAAGTTAGACTGCGATTGACATTGCCATTAATAGCGACAAGAAGATGTACGATATTAGAATGAGGCCGACAAGATGGACCACGAATTCGAGAAACCATCGATGGCAATGAGAAAAGATTGACTCAATATCAACTCTGGAAGAACTAAAGTTCAAAAGAGAATGGTCATCATGTTTAGAGAATTTAAGACAATTAGCAAAAGGGCAAACGATAGCAAAAGGAAAATGAAGCTAAAGTTGTGACAAGAATGAGAGTTCTAGGAACTCCATGAGACACGATGTTAAGTGTAACATGTTAGAATGCTTACGATTACAACGTATAAAAAGATATGAATATCTCTTGAAAGAGATGAGCTTAGTTAATCAAGGCCGCCATCAGCTTCCGGCGCGCCCGCTATGAATCAAGAACGAATAAATACGATCTTAGACGCTAAACGCTATGCATGAATAAGAGCCTAATGCAATGAATGAAGACAAGCGGAAACGTGCCCGAGAATAATCAAAGCAAGTACGCCGAATACAGCCAGATCCTAAGCGCAACTGCTAGACAAACAATGATTAGAGGCACCACGGTGCCATGAAGAGATACAAGGAAATTATAAGAACGGATATGAGCTACCCGCCTCAATGATTGCGTTAGAGGGTACGAATTTCAAGGATGAAATTCTTTTAAGGGGGTAGGTTTGTAACAGCCATGAAAATCCGTCCTGAAAAATCGAATTATCAATTTTTTTTTAAATAGAAATGTGAGCTACGATTTATTGTTAGCAGCCGAATAATAAGACAAGTATTATATGCGAGCTCGATGATTATTTGAAGTTACCTTATGATATTTTGAAATAATGATAATGTTCAATTAGCTACTAATAGCTATTTAATTAGCTAATATTTAATTAAGAGCTCGACAACTATGTAAACGACAATATCCAGAAATGAGAATAATTGATGAGCTTATGACATGATCCGGAGTATGAATTAGAGCTCTAGCATGATTAGCAATGGCTGATGAATAAGATAAGAGAGCTCAGAAGAGCTATTGAGTAACTACGAATTATACGACGACCGTTGTAGCAGTCTAGTAAAATATAAGAATAGCGAAGGTGCTATTCGTGATGCATGAGTATCGAGCATAATATGATGATGTGACTAAGATGAATTATGTGTTATATGCTCAATGATGTGCTTATGTGTGATTACATGATTGGATATTATGTGAATAGAGGTATAGTACGAATTAGTTAACGAAGTGATCGAGAATCACTTATATGTGAATGGTGATCAATTAATTGGATACCATATGTGTTATTATACATTTTGAAGATCAAGATTAATACATAGCATGAGATATTAGAATATGAGTGAGCACCAAGTAATAAAAATAGTGGGAGAAATATACACTTGTGCACAAGTGCACAAGTGTCACACAAAGAGAAGGAGTATACTAAGTATAAATAGCAAATGGTCAACCCAAGTTGTCATTTCCTTTAGCTAAACCAAGCTCTGGAGAGAGAGGCTCCTCCTTCTCTCAAGAATTCCGGCAGCCCTCCTCCCTATTTTCTGCCGGTGCCGCCACTTCCTTGAGTTTTCCGGCCGCCGGAAAACCGCCAACCACCACCAATCTCTACCACATTTTATACACAGCTTCCTCTCCACTCCTAGATCACGATTATGGTGGTAGATTCATGATCAAGAGGCTGCAAGTGGCTCATGCAAGGGTCGAAAGTTCGATCAAGTTCCAATTTTGAAATTTCTTGAAGAACAATCGGTAAAAGTCTCTCTCTTGTTATTCTAAGCTTGATTCTATGTTGTAGACATTGATATGAACTTGAAAAATGATGAGATGAATTCGGCCCTTAGGATAAAAGTTGATAGATCATGTCAATTCTTTCATATTGAACTCCTTACGATCTTGCGAGTACATTGATGTAAATTTTACAGGAATTGATCGGCTAAAACTTTGATTCCTCTAAGGCCGAGCCTCTAAACCTTTCATATGTTGATGTTCATGCTTCTATCTTGATGTTTCCAGCCTTGTTTCATGAATATATAGTTCATAGGATGATGTTTATGTTGATGACTTTCAAATAGGATCATTGTCCAATTTTTCTAGATTTTACCCCTGCTCTTGTGAGCTCAATTTCGAGAAATCTATGACATATATTGGCTTAATTCTTTTATAATATTGAAATTCATGATCTTAGGTTTCTATTGATATGTCACACTCCTTCATCAAAGTTCATATGGGCTCACAATCACATTTCAAAGTTGACATGTACATTCTGGAAATTCTGGGCAAGTGTTGTTACCCTCGAACTTGATCCCCAATTTTCACATTGATCCATTGTTTATCTTAAGAACTGGAAAACATGAAAGTTTTTCTTCATTGCCTGACCTTTCTATTGATATAAAGTGCACCCCGAATAATCAAATATCTCGCGAGTTATCTTAGCTCAAAGTCAGTACCTTGAACTCGCCTATTTCCAGTATCAAGAATCTAAGTCCTTCAATGATAAATTGATATCTCAAAATTCCCGCGTGCATATTTCCCAAATTTTAGATATGTTATAGCACAATGTCTAAACTATGTTATCACCAAGTTATGCCCTGTTTCACTTGGCCAATTTTGAGAATGAATCATTCTTCCAAAGTGTCATCAAGTATTCTTCATTGATGAAACAGTGGCAAAGAATGTCTCATAGCTCATCATGTGTTCAATTCTGGATCTTAAGATTAATACCACATGAAAGCTTATCTTGCTATCTATCTATTCATAGGCCTTGTGCCTTCATTGATGTAACGCCCCGACCCCCAGGGCGTGTAAAAATGTACCTCGGAGGCCGGGTCGCTACTGGTGGAATGCTAATTAATTTAATTGACTTGAGTGAACTCGACATATATTTATTAAACGAAAAATTCAAAAAGGGAAGAACAAGGAGAAATGACAAGTTATTTGTTTAAGTGATGATGGGAATGCTATCAAACAAGAAAGGAAAAGGGCTATCCTTCATTATCAAACAACTTGATAAGGACCTTACATAAACAGCATGACTCTTGAGTATATATATATAATCTTGAATGGATGTCCTATAATGACTTCATTTACTAGGGTTCAACATATTGAACATGAAGCATAACATGGTAGACTTTGTTCATCAACTTAACATATTAAATATTCTTCATAACAGCGGAAACATAGTTGTGGCACGTAAATGAAGACACGTGTCGCGGGGCTACAACCGTAATATCCCTTCACCTCGGCCCACCTCCATTCATCTCTCGCAACCAGTTACCTGCATGTTTAGAAATACGCACAGGGGTAAGTACATTGATTGTACTCAGTGAGCTCGCCCCAAAAACAATGCCACATATGGCTATAGAATAGACTTGCCCATTTGTTGCAACCTCGGGGGTTTTAGGAAAGAACCCGAGTTGCCATTTTGAAATCAATCTTTACATGCTCTTACTTTCTACATGATCATGATTGAAAAACATATGCCGGAAATTTAATTATGACATACCCAAGTCTACGAGTTAGAAATGTGCCGTGAGGTTGGCCACCCTCTCGAGCACCTTACCGTTCTTCGTGCGCACACCCGTTGATACCTTCATCAGAGGGCCGATATCATTCTGCTGTAAGAGTAGACTGGTAGAATGTATGTATAAAAGTGGCAAGTCTAACATTCAAACATATCTTTCATGCATAACTTGAATCATAACATGTATTTAGCAAAACATTTATCATATAGGAAAGTAGAGCTCACTCTTTCACAGCAATAGATTAGGGTTGATCTTCTGCTCGTACTTGTCTCCTTGGACTCCTTGACTAGTACCTTTGATCAAGCACATAAGTAATTAACACTAGTCTTATTCATATATGCTAATCACTATCAACCCTTAACTTCTTTGTCTATACATAGCTTATTTATCTTGACTTATCATTTTAACTTGTGCTTCATCTTGTTACCCTTATGCTTTAGCTCATCTTATACTTAACCTCATACCCTCAGAGGTATGGAGATGGATTGAAGATGAAGGGATCATGTGATAAGAGTTCAACATTAACTCGGTTCAACAAAGAAGCAATACTGCGATGCTTTAGGAAATAATTTATTTCTCATAATCAGCTAGGCAAAACATAGTACAAATTGGTGACATATGAGTCAAGGCATATGACTTGAACATGTTTAACTTTCAGAGACAATGCACGTGGGAATTTGGAGAAATGATCAAATCCCTTAGTAATTTACACTCTGAAAAACTGGATATGAACCGGTTTGAACAGCTCACTTCGAGCTAGGATAACTCATGCTATACTTAACCTCTCAGGTCGTGCCACATATCAATAGAAAGAGGAGACAATGAAGAACAACTTTCATATTTTCCAAATCCCGAGAAGATCAAAGGATCATAGGTAAAATCGGGCATAATAAATGTTGGTAAATTCATGTTCAAGAAGTTGGCAGGTTCGACACACAATTTTCAAATTAACATTGTGATCTCATATGAGCACGTATGGGGGCGTGCGACCTACCATTAGAAACCTGAGAACACAGACTTCATCATGGGAAAATAATTCAACTCAAAATGTTAAGTATTCGCATCAAATCATGCTAGCAAATGCAAGGGTATTTTCTGGAAATTTGAACATTAATTGCCTTTACAATCTATCAACATAATTGTCACGACCGCACTTTGCTAAATAAATAGCTAAGCTTGGTAATTCGTGACTATAAATAAATGAATGGATAAGGTGCCAGAAATATAATAGATTAAGGAATTTTACTCGTTCATTCCCCTCTTAGATAGATTAACGATACGACTTGTTCAAGAGTTGCTAGTATTGTCACGATTCTGACTTAAGGATACATCCATTCAGAGTGTACGCAGCGGAAGTGAATTAAATAAAATACATGTATGAAGACATGTATTACCAAGAGACTTTCAAGACTACTATAATTGAGTTCGACAAGACACCGCCGGTCACTTCGCTTCACCTGCTCAACCTGCACATCGGAAATAATGTACAGGGCTGAGTACAAGAGTACTCAGTGGACACGTGCCCAAAAGATTTATAATTGCCAGCCATATATAGTGAAGCATAGGTTTTTCTTAAAAGTCTATGTTCACTAAAATCCTTTGTGATCATAAAATCGTTTGCGCGAACTAAGTTTTAGTGTAATCCACCATATCTGAGCTGTGTGACCGAGGAGGTGGCCACCTTACTCGTCACTTGATCGATTGTCACACTAGACAATACGATCACTGTGTACACTAATCCAAGTATAGCAGCTGGCCATACAAGGATCCGAATTCGATTAAGTAATATTGGTATAACCAATAACAGATAGGCATCAATACAAAATCAAAACATTTTATGGCATGGAAATACTTTTAAAAGAGCTATATTATTTAATAAAACATGCTTTTTGTTTTATAGAAAGCCCACCTCGTCTGCTTTTCTGCTGCTAATGAACTTTTGCACCTCCTTGGCTACTGCTCTTTCTTCGCTTGACCTTCGTTTAGAGATCGAAATAAGATTCTCGTTTATCGATATAAATTATCGAAATTAATTCTAATCTTATGTTTATTCGATCTTAACTCCAGTAACGTTGTTACTGCTATCTAGGCTCGATTTGTCTACTCCGTTATGTGAACGGATTATGAGAGAAATATGTCATAAATAAATCATTAATCGATTTATTGTAAATCTTGGATTTAAATTAATTGAGAACTTCTCAATTAGTTAATCTTAATTGTTCCACTGATTAGCTTAATCAATTTGATCTCGCTTAATAGTATTGGCTTAATAAACTTATTTCTATAAGTTAATTAAATAATTCATTTAAGAATTAATAACCCCTAAATTTTTATTATAGAGGTAAAATAATTTGATTTGTGGTATCTTAATCCACATAATTAATCAAGGTTAAGAAAATTCTCAATCTATTCAACTTGTTGTTATAAGTTAATTAAGAATTTTAATTCGCTTAAGAACTATGAATTTTTTAATTGTAGCTGTGTAATTGATTATCTAAATCAATTAACATAAATTAATTAATCTAAGTTAATTAATTTATCATAAGTTAATTAAGAAAATTCATAGAGTAATTCCTTATGAATTATTGAAATCCAATTACGAATTATTTACGATATAACAGTCGAGTCTCGACTCGTATTTTAATATAAGGTTTGGGCTCGTAATTAAATAAAGATTCTGACCCAATAACTCGGCCCATTGAATTAAGACTCAGCCCAGCATCTTAGCAAAATCCGGCCCGAAGCTCGACCCAGATCCGGACCGACCCGACCCGCTGGAAACAAACCATATCCCCTTTCTTCCTCCCCCATTTCTCTCGATCAATCACTCTCTCTCTCTCTCTCTCTCTCTCTCTCTCGATCCGCGACTCTCTCTCTCTCGCGACTCCTCCCGTCGCTCTTCTTCCTTGAGTTCTCAATCAGCGACCGGCGGCTCGACCGGCGCCGCCGTCGAGCTACTGCTATCTCTTTCCCTCTCTCTCTCGAATTAATTTCCCCAAATTCCAAGATCCCTAACCCCAGATTTTCGCCCTTATTCTTCTTCTTCCGATTTTTGGTTGAAATCGCCAGCAGCCAACGCCGTCGCCTTCACCTCGCGCCATCTTCTCCGCCATCGGTCTCACCCTCATCCGAAGTCCCCAAATCGAAAACCCTACACGAACGAAATCGTTCCCCAGCTTCATCGCCGACAATCGCTCGACGCCAACGCTGCTGCAGCGTCACCGGAGCCGCCTCCGTTCCCCGACACCACCGCCGCTGTTCCAAAGCCGTTGTCGAGTTCGTGACAGTGTCGCCGCGTCTGCTGGACTTCATCGCCGTTGCTGTTCTACCGCCGTGCCGCGACGGCACTGTTGTCGTCATCATCGTAGAGTCGAGTTCCGCTCGACCTCGCTGAGGCGTTCCAGCCACTTCGAGCTTTCCCCGACTCTCTCTCTAGTTTTGTTTTTTTTTTATTAAGTAAAAAGAAATTACTGATTTCAATTATTCCTTTGCAGGAGAGGCGACAACGGCGAGGAGGTGGCCCCTGCTGCTGCTGTTCGATGCTCGCCGCGGACTCACAACCACTTCAGCTACTGTGGCGTTTTCACCATCGAGGTTACGACCTCGACGGAGGTTAATTTCTGCCCTGCTGTCTACTGTTTTATCCCTCGGTTTAAGTCTCATTTCAGCTTAGGAGTTCTGCGTAGCGTAGGTTAATCTTATGTGAGAGGCAGTGGTATGTTTAATAAGTTTTGGGTTAATGGTTGCACAGAATTTGTCTGTTACTTGCCTTCTTGACAAAACAAAATGAAAATCTGTATCTCTTTTCATTCTCAACCTTGATTTATGAAATCAGTGGTTTCTGTTTCTATGCTTATACTTTAGGCCTAGGTTTATAGTTTATATCCCCACAGCGTGCTACCTATCCTTGTGGGATTTGTGTTCTTAGTTTGGAAATTCAAAGATAGAGATTATGAAAGGCTTGATGACTAGATAGCAGCAACCTGCTCTTGAATTTAAAGTTCAATGTTTACACTAAAACTGAATTGAGATAGTAAGACATGCTTTAATGTTTACTTGTTTTAGCTCTGCAACTGAAGTTGTGAATCTTCTAATCTTACCAATGGTCTAGAACTTGAATAAGGGTGTGAGTATGTTGTGTTGTTACCTAGATAGTGAAGCGGTTGTAGTTGCTTGCTACTTTCTCTCCTTTCTCCTCTGCTTATCTAAGGGCTGCAGCTTCTCCTTCACTCTCACTCTCTGTTTTCTTTCTTTCTCTTCTACTCTTTTTCTTTTAAGTGTTGGTGATTGCTTAAAGTGAGTGGAGTGTGGGTTTGTAGTAGGAAGCTTACATATATATTGGAGTGTCATGCTTATTTACTCTACCACAATCCCCTTAAATCCTCTACTTGTCTTGACTTCCTTGCAGGATTTTGGAGCTGTACAGCAGCTGCTCCATGCTTCTACTGTTGCTGATTGGGCGACAGGGCTGCTCCTGTGGTTGTTAGGGAGGGTATGGAAGAAAGGGGTTGAGTGTTGCTAAGCTTGTATTGGTTAGAGGGATTTGATATCTCTCTTTTCTTATTTCTTTTACTGCTGCCGAGTTGCCCCCTTCTTGTACTAAGTAATTTGATCAACAATTGATCACTCTTAGCTGATTTAATATGTAACTAAATACATATGTTTTTATTCTAATTACTTCAATTAAAGCTGTTTTTATTAATAAAGTATTTTTAGGAATCCCAATCATTATTAATGATTGGGCCTGAATTAATAAGAAAAGGGCTTGGCCCAATTCTGAAATGTTAATGGGTTTGGCCCATTTCCGAAATATAATGGGCTTGGCCCATTTCTACATAACTAATGGCTCGGCCCAAAATTGATAAGTTCTCGTTGTTAGCAATAAGTATTATACTTAGCTTGAATACTTAAATAATAATATCTATTTATTCCAAATAACTTGATAGAGTGTCTAATTAATCTTTATCGATTAATTATGAATATTTAGAGATTAAGTTGCTACTTAATTCTACTCGAGAATTCTTTAATTGAAATAAAGGTATCGACTAGAAGTGAAATTAAATCACTAGAATTTGGAAATTCTTTTCCTTTAATTAAGGATTTAATTTCTAGAATAGAGGAAATTTTACGGGACGTTACAATAATCATCACTCTATGAGCATTATAAACATGGAATGAAGCTGGAATCATCAAGATATAATCAAGAACATAAAAAACTCGAAGGTTTAGAGGTCGGTCATGAAGGGGTTGATGATTCCACCAATTAATTTTCATAAGTCTTACATCAACATAATCGCGAGGAAGTGTAGAGCATGATTATGAAGGAATTATCAACATGCATCAACTTTAACCTTAAGGCCGAACTTCTATCTTGAATTACATGATGCGAATCAACATTTACTAGGTAGATTCATGCTCATTTCAACAAGAAATGAAAGGTTATACCTCAAGAATACAAAGTGTTCGAACAACTCCAACCTTGTCCGAATTCGAAGCTTGCATGAACCACTTCCCATTGTCTAATGAAGATTATGAGGTCGGAAATAGATTCGGGAGGTCGAAAAACATGGGAGGAGATATTTTGGTTGTGATCGGAGGTGGTTGTCGTCGCCGGAGGTGATTTCCGGCGGGAGGAGGGCGGCGGCGGCGATTTCCGATGGGAGGAGAGGCTGCCGGAATTCTAGAGAGAAGGAGGAGCCTCTCTCTCTAGCTTGATGATGGTCTTGAAGGAAATGAAGACTTTTGACCAAAATTTCTATTTATACTTAGCTATAATCCTCCCATTATGTGACACTTGTGCACAAGTGTATTTTCTTCCCACTATTTCTCTTCCTTGGTGATCACTCATACATTATTCTCTCATTCTATGTATTTAATCTTATTCCTATAAATGTATATAAATACATATGGTATCCAATTAATGGATCACCAATCATATGTAAGTGATTCTTGATCACTTCGTCACATAATTCACATTTCACATAATATCACATAACATATAATTATGTTTAGTGTATTTTTGTGTAATTTTTATAGTTTGGTGTGAGTTTGTTTTCGTATGTTTTGTTCATTTTTATGTGTTTGTTTCGTGTGTTTTAGTCAAAGTTGGGTTCGTGAGGAGTTTTGGAAGAGAATAGAGAAAATGAGCACAAGAATGAAGAAATGAGCAAAAAGTGAAGATGAAGTTTGGATGAAATAAATGCATAATATCGAAGAGGAGTTCGATAGGAGCGCATAGGAAAAAACGGCGGTCAATTCCGAGTTCGGACGAAGGAGATATGGCCGAAATAAAAATATTGCGCGCAGCAGGCCGAATACCATACCCAGCGGGGCGCTGGGCCCCAGCGGGCCGCTGGCCGGGTTGACGGGATTTTGTGTTTTATTTCCTTTTCAGACTAGGTTTTCTCAATGCTATATATATGTAATCTTTGGGGAACGAAAATACACTTCTCCTCTCTTATTTTTTAGCCTTTAAAACTCTAGATTAGTTTAGATTAGCTTTTAGATAATTGCTTTGAAGATTATAGCTTTTGGATTCAAGATTTAATTCAAATTCTTCGTTCTTTCTTTCGTCTTCGATTCGTAAATTTAATTTGTGCTCTTAGATTAATTTTACTTGCTTTCTTTACTTGCTTTGATTATTTGCTTTCGTTAGTTTAGATTAATTTGCTAAGATTAGATTTAATTGCTTTCTAGTTTCTTAGATTTATTTTCAAGCATGTTAGGATTAATTGGCTCTAGCTTAGATTTATTTGCTTTCTTTATTGCTTTCCTTTCAATTCATGCCTAGGTAGATTTATTGTTTTCCTCTTAGTTTAATTCTTTTTCCCGGGTGACAGACGGGAATTCTTTCTACGTGCTTTTAATTATTTTTAAGTCTAGGTTAATTTATTTTCTTTCTTTATTTTCAAGTCTAGGATTTAATCAAACTCTAAAACCCCCAATTTTTACTTGTTTTCTTAGGGTCGATAATCACACAATTGGTTTCCCTGTTAAGCTTTCCTTGAGATTCGACTTAGGGTTCATCATACTAGTACTACGATAGACCTAGTCCTATTGCTAGCACTATTTTTGGGTGAAACAAATTACATAGCCACATAACCATATCAGTGAGCACATAATCATATACATCATCATAGTTATCTCATCATATCATTTCTATGCTCATAATCATCGAATAGCACCTTCGCTATTCCCACATTTTACTAGACTACTAGTGTAGCCTTCCGTTATTTCATAATTACTAAGTAGCTCTTCCGAGCTCATTCATCTTATTCTTTCATCATAGCCAATCATGCTAGAGCTCTAAACCTTTCCCCGGTTCGTATTTAGGGTCGTGATGTACTTAAACTTCCCGGAGTATATCTTAATTCATTTTTGAGCTCTTAATGGATCAATAGCTAATTAATATTAATTAGCTCAAAATCATTAATGAAAATCGAACGGCTCGATTTTCCAAAATGGATTTTTGAGGGCTGTTACAATTGATGATCAAATGCTGAAGATATAACAACTTCTTCAAAGTGTGGCAATTCTGCCGAAACTTGATTCAAGCCTTTGATTCATGGTCACTCTTGAGCTATGTTCTTTTAATTCAATCTTGATGATGATCCTTTAAGTGTCTAAATCCCCAATATTCAGTCTCACACCACCTATGCTAAGTAAGATCAAGTGACTAAGTGTAAATGAAAAGTATAAGAGTATGAAGATAATAATTTAAGTTAAGATAAAGATCAAGTATATAAGAGAGGTTAAGTATAAGTATATACATACTTATAAATTAGTATTAACCTATTATGCTGGTAAATAGGTTATGAGCTACGGAGTCAAGGCGATGTGAAAGAGAAGGAGTAATTGCTTGCTTGCTTGATTGCTACCTTACGGTGGGCTTTACTTTCTATATAAATGAAATGATTTTTCATAAGCTCATATGTTATGATTTCAAAAGATATGCATGAGAAGCATGATTTAAATGTTAGACTTGTCATGCTTTTAGCATGCATTACTAGTCTACTTGCAGCTGATGATGGTATCGGTTGCTCAAAACAATATCGGCCCTCCTAATGAAGGTATTAGTTGGGTGTGCGCACGACAACGGTAAGGTGCTCGAGAGGGTGGCCAACCTCTCGGCACAACTCTAAACTGTAGACTTGGGTATGTCATGATTTTTGCGCGCGCATTGTAATGCCGCGACTCCCAGGGCATGTAAAAATGCGCCTCAGAGACCGGGTCGCTACTGGTGGAACGCTAGTAAACTTATTTGGCTTGAGTGAGGAGGACCTTTATTTATTTAGCGAATGATTAAGAAGGAAATACGAGCTTATTGAGTGAGGAAGGTGATGGGAAAACTATCAAACAAGAAAAGAAAAGGGTAATTCTTCATTGTCAAACAACATGATAAAGACCTTGATTAAACAACATGACTCTATGGATTATGATTTGAACAAATGTCCTATAAGGACTTCATTCACTAGGACTCAACATTCGAGCATGAAGCACAACATGGTAGACTTAGTTCATTAACATAACATATTAAACATTCTTCATATCAGCGGAAACATAGTTGTGGCACGTGTATGAAGACACGTGTCACGGGGCTACAATCATAATATCCCTTCACCTCAGCCCTCCTCCATTCATCTCTCGTAACCAGTTACCTGCGTGTTTAGAAATACGTACAGGGGTAAGTATATTGATTGTATTCAGTGAGCTCGCCCCAAAAACAATTACATATGGCTATAGAATAGACTTGCCCATTTGTTGCAAGCCCGGGGGTTTTGAGAAAGAACCCGAGTTACCTTTTTAAAATCAATCTTTACATGCTCTTACTTTCTACATGATCATGATTGAAAACATATGCCGGCAATTCAAATATGACATACCCAGTCTACGAGTTAGAAGTGTGCCGAGAGGTTGGCCATCCTCTCGAGCACCTTATCGTTCTTCGTGCGCACAACCACTGATACCTTCATCAGAGGGCCGATATCATTCTGCTGTAAGAGTAGACTGGTAGAATGCATGTATAAAAGTGGCAAGTCTAACATTCAAACATATCTTTCATGCATAACTTGAATCATATCATATGCTTTAGCAAAACATTTATCATATAGGAAAGTAGAACTCACTCTTTCACAGCAACAAGCTAGGATTGATCTTCTGCTCGTACTCGTCTCCTTGGACTCCTTAACTAGTGCCTTTAATCAATCACATAAGTAATTAATACTAGTCTTAATCATATATGTTAACCATTATCAACCCTCAGCTTCTTTATCTATACTTATCTTGTATATCTTAACTTATCCTTCATCTTGTTACCCTTGTGCTTTAACTCATCTTACACTTAACCTCATAACCTAAAAGGTATGATGATGGATTGAAGATGAAGGGATCATATGATAAGGGTTCAAAATGAACTCGGTTCAACAAAGAAGCAATTCTGCGATACTTTAGAAGATAATTTATTTCTCATATTTGGCAAGGTGAAACATTGTACAAATTGGTGACATAGGAGTCAATGCATATGACTTGAACATATTTAAATTTCAGAGACAATGCACGTGGGAATTGGGAGATATGATCAATTCCCTTAGTAGTTTACACTCTGAAAAATTGGGTATGAGCAAGTCTGAACAGCTCACTTCGAGCTAAGATATCTCACGCTATACTTAACTTCTCAGGTCGTGCCATATATTAATAGAAATAGGAGACAATGACGAATAACTTTTATGTTTTCCAAATCCCGAGATGATCAAAGATTCATAAGTAAAATTGGGAATAATAGAGTTGGTAAATTCGCGTTCATGAAATTGGCAGGTTCGACACACAATTTTCAAATTAGCATTGTAATCTCATATGCGTACGTATGGGGGCATGCGACCTACCATTAGAAACCTGAGAACACGAACTTCATCATAGGAAAATAATTCAGCTCAAAATGTTTAGTATTCGCACGGAATCATGCTCGCAAGTGCAAGGGTAATTTTTGGAAATTTGGACATGAATTATCCTTGAAACCAACTACCATAATCATCACCCTAAGAGCATTTTAAACATGGAATGGAGCTGGAATCATCAAGATGTAATCAAGAACACCATAACCTAGAAGGTTCAGAGGTCGGTTATGAAGAGGTTGATGATTCCATGATTCTTACATCAACATGCTTCGAATTTACTCTAGAGCAAGAATATGAAGAAAGTTTCAACATGCATGACACTTTCACCTAAGGCCGAATTCAAACCATGATTTATCAAGTCTAGATGATCATCTCTAACTTAGATTCATGCTTAGAATGTTGAAGGGAAGAACTTTACCGATTGATTTTCAAGAAAACTCGAAAGTTGAAGCTTGATGAGAATTCAATCCTTGCATGCTCAATCTCCAGCCATCAAATCACGAATTGGATGTCATAAATGGAATTCGAACGGCTAATTAAATTAAATATAATATTAATTAGCTCAAAATCATTAATGGAATTCGAACGGCTCGATTTTCCAAGATGGATTTTTGAGGGTTGTTACAACACTACCCCCTTAAAAGAATTTCATCCTTGAAATTTGTACCCTCTTAAAATAGCTCGGGGTAGGCTGCCCTTATCTTTTCTTCGAGCTCCCATGTAGCTTCCTCGACACCGTGGTGTCTCCATTACACCTTGACCATCGGGATGGTCTTGTTTCGAAGTTCCTGCTCCTTGCGATCCAAAATGCATTTGGGTCGTTTTTCATATTGTAAATC
The DNA here is from genome assembly GCA_001642375.2 of Mentha longifolia. Taxonomy (NCBI): domain Eukaryota; kingdom Viridiplantae; phylum Streptophyta; class Magnoliopsida; order Lamiales; family Lamiaceae; genus Mentha; species Mentha longifolia. The sequence goes on from CM038114.1 coordinate 34,052,945, forward strand.
AGGCTCGGGCACGATTTCTTCACGCTTGATAACGTGACTTGGATCGTAAACGTACTTGTGCAATTACGATACATGAAGCACGTCATGAACATTGCTGAGCGCAGGCGGTAGTGCTAGATGGTATGCAGCTGATCCGATCCTCTCGAGGATCTCATAGGGTCTGATAAAATGTGGCTTGAGTTTTCCTTTCAACCCGTATCGGGTGATCCTTTTTCGTGGTGCAACTTTCAAGAAGACTTTGTCTCCTACATCGAAGCTAAGCTTGACTCTTCGTGTGTCAGCGTACTTCTTTTGTTGATCTTGGGCCTCCTTCATTCTTTGGCGTATTTGCTTGATGATCTTGATCATCTTCTCGACCGCTTCGGGTCCAAGCGCCTTGCGTTCTCCAACGTCGTCCCAATAAAGTGACGACCTGCATTTTCTACCATACAAGGCTTCATAGGGAGCCATCCCTATGCTTGCCTGATAGCTATTATTGTACGCAAATTCTATCAAGAGTAAAATCATTTCCCACTTCTTGTCTTTGTCGAGTAGGACGGCTGGAATCATGTCTTCAAGGGTCTGAATTGTCCTTTCTGATTGCCCATCGGATTGCGGATGATATGCAGTGCTAAAGTTGAGCTTCGTACCCAACTCTTGTTGTAGGCTCGTCCAAACTTTGGAGGTGAACTTTGAATCTCGATCGGACACGATCGACTTTGGCACACCATGAAGACGAATGATCTCTTGCACGTAGATCTTGGCTAGTTGATTGGCTCCATAAGTTTCCGGTATCGGAATAAAATGAGCGCTCTTTGTCAGCCTATCAACCATCACCCATATGGCCGTATTGCCTTGCCTAGTTCTAGGCAACTTCGTAATGAAGTCCATAGCTATGTCTTCCTATTTCCACTCGGGAACTTCTAGGGGATGCAATTGACCATAAGGCCGTTGGTGGAGGAACTTGACTTGTTGACATACTAAACATCATTCCACAAAGTCGGCAATATCTCGTTTCATCCCGGGCCAATGGAAGTTTTGCTTTAAATCGAGGTACATCTTCGTACCCCTGGGATGAGCCGAATATAAGGCACTATGAGCCTCATTCAAAATTTCCTTCTTTAATTCGAGGTCATTTAGCACCGAGATTCTATTCTTATAAAGGATAGCGTTATCCTTGGCCGTGCTATAATCTTTAACTTGCTCCGTTCTAATTCGGAGGCGCAACTTTTCTAACTTTTCATATTTCCTTTGGGCTTCTATGATTCTAGAACGTAAATCAGGCTCTACCACTAGTGCTGCTAGTGTGCTACCCACCATTCGTGGTGGTACAATTGTTTCTATTCTTATCTTTTCTAGCTCACCTACGAGCTTTTCATTTTTTGTAAGGACACATCCTAATGAGGACTGTTTCTTACGACTTAACGCATCAGCGACAACATTAGCCTTCCCTGGGTGGTACTTGATTTCACAATCATGATCTTTGACTAACTCTAGCCATCGTCTTTACCTTATGTTGAGGTCTTTCTATTCAAAGAAATACTGAAGACTCTTGTGATCGGTGTAAATTTCACATCGTGACCCGTATAAGTAATGCATCCATATCTTTAAAGCATATACTACCGCGGCTAACTCTAAATCATGAGTTGGGTAGTTAACTTCATACGGTCTCAATTGTCGAGACGTATAAGCTATGACTCTTCCATCTTGCATTAAAACACATCCTAGACCTTCTTTGGATGCGTCGGTATACAAAGTATACCCCTTTCCCGTTTCTGGAATGGTTAGCACCGGAGCTGTGGTTAACATTTGCTTGAGCCTTTGGAAGCTCGTTTCACATTTTTCAGACCATTCAAATTTTACTCCTTTGCAGAGTAACTGTGTCATTGGTCTCGCTATCTTCGAGAAGCCATTGATGAATCGCCAGTAGTACCCGCCCAGTCCTAGGAAACTGTGAATTTCATTTTTAGTGGTTGGAGACTTCCACTCGCTAACTACTTGGATCTTGGCCGGATCTACCTTGATTCCTTCTTTATACATTATGTGTCCTAGGAAATTTACTTTCGGTAGCCAAAATTAGCATTTGCTAAACTTAGCATACAACTTTTCTTTCCTTAGCTTCTCTAAGGTCAATCTCAAATGTTGCTCGTGTTCTCTCTTCGTTCTTGAATAAATCAAGATATTATCTATGAATACTAAAACAAACTTTTCCAAGTATTCATGTAAAACTCTGTTCATGAGATCCATGAACACTGCTGGCGCATTTGTTAAGCCAAATGGCATCACTACAAACTCGTAGTGTCCATATTGTTAGTGTATAGAGACGTACTGTACACTTGCTCCCTTCAATTTTTTGGCCCACGTTTTAGGCCCATGTCGATCCTAAAGGTTTTAGGGTTAGGGCTCGGTTATTAGATTTAAATAGCCGCATTCTCATTGTAATCATCATCCGAAAATATAGTGAAAATCCCTGGCTTGGTAGCGCCCCCAGACGTAGTCATTCGTGACAAACTGGGTAAACAATTACGTGTATTTTTTCTTGCTTTCGTATCAATTATTGCGTTTATTTTATAACAACTGGTATCTAGAGCAAGGTTCGGTGGGACAGATACGATGGCTGAAGGAAGAACGCCGTTGGAGAAATTCGAGGGTACGGATTTCAGATTCTGGAAATTACAGATTGAAGATTACCTGTATGGTAAAGATCTGTATCAACCGCTAGGAGAAAAGCCAGCAGACATGAAGGACGCAGATTGGAATTTGCTGGATAGGAAGGCGATGAGCGTGGTTCATTTGTCGTTGTCCAGAAATATCGCCCTTCATACATCCAAAGCCAAGACCACGAAGGAGATGCTGGAGATATTATCAGATATGTACGAGAAACCATCAGCAGCGAACAAGGTTCATCTGATGAGACGTCTTTTTAATCTAAAGATGTCAGAAGGCATAGCAGTAGCAGATCATCTCAACGAGTTCAATTCAATAACGACGCAATTGAGCGCGGTTGAGATCAAGTTCGACGATAAAGTTCAAGCCCTAATTTTGCTGTCTTCTCTACCAGAAAGCTGGAGTGGAACAGTTACAGCAATAAGTGCTTCGGCAGGGAAGGAGAAGCTGAAGTTTGATGAAGTCTGAAACTTGGTTATGAGCGAAGAAATTCGCAGAAAGGAATCGGGTGTTGCTTCAGGATCAGCCTTAAATACAGAGAACAGGGGCAGGATGAACTTAAGGTCGAAGTCAAACCGGGGAAGATCGAGGTCGAAATCAAGAGGCAAGAGCCATGGAAAGAAGGATAGGAGCTCGATTCAATGTTGGAACTGTGAAGAGTACGGGCACTTCAAGAGCCAATGTGAGGAGCCGATCAGAGACAAGAAGGATCACAAGGAGAAGAAATCTGCAAATGCAGCTGCAGAAGCAACGGGAAATCTCTTGATCCTGAGTGTGAGCAGTCCTTTGGAGTCGTGGGTTCTAGATTCTGGAGCCTCGTTTCATTCATGCAGTAATGCTGAAGTAATGGAACATTATACTAAAGGAGATTTTGGAGAGGTATACCTTGTTGACGATGAGCCTCTTCAGATCGTGGGAAAAGGAGATGTAAAGATCACCACACCAAATGGAACTGTCTTGAAGCTGAACGGTGTCAGACACATACCTGGTTTGAAGAGAAATTTGCTTTCAATTGGGCAGCTTGACGAAGAGGGTTACGTTGTAACATTCGGCTGCAGAAACTGGAAGATAACGAAGGGAGCTATGCTGGTTGCCAGAGGAAAGAAAGAGGGTACGTTGTACGTTACAACGAACTCGAAGGATAGCATTGATGTTGCTGCTACAGCTAACAATGCAGATTTGTGGCACTGTCGTCTTGGCCACATGAGTGAGAATGGAATGAAGGAGCTGTGCTCGAAGGGAAAGCTGCCCGGCCTGAAAACAGTTGAAGTTGGCTTATGTGAGGGTTGCATATTCGGGAAGCAGAAGAGAGTAAGTTTCTCGAAGGGTGGCAGAGCTTTGAAACCTCAAAAGTTGGACTTAGTTCACACCGACCTTTGGTGGCCAGCAGAAGTGAAGTCCCTTGGTGGATCCGCTTACTATATCACTTTCATCGACGACTCCACAAGGAAGGTATGGGTTTATTTTCTTAAGAATAAATCTGATGCTTTTGATGCTTTCAGGAGGTGGAAAGCCCTTGTAGAAACTGAGACAGGTTTGAAGTTGAAGTGTTTGCGGTCCGATAATGGAGGAGAATATGAACTGCAAGAGTTCAAGAGATATTGTGCTGAGAATGGGATTCGTATGGAGAAGACTACGAAAGGAACTCCACAGCATAATGGAGTGGCAGAACGTATGAACAGAACACTGAATGAGCGTGCCAGGTGCATGAGGGTGAAGAGTGGCTTGCCAAAGACATTTTGGGCGGATGCAGTCAACACAGCAGCATTCCTCATCAACCGAAGTCCAACAATCCCGTTGGAGAATGGCCTACCGGAGGAAAGATGGACGGTAAACAGGTAAATCTATCTTACCTACGCGTATTTGGATATGTTGCTTATGTTCATATTGATCCTGTTGATCGGAGCAAGTTGGATGCAAAATCTGTTAAATGTACATTTGTTGGATATGGTGGTGATGATTTTGGATATAGATTCTGGGATGAAAAGAATCGAAAGATATTTCGTAGTCGAGATGTCATATTCAATGAACAGGTTTTGTACAAGGACAGGTTGAGTCATCAAGGTGCTGATGGAGAGAACAGTCAAGTCATTGACTTAGATATCTCCAACTCGGGTGGGAGCCGTGGAATTCAGGATGAAGAAGTTGAGGTTCAAGGGGAACCTAGTACTCCACCACCGCAGCCGAGAGAGCCTCGAAATCGTAGGCCACCTAATAGGTATTCACCATCCAATTATTATCTCCTGTTAACTGACGGTGGTGAACCTGAGAACTATGCAGAGGCAATACAGGTGGCAGACAAGTGCAAGTGGAAACTTGCAATGGATGATGAGATGCAGTCTTTATTATCCAACAAGACTTGGGATCTAGTTGAGCTCCCGAAGTGGAAGAAGACGCCTTTACACAGTAAGTGGGTCTACCGAATCAAACAAGAGGCAGATGGTAGTAAACGCTACAAGGCCAGACTGGTTGTGAAAGGATTTGAGCAGCGCTACGGCATTGACTATACTGATGTATTCACTCCTGTTGTGAAGTTGTCAACAATTCGAGTGGTGTTGAGCATGGTGGCTGCAGAGAGGTTGTTATTACATCAGATGGATGTGAAGACAGCCTTCCTTCATGGCGACTTGGAGGAGGACATATACATGACACAGCCAGAGGGGTATGAATCTGAAGGCAAAGAAAAGCTTGTGTGTAAACTGAAGAGGAGCTTGTATGGGTTGAAACAAGCACCAAGGCAGTGGTACAAGAAATTTGATGGTTTCATGCATGAAATCGACTATGTTAGATGCCACAACGACCATTGTTGTTACTACAAGAAGTTCGACAACAGTTATCTCATCTTGCTGCTATACGTTGATGATATGTTGATTGCGGGAGCAAGTGCAGTTGAGATGGATAAGTTGAAGAAACAGTTATCAGAAAGATTCTCCATGAAGGATCTTGGAGAGGCTAAGCAGATTTTGGGCATGCGAATCGAGCGAGAAAAGGCGGCAGGCAAGTTGTTTCTTTCACAAGCCGAATACATTCAGAAGGTCTTGGAAGGATTCAGGATGCAGGATGCGAAGCCAGTGAATGTCCCGTTGGGTAGTCACTTCAAGCTAAGCAAGAGAGATTCGCCAAGCAGCAAGGAGGAGCGTGCTCAAATGCAGAATGTCCCATATGCTTCAGCAATTGGTAGTATCATGTATGCAATGGTGTGTACTAGACCAGATATTGCGCATGCGGTGGGAGTAGTGAGCCGGTTTCAGGGTGATCCGGGAAAACGACATTGGGAGGCAGTTAAGTGGATCTTACGGTACTTGCGAGGTACCACTGGCAAAGCTTTGTGCTTTGATGGGAAAAATGTTGAGCTGGCTGGTTATGTTGATGCAGACTTAGCATCAACTGATCTTGATGGAAGAAGAAGTACCGCGGGATATGTGTTTACATATAAAGGTACAACAATATCATGGCGCTCCAAGCTGTAGAAGTGCGTTGCTTTGTCTACTGCTGAAGCTGAGTATGTGGCAGTGACAATGGCGAGCAAAGAGATGGTGTGGTTGCAAAATTTGTTGAGTGAACTAGGGAAGGAGCATGGAAATAGCATCCTCTACAGCGACAGTCAGAGTGCTATCTTCTTGGCTAAGAATCCGGCATTTCATTCGAGAACAAAACATATTGAGCTGAAATACCACTACATTCGTCATCTTGTGGAAAGGAAGATCTTGCAGTTGGAGAAGATCCTTGGAAGTGAGAACCCAGCTGACATGTTGACTAAGGTTGTAACCTTAGAAAAGTTGAAGCTTTACATAGCTTCAATGAGCCTTGGAACTTGAAGATGAAGGCTAGGCGCTGCCATGCAGGAATGGGGAAGAAGTGAAGAAGAGATGGTTATGTGAGAAATCAGTCTCTAGGTGGGAGATTGTTAGTGTATAGAGACGTACTGTACACCAGGCCCAAATACCGGCGATCCAACTCGCCGCTGAGTTGGACGGGGGTTCGGGGGCGGCTTTAGGCCCATGTCGATCCTAAAGGTTTTAGGGTTAGGGCTCGGTTATTAGATTTAAATAGCCGCATTCTCATTGTAATCATCATCCAAAAATATAGTGAAAATCCCTGGCTTGGCAACGCCCCCAGACGTAGTCATTCGTGACGAACTGGGTAAACGTTACGTGTGTTTTTTCTTGCTTTCGTATCAATTATTGTGTTTATTTTATAACACATATCTCGTTCTAAACGCAGTCTTTGGGATATCTTCCTCCCTGATCTTCAATTGGTGGTATCCAGACTTGAGGTCAAGTTTGGAGAACACACTTGCTCCCTTCAATTGATCGAATAGATCATCTATCCTTGGCAAAGAATATTTATTCTTGAGGGTAAGCTTATTCAATTCTCCATAATCGATACACATCCTCATAGTTCTATCTTTCTTCCTGACGAATAGAACTGGTGCTCCCCAAGGAGACACGCTTGGCCTAATGAATCCCAGTTCTAGAAGTTCTTGGAGTTGAATCTTCAACTCTTGCAATTCCTTCGGAGCCATTCAATATGGTGCTTTAGAACCTGGTGCTGCCCCGGGCTCTAAGTCGATAGTGAATTCAATTTGCCTATTTGGCGGCAACCCTGGTAGTTCTTTAGGAAATACGTCTGGGTATTCCCTTACTACTGGTACATCTTTTAATCTTTTCTCGCATCTTTCTCTTGGTTGAGATACACCATGTAGACTTGTGCTTTGTCGTTCTTCATTAGTTTCTAGACTTGTAGGGCTGAAATCAATGGTACGCCCTTCCTGTCCATCTCAATACCATAGTAACATGTGGGTGCTTCTCCTGGTCGTTGGAATGATAGTTTTCGTTGTTCACATTGAATCAGTGCATGATTCTCAGCTAACTAGTCCATTCCTAGTATTATATCCGTATCCCACATGTGCATTATGCTTAAAGATTTAGCCCTAAGTTTTAAGGTTCCCATTGTGAATTATACTTTGGGGCATATCTCTTTTACATCGAAAACATTTCCTACGAGTGTCGTGACACATAGGTTATTTCTAGATCTTTCTCTTTTAAGTTCGAAGTTATCTACACATGTTGCAGCAATAAAGGAGTGTGATGTTCCCGTATCAAAGAGAACCACAATAGGAATTCCATTTAACGACCCCATACCTGCTAAGTTGCCGGTATCCTTCTGAGGTTGTTTCCTTGTCAATGCGAAGGCTTGCTGGTGGTGTGGCTGTCCGGACTGAGGCTACAATTGCACGTCCGGGAGAGGTAGAGGTGCCTGTGGGGGTGCTTGGCCTTGCGCCTCTGTGGTGTATGTTGTTAAGGCCTTCATGGACTGTTTTCCTTATGGCGTGTTACTTGGGAATCTAGTCCCACTAGACTCTCCCTTCTTTTGCTTGTAAGGGCAATGCGAGGCGTAATGGCCTACCTGGCCGCATGCATAGCAACTGTTGCTACCTTTCTTACAGACTCCAGAGTGTGCCTTGCCACACTTTGGACAGTTGGGTATCTTGTCCTGATTTGGAGTCGACTTTGGTTGACCTTGGTTTGGGGGTTTAAGCTGATTCTGAGGTTGGAAGTTCACATTCTTCCATTGCTTTTTGTTTTGAAAGTTTTGGAAAGGGTGACGGTTATCCGATTTTCTTTTGGAGTTTGAAAAGTTTAAGGGTATCATGAAGTTGGGTGGAAAAGGGAAAGGCTGAGAAACTGGCTTATCGGCGCCCATGGCTAGTTCGATATCTAAAGCTTTGTTCAAGGTCTCAGCATAAGTGAGTGTGGTTTGACTAGCGAGGATAACTCGGACCTCTTGTCGAAGTCCGTCCCAAAATGCATCAGCTTTCTTTTCTTCAGTATCCACCGTGTATGGCGCGTATCTAGCTAGCGCACAAAACTCTCGATCGTATTCTGCGACCGTCTTTTTCCCTTGCTTCAGACTTGCGAACTCGATCTCCTTCTGCTTGCGATAGCTTCGTGGAATGTACCTCTCTAGTAGCTCACTCTTGAACTGCTTCTATGTGAAGTTTTCTAGTTGTTCGGGACTTAAGGTCTTCTGGCTTGATTCCTACTAGAAGTCAGCGGGTCCCTTGAGTTGGAAGGAAATGCATAGTAGGCGTTCCTTGTCATTACATCCTAGGAATCGAAAGATCCTATCCATGGCTTGTAGCCATTCTTCAACTTCCGTCGGTTAGCCTGAACCGGTGAACATCGGAGGATTCTGTCTAAGAAAAACTTCAGCTACTTTCCTTTCCGCACGTGGAAGTATGTTGCCTTGATTCACCGTTCATTCCTCCTCCGTGGGGTTTCCTTGATCATCATTATTGTGATCCTCATTACATGGATTCTCGGCATCATACGTTAATGTTCGTCGCGTAGATCGTGCCATACTGAAATATACATGTAGGTTTCTTTCAAGAACAATTAATAGGATTTATCGAAGGTGTAAGACATTAGGTTCATGAAAGAAATTTGGAATTCAACGAACATGTAGAGGCAATAGCAAGATTCAATCATTCAAGGAAAATTACCTCTTTAAGGACTTTAATATTTAATACTGGTAAAATTTCGCCAATTAATGGCTGGACAATTCATCGCGATCGCTATCGCTTAAGGTTCTTAACACATTTCTACGTTCACATTCGAACTAGCTTGCTTACGACATACTAATATATACTTTGGTGACACAGGACATCACGTTCTTACTAGCCCTTAGGCTTTACATCATTATTTATTATTTATGTACTTAGGTTTCTGCTCGAGTCCCATCACTCGTCATTTGAATTTGGATTGCCTTCCGGAGCTCGATCTCCAACATCATTTGGAGAGTTTGGTGGCCCTGGCACGGGCTCTTGGGGTGGAGGGTTTGTATTTACAGCTGGAGGGAATCCATGAGTTAGAAACCTAGTAACGATCGTGGCTACCATGCCGGGAAGATCTCCCTCTTCCATTCCTCGTGGAGTCATGTAAGCATAGTCGTTGATTATGTCAGTGGCCCACTCTTGCCACTCAACTGGCATTCCTATGATCATTTGGAAGATTCCTTCCCATCCAGCTACACTGTACTGTCGTACTACATTCCACTTCTGATGGAACTTCAGTAAGTACACACCCAGGGTTTGGCTAGGCTTCATTCGATAGGTATAGAAGGTTACAAGAGCTGGTGCTATCCTTGGCCTAATGGCCAGCATTCTACGTACAGTCAGCTTGGTACGAACCATCCTATCATGATAGACATCAGTTGCTAAGGCATTTTAAATCAAGGCTTAAACGTGTGCCAATAGGCATCTACTTACATACCTTAGCGATGGTATCGTACGTTATTTACTTCTAACATTCTTACCTTTATCGGCTTGTGCCTCAGTAGGTATCTCCTATTATTTCTATCATCATCATCATTCACAAGCTCGATACATAGTTTAGCACAGCTCATAAGCATGTTCATATTCTTCACATCCACATGTATCTCATGTCATCACTCATCATGCAGCACATATTATCAATTTGCTAACATCAATATGCATCTTCCGGCAGATAGTAGCATGCTAATCATATCATCATGATCATGTGCATATACTAATTCACATTGTTCAAGCACTTCACATAACATCACATTTATCAATTTTGGGTGCGGCTCAATCTTTAAAACTCACATATTTCTTTGTTGAAAACAATTTACCTGGATAGCGGAGGATGAAGGAGTGCAGAGCCTTGGGATATTACTCTTCTTATATCAGTCTAATGGAACTAATTAGACCGAACATAGAAAGAAGACACAGTCTGAGAGCACGAACTGCTCTGATACCATTCTGTAACGCCCCGACCCCCAAGGCATGTAAAAATGCACCTCGGAGACCGGGTCGCTACTGTTGGAATGCTAGTAAACTTATTTGGCTTGAGTGAGCACGACCTTTATTTATTTAACGAATGATTAAGAAGGAAATACGAGCTTATTGAGTGAGGAAGGTGATGGGAATACTATCAAACAAGAAAAGAAAAGGGTAATTCTTCATTGTCAAACAACATGATAAAGACCTTGATTAAACAACATGACTCTATGGATTATGATTTGAACAAATGTCCTATAAGGACTTCATTCACTAGGACTCAACATTCGAGCATGAAGCACAACATGGTAGACTTAGTTCATTAACATAACATATTAAACATTCTTCATATCAGCGGAAACATAGTTGTGGCACGTGTATGAAGACACGTGTCACGGGGCTACAACCGTAATATCCCTTCACCTCGGCCCTCCTCCATTCATCTCTCGCAACCAGTTACCTGCGCGTTTAGAAATACGTACAGGGTAAGTATATTGATTGTATTCAGTGAGCTCGCCCAAAAAATAATGCCACATATGGCTATAGAATAGACTTGCCCATTTGTTGCAAGCCCGGGGATTTTGAGAAAGAACCCAAGGTACCTTTTTAAAATCAATCTTTACATGCTCTTACTTTCTACATGATCATGATTGAAAACATATGCCGGCAATTCAAATATGACATACCCAGTCTACGAGTTAGAAGTGTGCCGAGAGGTTGACCACCCTCTCGAGCACCTTATCGTTCTTCGTGCGCACTACCACTGATACCTTCATCAGAGGGCCGATATCATTCTGCTGTAAGAGTAGACTGGTAGAATGCATGTATAAAAGTGGCAAGTCTAACATTCGAACTTATCTTTCATGCATAACTTGAATCATATGATATGCTTTAGCAAAACATTTATCATATAGGAAAGTAAGCTCACTCTTTCACAGCAACAAGCTAGGAGTGATCTTCTGCTCGTACTCGTCTCCTTGGACTCCTGACTAATACTGTAATACTCTGACTTTTTAATAAATAGAAAATGCGTAAAAATTTGAAACTTCGTGTAACTTGTTTCGATTTATGATAATAGAAGGTCTATTGTTCTACTTGTATGAAATTGCATTTTATTTTGCAATTTAGATAAAGATATAAATCTATATTTATATCTTGTAAATTTTATTGCGAACTAACGAATTGAATTCAATATTATATTCCTGTATAATATTTCTAAATGAATTGATCAATGAATAATAAATAAATCTCTATTATTAATTAATTATGGGCCAAAAACACAATAATTCGAATAAAATGAAATTGGTACAAGCCCATTACAATATCACAAGCTAAACGAATAAATCGAAGTCCAATAATAAAGAGAGCCCAACAATAAAGGCCCAAATGTTTATTCTAGTTACAAAGAAAGATTTTGTTAATAATAATACTTTTCCTCAGCAATAGACCATACTCTACTGAATTTAGAAAATATCCAACATATTGAAAACATCAAACATGTTGAAATATTAATCAACATCAACAGTAGCCTCCTCTTGTGCAAAACACGGCAGCTCCTTGAGCCCTAACCGTATCCCATCAAATCTCTACATTTTTCCTTAGATCATGGAATTTCACCATACTGAACAGTTGGAAGTATGGTTTCTACACCATTTTTCCACACATTCCATCCACCTTCCCATCAGCCCCTCCTATAAACAACCAACTTCCACTTTTTCTCCTGCACAAATCAAACACCAAATTCTCTCAAAAGAAAGAAGTAGAAATGCAGCAAATATAAGCAACAGAAGAAGGAGAAGAAGAAGAAGCTGCAGCCTCACACCCTCTCAAACCCACAATCACCACCATTCCAATTCCTTAAACTGTAAGGATTCCCAACCTTTCTGTATCTATGTTTTAAAGCTATAACTGAAGAATGAACTGAAATTCTGAAGACTATTGCATAACATAAATTCCATACTATTCTCCTAAACTACAAAGAAATGTATTCGAAGCATGAAGCATGAGTTCTTTTGTCTTCTACTAATCAAATGCTCACGAGTTACTACATTCCAAGAGATTTATAAAACGAGATTAAACATAAAAAGAATGAAATGAACCTTTTAATATGCAACCATAACAACAAAGCTTTGTCTCCAAGGCTGGAAACCATCAGAATGCAAGAAAGATTTAAAAACTTCTAAAATAATTCCTAAACCTTTTTTTTAAACTCCCCTAACGGCACTCAAACTGCACCTAAACACATATGTACATTCATGCCTCTCAAGTCACGAAAATGGGGAAATAACAAAACCAAAACTTGAATTAAGAACTTAAAAATCTAACTAACAGAATGAGTAAGAGAGGAAAAAGGGAAAACAAGGAAAACTTAGCTTGAGGGGAGAGGTAAGCTCGTCCCTTGCTACTGTGAACGCGGCCGGAGCTGTCGGCGAGGCTGGCACATCTGCGGTCGACGGCGAGGCAGCAACGGCGACAGGTGAGCACCGAGGTAGATCGACCGGCTGCTGTTGACGATGGCGGGGCCATCGGCAAGATGACGGTGGCTCTGCAGCAAGCATAGTGGTGCAGGAGCATTGATGGCGGCTGCGGTGGCTCGATAACGGGAACGGAAACAGCACCGGCGAACTCGCAATGATGGAGGTGCTGCGATAGAAGCAAATCGGCGGCCGGAAATTGACGCGGAGGGATGGACGACATGCAGAGAAGTGGCGTTCAAGGCGGTGCAGCTGCGATCGAGGTGGCGGCGCTACAGTAGGCACGGTGACGATACTGAAACGAGATCGGAGACGGTACTTGTGTTTCTTCGACAAGAAATTGAGAGGGTGAGAGTCGGAGAATGAGAAAGCGTGTTCGAATGTGGGTGTCTGCGCGTGTTGCTGAGGATGAGAATGATGGATTTGATTTAGGGATGGCAACGGGGCGGGGCGGGGTCGGGTTTTGCTTCCCCGCCCCCGTACCCGGCCAAACAAATTCCCCCCGAACTCGCCCCTAAACCCGTTTAAATTCAAGCGGGGGCGGGGCGGGGATTACCCGGCGGGGGAAGGGTACCCGTCGGGTACCCGCTAGTAATTTTTTTTAATTAAAAAAGGTTTTTTAAAAACAAATAATAATAATTAAATGTAAAAATTATTTAAAAATTAAAAAAAATGGTGAATTTCTTATTATAAAATAATAAATAAATTAAATAATAATAATTTAACATTAAAATAATTAACAAGTTAAATATAATTTTAAAATATAAATATTAAATTTTAATATCGGGGCGGGTATGGGGCGGGTACCCAGAAACCCGCCCCCGCCCCGAACCCGACTCGGGTATTCAATTCCATACCCGACCCCGACCCCGACCCCGACCCGAAATAACTCCGCCCCCGACTCCGCCCCATTAGGGGCGGGTACCCGCGGGTAAAATTGTCATCCCTAATTTGATTATAGGTTTTTCAATTGGGTTTATGTCTCTTTGGGCTTCAGTTTTGGGCTGAATCTATTTTTATTTTTTTTTGATTGGGCCAAATTAATAAATTATACTCAAGTATTTATTTACTAGACTTTATTAAAATGTAAGATTTAATTAATTATTAAGATTTAATTAATTTCAAAAATATGTTTTGAAATTTATTCTAATTCCAGAAATTACTTAACGAATATTTGAACTCAATTAATTATTTAATTGAACTCTGCCAATAGTAATAAAATGGCTATTCCTTTAATAAAAAGATTTAAAGGATTCAAACAAATTTGTTGTCCCTAACAGATTTATAATCAAGAAAAATAGAAGGCGAATATATTTTCCTTAGATTCATTTTAAGAATTTTAGAATTCTTATTATATCGTTATGAATAGGCGCAGTTCGACGAGGACATTAATTTAGACGTTGCCTATCAAGACTGGCCATTCTACTACGCTTCAAGAGGTGGGCTTATTCTTCCAAAGTATACGAGTTATATATGCTCATGGTTTTAAAATGCAAAACTGGTTATCCATGAAAATATTTAATTGCGCTCTACAAGTTTAATGCTCTGAAGAAATCGATCGAGATTCATCGCTTAGCCTTATGAACTAGCCTTGAATCATGTACACTCCCCTGGTAGTTATGTGATTGGTTGATCTCTCTCACATGCTATTTCAATGGAATTCCTGAGTTTCGACTCGGAGTTCACCAGCTCAAATAGACTCTCCGGTTTCGACCTGAAGTTTAGATATATGGATTCGTCGGTGGCTAGAGGTCAGGAATCACAGTAAGAGTAACTGTAGAGTGCGACATGAAGCAGCTGCAAGAAAATTGATTTAGCATGCTTAGTTGATCTTTATTTTCCAAAACCTCTAATGCACGCCTATGATATGGATAAACTGTTATGTTTCCAAGCTTTTGGATAAAATGCGCAGCCCACTGAGTACATTAGTACTGAGCCCAAAATATTTCAAATGTTTTCAGGTTGATGTTGCGGTGGTGACGGTGCAGAGTTGAGGCTAGGAAATCTCTTTTTGATTAAGCTTCCGCAAAATGTATTCTCATTTTGAAACTTGAATTACTGCACTCTGAACTTATTATTATCAAATCTTGAGATCTTGAACTCGACAATATCTATTGAATGATGGACTTATGTTGATTCGTTGAGCCATCGAATCCTATGCGATCCTAGTATAATGGTATGTTGTTATGTTGGGTATATTGCCGTTGTTTTTATTCTGGCTTATTCCCTTTGCAAAAGAGATACTGCCTAAATTTTCGAGAAGTATCAATCGATAATTGAAATGAATTGAATCCCCTTTCTATCCCCTCTTCTTTATTCCAACCCCTAGCCACACCCTTGGCGCGTGCGCCTTTCCTCGGGAATTGGGGCGTGACAGAATGGTATCAGAGCAGTTCGTTCATGGCTCTGATATCTATGTTTATTAAGGTCGAGTCTAGAATAGTTTCTCTAGACTCCAAATGTTTATAGAGGTCCTCAACTCTCCGTCACACTGCAATCAACACAGGTTAGTGAACTCTTTCAGCTTAAGCGCATGAAGTATTGTATTATTGCTCATTGCATAATACTGTGAATATTGATATTTCAACTGGACTTAGCGCCACTTGAACATAGATAAAAGATTACGAGTTAAATTGTCATATTAGGTTAGCGCCTATGTGATTAACTTAAACGATTCCACTGAGTTGGAAACGAGCCCCAATAAATAAATTGGCGGTGTTGATTATTTTGTTAGTGCCAAGGTAATAGATCGGATTTTACGGCTGACAAGCAAGGATGACGAAAAGGTTTCAACAACTATGATGATGGATGGCTTCAACATGATGATGGATTGAGACGAGAAAGGAAGGGTACGATACAAGCGCAAGATCTAGAATCGTTGCGATAAGTTCATATAGGAACGATAACCTTTTGACCTAGAATAAGAAAAGAAAGATGCCCTTAAAATTGTAATAGTTTAAGTCTACGAACTTGAACATAAGAAGAATGCTTTAAGTTATAATTTTCACTTAGAGCTTACGAGTTCCTAGCGAACAATTCCACTTAGATGGATGTATTATGCTAAAAGTCAACGAACGAGTTATGACAACCTTATGGCACCAAATGGGAGAGGACGAGTTCAAGGAAGAGGTAGAGGAGTGAATGCTGACGAGCCGGTGGTGAATCACCTGGAGCGCTTAGCTATGGAAGAATTCAAGAAAGAAAGTCCACCAACCTTTGATAGAATGGGTGAGCCCATGGATGCTGAGAAATGGATAAGAGTAATCGAGAAGATTTTCGACTATGTTGGATGCACTGATGAGGAAAAGCTAACTTGTGCTATCTACCAACTGGTAGAGGAAGCTGACTACTGGTGGCAATCTGTGAAGCGCACCTTGACGGTGGAACAATAGGAAAATTTCACTTGGGACATGTTCAAGAATGAACCGTTTGAGAAGTACATCCCTGGCTACTATCGCCAGAAGAAGCAGAATGAGTTCTGGAATCTCAAGCAGAGAAAAATGACAGTGACGGAATACGATCGGGCCTTCGTCCAACTTTCTCTCTATGCTCCACATCTGGTGGACACTGATGCGTCAAAAGCATTGAAGTTTAGAAATGGCTTGCGCCATGAGATTTCTGTTTCCCTCGCTAGTCAAGGCCCGTTGACTTATGCTCAGACTTTGAGCAGGGCTGTGACTATAGAGTCTTTGCTTCCTCAAGAAAGGAACCCTGCACAAGCTCCATCGTAGAATGATGGAAAGGGGAAGAGGAAATGGGAAGACCGGAACGGAGGAAGCTCTAGCAAGGAGAAGAGGCCTTGGATGGGAAATAAGAACAGAACATGCAGCAACGTTAACCACAACAACCATGACCTCTACAGCAAGTTCCAGCTGGGAACAGGCTGATGTGCCCTAAGTGTCAGAAGCCTCACTCTGGGGAATGCCGAAAGGGAACCAACTCATGCTACAAGTGCGGTCAGGCTAGACACTTTGCTAAGGCTTGCCCTAACTTGGGAAGGACTGGAGGAACACCCCAGCTGCAGCAGCATAATCAGAGAAATCAGTTGAGGCTGAATCAAGGACCGGCAGGTAACCGTGGACCGCCACCACAAGCCAGAGCCTATGATTTGAACTAGCAGCAGGCTGCCCAAGCTCAAGGGAACCTAGCAGGTATGATTAAATTGAGTAATCATCCTATACTGGCTTTGTTTGATACCGGAGCTTCGCACTCGTTTATCTCTACTCATGCATGCATGGAATTAGATATAGAAACGAAACAGACTGAGCATGCCCTTAAGATAAGTATCTCTTCCGGAAAGACTATGATTTCTAGGAAAGTTTGCTTAAATCAGGAACTTAGAATCGAAGACCATTCTTTTAGTATAGATCTATATGTCATCGATATGCACGACTTTGATGTCATTTTGGGAATGGATTGGATGAAAGCAAATGGTGTGACGATCGATTGCAAGGAGCGAGAAGTCATGTTTCAAATTGCTGATGGAAGCAAGGTGTGTTTTCAAGGAAAGAAAATAGGTACGAACGTACCTATCATCTCAGCGTTTAAGCTGGTGAAGATGATTAGGAAAGGGAGTTGTCAAGCTTTTCTTGTGAGTTTGACGAAGGATCCAGAAAAAGGAGTGGAGCTAAAAGATGTCCCAATAGTGTGCGAATACCCAGATGTATTCCCAGATGACTTACCAGGATTACCTCCAGACAGGCAACTGGAATTCAACATTGACTTGGAGCCAGGAGCAGCCCCAGTGTCAAAAGCACCCTATCGGATGGCGCCTAAGGAATTGCAAGAGTTGAAGGTTCAACTACAAGAGCTTTTGGATTTAGGGTTTATACAACCTAGCGTATCGCCTTGGGGAGCGCCGGTGTTATTCGTCAAGAAGAAAGACAACACATTGAGAATGTGTATCGATTATAGGGAACTCAGTAAGCTCACAATCAAGAATAGATATCCTCTTCCGAGGATAGATGATTTGTTCGACCAGCTAAAAGGAGCAAGTGTGTTCTCTAAGATCGATTTGCGATCTGGATATCATCAATTGAAGATGAAGAAAGAGGATGTTCCTAAGACAGCCTTCAGAACACGCTACGGACATTATGAGTTTACTGTGATGCCATTCGGGCTAACAAATGCCCCAACAGTCTTTATGGATTTGATGAATCAAGTGTTTCATCAGTATCTGGATAGTTTTGTCCTAGTGTTCATTGATGACATTCTCATACACTCCAAAAGTGGAGAACAACACGAGGAACATCTACGCATTGTATTAGAGACATTGCGGATGGAAAAGTTGTACGCCAAATTTAGCAAGTGTGAATTTTGGTTAAGGGAAATGATGTTCCTTGGACATATTGTGTCAGCCGAGGGAATCAAAGTTGACCCTGCGAAGGTGGAAGCGGTCAAGGAATGGAAAACTCCAAACAACACCCACAAAATCAGGAGTTTCTTGGGATTGGCAGGATACTATAGACATTTCATCGAAGGATTTTCCAAGCTTGCAAGACCAATGACTCAACTCTTGAGAAAAGAGATCAAGTACGCAAGGTCAGAGGAATGTGAAAAGAGTTTTCAAGAGCTCAAATCGAGGTTGACTACTGCTCCAGTGTTAGCAGTACCGGAAGAGAATGAAGGATTCATTGTTTATATGGATGCCTCGAAATTAGGATTAGGTTGCGTGTTGATGCAGAATCACAAGGTAATTGCATAGGCATCCCGTCAACTAAAACCTCATGAACTCAATTATCCTACTCACGACCTAGAGTTGGCTGCAGTCGTGCATGCATTAAAGATATGGAGGCACTATCTCTACGGAGTAAAGTGTGAGATTTTCATTGATCACAAAAGTTTGAAATACTTCTTTGAGCAGAAGGATTTAATAATGAGGCAGAGGAGATGGCTAGAATTGGTAAAGGATTACGATTGCATAATTAGCTATCACCCAGGAAAAGCCAATGTGGTAGCGGATGCCCTAAGCAGGAAGGCTAGAGCTAAGCTAGGATATTTTCTTACTCGAGAAGAGAAGCTTATCCGCGAGTTCGAAAAACTCAAGCTAGAAGTGGTTTATCCACCCGACTCAGTGAGAGGTTGTGTTGCAGCCATAGTTGCTGAACCTGACATGAGAGAAAGAATTGTGCGGGCACAACGAGGGGACGAATTTCTAGAGAAAATGCGTCTTCTGGCAAAGTCAGGGGAACCTAAGGGATTCTCTGAGGCTAAAGATAACGCGTTGATGATGAATGGAAGGTTGTGTGTGCCCCACATCGAGGAGTTGAAAAATGAGATCATGAGTGAAGCTCATGATACTCCTTATACAGCTCATCCAGGAAGTACGAAGATGTATAGGGATCTGAAAAACATTTTCTGGTGGAAAGGAATGAAGAGAGATATAACAGAATACTTATGCTCACGAGTTACTACATTCCAAGAGATTTATAAACGAGATTAAACATAAAAAGAATGAAATGAACCTTTTAATATGCAACCATAACAACAAAGCTTTGTCTCCAAGGCTGGAAACCATCAGAATGCAAGAAAGATTTAAAAACTTCTAAAATAATTCCTAAACCTTTTTTTTGAACTCCCCTAACGGCACTCAAACTGCACCTAAACACATATGTACATTCATGCCTCTCAAGTCACGAAAATGGGGAAATAACAAAACCAAAACTTGAATTAAGAACTTAAAAATCTAACTAACAGAATGAGTAAGAGAGGAAAAAGGGAAAACAAGGAAAACTTAGCTTGAGGCGAGAGGTAAGCTCGTCCCCTGCTGCTGTGAACGCGGCCGGAGCTGTAGGCGAGGCTGGCACATCTGCGGTCAACGGCGAGGCAGCAACGGCGACAGGCGAGCACCGAGGTAGATCGACCGGCTGCTGTTGACGATGGCGGGCCGTCGGCAAGATGACGGTGGCTCTGCAGCAAGCATAGCAGTGCTGGAGCATTGATGGCGGCTGCGGTGGCTCTATAACGGGAACGGAAACAGCACCGGCAAACTCACAGCGACGGAGGTGCTGCGATAGAAGCAAATCGGCGGCCGGAAATTGACGTGGAGGGATGGACGACACGCAGAGGAGAAGTGGCGTTCAAGGTGGTGCAGCTGCGATCGACGTGGCGGCACTGCAGTAGGCACGGTGACGATACTGAAATGAGAACGGAGACGGTGGTTGTGTTTCTTCGACGAGAAATTGAGAGGGTGAGAGTCGGAGAATGAGAAAGAGTGTTCGAATGTGGGTGTCTGCGCGTGTTGCTGAGGATGAGAATGATGGATTTGATTATAGGTTTTTCAATTGGGTTTATGTCTCTTTGGGCTTCAGTTTTGGGCTGGATCTAATTTTTTTGTTTTCATTGGGCTTAATTAATAAATTATACTCAAGTATTTATTTACGAGACTTTATTAAAATGTAAAATTTAATTAATTAAGGTTTAATTAATTATTAAGATTAAATTGATTTCAAAATATGTTTTGAAATTTATTCTAATTCCAGAAATTACTTAACGAATATTTGAACTCAATTAATTTTTTAATTGAACTCTGCCAATAATAATAAAATGGCTATTCTTTTAATAAAAAGATTTTTAAAGGATTCAAACAAATCTGTTGTCCCTAACGGATTTATAATCAAGAAAAATAGAACGCGAATATATTTTCCTTAGATTCATTTTAAGAATTTTAGAATTCTTATTATATCGTTATGAATAGGCGCAGTCCGACGAGGACATTGATTTAGATGTTGCCTATCAAGACTGGCCATTCTACTACGCTTCAAGAGGTGGGCTTATTCTTCCAAAGTATACGAGTTATGCTCATGGTTTTAAAATGCAAAACTGGTTATCCATGAAAATATTTAATGTGCGCTCTACAAGTTTAATGCTCTGAAAAAATCGATCGAGATTCATCGCTTAGCCTTATAAACTAGCCTTGAATCGTGTACACTCCCCTGATAGTTATATGATTGGTTGATCTCTCTCACATGCTATTTCAATGGAATTCCTGAGTTTCGACTCGGAGTTCACCAGCTCAAATAGACTCTCCGGTTTCGACACGAAATCTGGATATATGGATTCGTCGGTGGCTAGAGGTCCGGAATCACAGTAAGAGTAACTGTAGAGTGCGACATGAAGCAGCTGCAAGAAAAATTGATTTAGCATGCTTAGTTGATCTTTGTTTTCCAAAACCTCTAATGCGCGCCTATGATATGGATAAACTGCTATGTTTCCAAGCTTTTGGATAAAATGCGCAGCCCACTGAGTACATTAGTACTGAGCCCAAAATATTTCAAATGTTTTCAAGTTGATGTTGCGGTGGTGACGGTGCAGAGTTGAGGCTAGGAAATCTCTTTTTGATTAAGCTTCCGCAAAATGTATTCTTGTTTTGAAACTTGAATTACTACACTCTGAACTTGTTATTATCAAATCTTGAGATCTTGAACTCGACTATATCTATTGAATGATGGACTTATGTTGATTCGTTGAGCCATCGAATCCTATGCGATCCTAGTATAATGATATGTTGTTATGTTGGGTATATTGCCGTTGTTTTTATTCTGGCTTATTCCCTTTGCAAAAGAGATACTGCCCAAATTTTTGGGAAGTATCAATCGATAATTGAAATGAATTGAATCCCCTTTCTATCCCCTCTTCTTTATTCCAACCCCTAGTCACACCCTTGGCGCGTGCGCCTTCCCTCGGGAATTGGGGCGTGACAGAATGGTATCAGAGCAGTTCGTTCATGGCTCTGATATCTATGTTTATTAAGGTCGAGTCTAGAATAGTTTCTCTAGACTCCAAATGTTTATAGAGGTCCTCAACTCTCCGTCACACTGCAATCAACACAGGTTAGTGAACTCTTTCAGCTTAAGCGCATGAAGTATTGTATTATTGCTCATTGCATAATACTGTGAATATTGATATTTCAACTGGACTTAGCGCCACTTGAACATAGATAAAAGATTACGAGTTAAATTGTCATATTAGGTTAACGCCTATGTGATTAACTTAAATGATTCCACTGAGTTGGAAACGAGCCCCAATAAACAATGCCACATATGGCTATAGAATAGACTTGCCCATTTGTTGCAAGCCCGGGGGTTTTGAGAAAGAACCCGAGTTATCTTTTTAAAAACAATCTTTACATGATGTTACTTTCTACATGATCATGATTGAAAACATATGCCGGCAATTCAAATATGACATACCCAGTCTACGAGTTAGAAGTGTGCCGAGAGGTTGGCCACCCTCTCGAGCACCTTATCGTTCTTCGTGCGCATAACCACTGATACCTTCATCAGAGGGCCGATATCGTTTTGCTGTAAGAGTAGACTGGTAGAATGCATGTATAAAAGTGGTAAGTCTAACATTCGAACATATCTTTCATGCATAACTTGAATCATATCATATGCTTTAGCAAAACATTTATCATATAGGAAAGTAGAACTCACTCTTTCAAAGCAACAAGCTAGGATTGATCTTCTGTTCGTACTCATCTCCTTGGACTCCTTAACTAGTACCTTTAATCAATCACATAAGTAATTAATACTAGTCTTAATCATATATGCTAACCATTATCAACCCTCAGCTTCTTTATCTATACTTATGTCGTATATCTTAACTTATCATCTCAACTTATCCTTCATCTTGTTACCCTTGTACTTTAACTCATCTTACACTTTACCTCATAGCCTAAGAGGTATGATGATGGATTGAAGATGAAGGGATCATATGATAAGGGTTCAACATGAACTCGGTTCAACAAAGAAGCAATTCTGCGATGCTTTAGAAAATAATTTATTTCTCATATTTGGCTAGGCGAAACATTGTACAAATTGGTGACATAGGAGTCAAGGCATATGACTTGAACATATTTAAATTTCAGAGACAATGCACGTGGGAATTGGGAGATATGATCAATTCCCTTAGTAGTTTACACTCTGAAAAACTGGGTATGAACAAGTCTGAACAGCTCACTTCGAGCTAAGATATCTCACGCTATACTTAACTTCTCAGGTCATGCCATATATCAATAGAAATAGGAGATAATGAAGAATAACTTTTATGTTTTCCAAATCCCGAGATGATCAAAGATTCATAAGTAAAATCGAGAATAATAGAGTTGGTAAATTCGCGTTCATGAAATTGGCAGGTTCGACACACAATTTTCAAATTAGTATTGTGATCTCATATGAGCACGTATGGGGGCGTGCGACCTACCATTAGAAACCTGAGAACACGAACTTCATCATAGGAAAAGAATTAAGCTCAAAATATTAAGTATTCTCACGGAATCATGCTCGCAAGTGCAAAGGTAATTTTTGGAAATTTGGACATGAATTATCCTTGAAACCAACTATCATAATCATCACCCTACGAGCATTTTAAACATGGAATGGAGCTGGAATCATCAAGAACACCATAAAATCGAAGGGTCAGAGTTCTGTTATGAAGAGGTTGATGATTCCACCGATTAATTTCCATGATTCTTACATCAACATGCTTCGAATTTACTCTAGAGCAAGAATACGAAGAAAGTTTCAACATGCATGACACTTTCACCTAAGGCCGAATTCAAACCATGATTTATCAAGTCTAGATGATCATCTCTCACTTAGATTCATGCTTAGAACGTTGAAGGGAAGAACTTTACCGATTGATTTTCAAGAAAACTCAAAAGTTGAAGCTTGATGAGAATTCAATCCTTGCATGCTCAATCTCCAGCCATCAAATCACGAAATGGATGTCATAAATGGATTGAGGAGGTTCGAAAATGGTGGTGGTGAAGTTTTAGGAGTGATCGGAGGTGGTGGAGGTTCGCCGGAGCGATTTCCAGCACGGCGGAAGGCGGCGGCGGTGATTTCCGGTGGGAGGAGGGTGGCCGGAAATCCTAGAGAGCAGGAGGAGCCTCTCTCTCTAAATTGAGGATGGTCTTGTGCAAATGAAGACCATTGACCACTAATTTCTATTTATATTTTTGCTCTAAATTTTACATGTTGGACACTTGTCCACTTCTCTTGGGATGTATTTTCTCCCACTTATTTCTATCCCTTGGTGATCACTCATACATTATTATCTCATTCTATGTATTTAATCTTAGTCCTATAAATGTATATAAATACATATGATGTCCAATTAATGGATCACCATTCATATGTAAGTGATTCTAGATCACTTCGTCACATACATCACATTTCACATAATATCACATAACATTTAATCACATAGTCGCATAACGATATCATTGAGCACATAATCACATAAATCATCTCATCATATCATTTCTATGCTCGTAATTATCGAATAGCACCTTCGCTATTCCCACATTTACGTTATTCAAAATTGCTTAGTAGCTCTTCCGAGCTCACTTATCTTATTCTTTCATCATAGTCAATCGTGTTAGAGCTCTAAACCTTTCCCCCGGATCGTATTTAGGGTCGTGATGTGCTTAAATTTCCCGGAGTATATCTTAATTCATTTTAGAGCTCTTAATCTATTGACAGCTAATTAAATTAAATATAATATTAATTAGCTCAAAATCATTATTGGAATTCGAACGGCTCGATTTTCCAAGACGGATTTTTAAGGGCTGTTACACGCATATGTTTATGTTTATGAAAGAGCATATAGAATGATTAAGAGCATGCAAGTTATGTCTTACAAAGTACAACTCGGGTTATTTCTCAAAACCCTCGAGATTGTTAAAATGGGCAAGTCTATGTGTATAGCCCTAAGTGGCATTGCTTTTGGGCGATAAGCTCACTCGGTACAATTAATGTACCGATGCCTTGTACGTATTTCTAAACGTGCAGGTTAACTGAAAGTGATGGGATGAAAGGGAGGCGAACCGAGGGTGGGGATATTATGGTTGTAGCCCCGTGACTTGTGTCTCCATACACGAGTCACAACTATACTTCCGCGATCGGAGTTAAGATGTCATTAAGAAGTAAGATTGATAGATGTCAAGATGTTTGCCAATGTAAACGACCAAGTTACAGATGTATAGTAAAGAGTAAACCGTAAATTGAGTACATATCCTTCTTCCTTTGTTGTATTAACCCTTTCTTCATAATCATTTAAGCAATGCTATTTCGGAGTGTCAAAGATGTAACCAAGCTTGGTGTCCCCCCTTCTTGGTCCTCTTGTACTTAGCCCTTGAATTCCTCGTTTGATAATATATCTTCCATCTTCAATTATCTAATTCCTTCATTAATCACAAGCAAGATGTAAGTTCAATGATTGTTTATCAGCCCTTTTAGTGGACCACTAGTAGCGCACCAGTCTCCGAGGCACATTTTTACATGCCCTGGGGGTTAGGGCGTTACAAGTATACTTTTGATCAACACATGATAAATAACCTTCAACCTATTCATATGCGGAAGACGTAGTTGCAATGCGTGTATGAAGACACACATTACGGGTTACAACCATAATATCCCATCAACAAATACGCCAGTTTCACACGAACTTTCCCGTCTGGATCATTAGCCGACTTGAGTGTCTTGAAATGGGAGTTCAACCATGCCGCCTTCTGATTATGGCCACCACAGACGTCTTGAGATAACGTAATTCCCTTGGCTCCCTCTAAATCCTGGGATCAAAATCTGTAGGGCCAAATCTCAACCCTGTGATCAGAGCGTGGTCCTGAACAATTTACTCTACGTATTGGCCCCTAATTTGGAACCAAATTCCTTGCTCTGTAACAATAGCTCGAGATATAGCAGATTTTAGTAAGGGTTTACTGTTTTGCCCTGACTTCCAATCGAGAAAATGTTTAAAAGGTCCATTCTGAAATTGATCGACTATATCACCATTGGTATAGTCCTTGGTCAGTGCCACCCTTAAATCATCCAAGATTTGAACCCTATAATAGTTGCCGACATCTATTCTCCGGTTGATCAAATTGCTTCGACGGTACCATGGCGCCGGAGAATCCTGTAAAACAAGATAAATTTAAATTAACCAACTGATTACTTAAAAAATTAATTAATTTAAACAAAATAATAATCAATTAATTTCAAAATAAATCTAAAAACGAATCAATAAACTTATAAATTAAATATGAATAATTTTCTATACTTAGAAAAAAATTAAAAAAAATTGGGTATAGCCGTCCGGTCCATCCCGTGGCCGGAAAAGGGGTTTTCCGGCGACCGGAATACATGACCGGACGACCCTTTTCCGGCACCAAAATGACCGGACGGCTATACCCGAATTCTTTTCTTTTTTTTCTCAACCTAAATCTAAATTTTAAAATTACAAAAACTACAAATTTCTAATAATTTTGATTTAAATCACATAAGAGAATTAATTTAAGCAAAAATAATCAATTAATTTCAAAAATAAATCA
Organism: Mentha longifolia; assembly: GCA_001642375.2. NCBI lineage: Eukaryota > Viridiplantae > Streptophyta > Magnoliopsida > Lamiales > Lamiaceae > Mentha > Mentha longifolia. The sequence continues at coordinate 34,079,199 of CM038114.1, forward strand.
ATAAACGAATTACTAAACTGATAAATTTCATGTGATTAATTATCTATACTAATAAAAAAAGAGAAATTTTATGGTATATCCATCCGGTCTATCCGATGGCCGGAGAAGGGATTTTTCGGCAACCGGAATACACGACCGGCGGCCCTTTTCCTGCGCCGGAATGACTGGACGGCTACACCATTTTTTTTCTGAACGTAAATATAAATTTTAACATTACAAATATTTCAAATTTGTACTAATTTCGAATTAAATCATAACAAATAATTCAATTTAAATTCATCACCAAGACATAACAAAAAATTAGTACTATAAACAAAATTATTACTTCGATGGAGATTCCCGATTCATTTTCCGGCAAGACAAAATTATCTTTGTTGTCAAGGTCGATTACGTATTGTGCCGATATCCCTCTGGTACAATTAAAAATTTGCAATACTTGAGGAAAGGAGGAATGGAGGAGGAGGTGAGGGCCACCGGAGTTGTAGTTGCAAATGTCTCGGTTGGTAAAAAGGGAGAAGAGTTCGAGTGCATGAGAAATAATGTAGGGTTGTGTGTGTATTGTGGTGTGCATGTGGATTTTATAATTTTTTTTTTTTATTATAGGGTTGGGGTGCCGTAGAGGTGTGTTTTGTTTTTTTGTTAATTATTAAAGAATCATAAGATTCTTCAGCATTAAGCCGGGCCCCACTTTTATTGGTCTTCGGCCAGACACCAGAAACCACCCGACACACACAATTTACAACTAATAAAAACAAGGAAAAAAATCCCATAACACCGTCACAAGTTCCGGAGGCAGCTGAAGTTCAAATGATGTAGGCCCATAAATACATTAGTTTATTGTGTATAGGGTAGTTTAATCATTAACTTTATTTAAGGGATAGTTTCTACAATACCTTATTTAAAAGGGTATAAACACCAAGGCACCCCCTAGAAAAATAAGAGCCATTGACCCGGAGGAATGTGAAATCCCTACACGTGTCAGCACTATACTGCAGTCGGACTCAACTCTGAACATGGTACGCATCATCATCTTCTTCCACCTCTACTTTGCTCTAGTTGTTGTACTCTCCTCCTCCCACTAACATCAAATGCTTCCGCTCCTATACTTCGCCTTTTGTTTTTCCCTCGCTTTTAATAATTAGCTTTTATTTGCCTCTAGTTTGGTTAATTCATTTATGGTTCGTATTTGTTCCGTATTTATTTAGGTTTTTTTTTCTTTCTTATTAAATCTTTCTCTTGTTTTATAGTACTTTAATCTATCTATATTCAATTTGGCATGTGTATGTTGTAATTGTATTGTTTGCATGCCTCTGTTAAGACAAGGCAATGGACCATGAAAGCAGTTGTTGCTGCAGCAGCGGCGATGAGGGCTAGAATTCATAGCTAGGTTTTATGTAATTCTGCCTTATGTGTTTATGTTCTTTAAAAAAAAAATCTTTTTGCACTGAAAACAAATTATTTCATCAAGCAGCAATATTACGAAAACAGACTGAGCTCTCTTGCAGCGCAGAAGGCAGTTGGGGTTAATCTTTAATCTCACAAATATGAAGTTGGGTTGTCTATTCCTGACTATGTAAAGAGATATGAGGATTTAAATAGTGGGGATCGCATTAAAGATGTCAAAGATTTCAGAAATTCAAGAGTCTATAGATTCCAAATGGAGAACTGAAAAATATAACACTAGGCAGGATGGTTTTGAAGACACGGGAATAAATAATATTTTATTGGTCAACATGAAAAATGGGAGATTTATAAAATAATAACTAAAAATTCCTAACTTCTTTCATTAGGCTAATTTGGCTCTAAAAAGACTAAAGGAACTCTCTTTATATTTTTAGAATTTTTATTAAACCCTATAGTTACAAAACTTCACCAGTAAGGCCCTCGGTTGATGTACTGATTCATAGTAACTTTCTTCAAGATCTTTATCATTGGGCTCGATCCTGGAAATACCTCCTTCAGCATCATCAAACGGTGCGTATAGCTCTGCATTGGACATGCCTCTAAAAGTATTGACGAATCTCCATCTAAGACACCTCGGCACGTTCGTCATGGAAGTCGTCACCGTAAATTGATCACCGAACCTGTCATCACCTCGTAAGCCCAGATCATCAGTGCCCATGACGGCCCATAAATGTGATATTTCGTAAACCTCACCTGAAATGTCCTCAAATAGTACTGCAGGGTCTTGTACGAGTACGCACCCCAAGGAAAACTATTAAATTCATTTGTATCATCAATCAACTCCACAACCACGGGTGAGGTGGACTCTGGGCGTCATGGCCGAGGATAAAACAATTCGCCAACAACAAGTTCGCACGTTTCACACAAACTTCCCCGTCTGGATCATTAGCCGACTTGAGTGTCTTCAAATGGGAGTTCAACCATGCCTCCTTTTGACTATGGCCGCCACAGACGTCTTGAAAAAAACGCGATTCCCTTGGCTCCCTCTGAATCCTGGGATCAAAATTTGTAGGGCCAAATCTCAACTCTGTGATCAGAGCGTGGTCCTGAACAGTGTATTCAACGTATTGGCCCCTAATGTGGAACCAAATTCATTGCTCCGTAAAAATAGCTCGAGATATAATAGAGTTTAGCAAGGGTTTAGTGTTTTGCCTTGACTTCCAATCGAGAAAATGTCTGAAAGGTCCATTCTGAAATTGATCAACTATATCACCATTGTTAGAGTCCTTGGTCAGTGCCACCCTTATATCATCCAAGATTTGAACCCTATAATAGTTGCCGACATCTATTCTCCGGTTGATCAAATTGCTTCGACGGTACCATGGTGCCGGAGAATCCTGTAAAACAAGATAAATTTAAATTAACCAACTGATTACTTAAAGAATTAATTAATTTAAACAAAATAATAATCAATTAATTTTAAAAATAAATCAATAAACGAATTACTAAACTGATAAATTTCATGTGATGAATTATCTATACTAAGAAAAAAAGAGAAATTTTATGGTATAGTCGTCCAGTCTATCTGATGATCGGAGAAGGCATTTTCTGGCGACCAGAAGACCGGACGGCCCCCTTTTCCGGCGCGAGAATGACCAGACGGCTATACCCGAATTTTCTCTTTTTTTTCTCAACCTAAATATAAATTTTAAAATTACAAACATTACAAATTTGTAGTAATTTCCAATTAAATCACATAAGAGAAATAATTTAAACAAAATAATAATCAAATAATTTCAAAAATAAATCAATAAATGAATTACTAAACTGATAAATTTCATATGATTAGTTATCTATACTAAGAAAAAAAAAAGAGAAATTTTATGGTATATCCGTCCGGTCTATCCGATGGCCGGAGAAGGTATTTTTTGGCAACCGGAATACACGACCGGAAAGCTACACCAAAAATTATCTTTTTTTTCTGAACATAAATATAAATTTTAACATTACAAACATTTCTAATTTGTACTAATTTCGAATTAAATCATAACAAATAATTCAATTTAAATTCATCACCAAAACATAACAAAAAATTAGTACTATAAACATACCGATATTCGTCGTGGTATTACTTTGATGGAGATTCCCGATTCGTTTTCCGGCAAGACAAAGTGATCTTTGTTGTCATGGTCGATTACGTATTGTGCCGATATCCCTCTGGTGCAATTGAAAATTTGCAATACTTGAGGAAAGGAGGAAAGGAGGAGGAGGTGAGGGCCACCGGAGTTGAAGTTGCAAATGGCTCTGTTGGTAAAAAGGGAGGAGAGTTCGAGTGCGTGAGAAATAATGTAGGGTTGTGTGTGTATTGTGGTGTGTATGTGGATTTATATATATATTTTTATTATAGGGTTGGGGTACCGTAGAGGTGTGTTATGTTTTTTTTGTTAATTATTAAAGAATCATAAGATTCTTCAGCATTCAGCCAGGCCCCACTTTTATTGGTCTTCTGTCAGACACCAGAAACCACCCGACACACACAATTTACAGCTAATAAAAACAAGGAAAAAATCCCATAACACTGGCACAAGTTCCGGAGGCAGTTGAAGTTCAAATGATGTGGGCCCATAAATACATTAGTTTATTATGTGTAGGGTAGTTTTATCATTAACTTTATTTAAGGGATAGTTTCTACAATACCTTATTTAAAAGGGTATAAACACCAAGGCACCCCCAAGAAAAATAAAATAGCCATTGACCCAGAGGAATGTCAAATATGATGGAAACGCCAATTGAAGGAGATCCGTTTCTGCCACCGGATCTGAATTGGTTGTGATAATTAAATGCATTTACAACATACAAGAATCGAGAATATACCTTCGAGAATGCCAATGGAGAAGGACTACAGGTCTAGCCTTCTAAACTGTAATCCCGCTTCTCGAACCCGGCAGATCAGTAGTCTCCGATACGGATTTAGAATCTCGGATCTTGCACTCGGTAAAGAAAAATCGTTTCTTCTTCTTCTCCTATGTGGCCGCCGCCCCTTCTCCTCTCTCTAATGATATGAAGATCAAAAGTTAATTAGGGTTTTCTGCACTTAAGTATTTATAGTGCACAAAACATGCCCTAATGGGCTTGAGAGAGACATGGGCGGCCACTTAAGCCCATTATGCTTAAGTGGCGCCTCACTTATGATTTAATATTGTAAGTGGCGCCCCATAGGGGTCCAATAAGAGCTATTGGGCTCTTATTAGTGCACTGATCCATTCATGAGAATATTGGGCCAGTTTAGGATCCAGATACCAGACAGAGTAGGGCCTTACCTAATTAAATTAATACTGTACTATCCCCTGTAACACTAATTTAATTAGAGTTATAAGTCATTCCACTAAAGAGTTACAACTGATTCACGGCTCTATCCCGATTACATAGTCGGGGCTGGTATTTTGCTTAGAGCGATCCCCTTGTTTAAGAATCCTGATATCCATTAATTAATTAGTGCTCATCTGACTGCTCATAATTAATTAACCTCTTAACAACCCCTCGCCTTGAATGGTTATTTTATAACTATGCGGTACTAGCCTCTATGTGCTAACTGGCCTTGTAAATCCACGGGTTTAAGCAATTTGCCACTGCACGTGAGTTATCACATGAAAATGTGAAATTTTGGCAAATTGGGTTTACAGCCAGTTTCACTTAGCAAAGTCTTGAACCATATAGCTCCCTTAGTGGCCTTACCAGCTGCCACAAATTCAGCTTGTCATGTAAGAGCTCTCAAATCATGTTACTGATTGAGACTCTTCAGGATATGGTTCCACTTTCTAAAGTGAACATAGTTCAAGGTCGACGTCCTCTCTTCTCGGTAAGCCTGATTATCCGTGTCCACTAACTTTTAAAAAAGTAGGACTATATCTCGCTACTATGCCCTCAGCAAAAATAGATATCTGGCCCGTTTTTACAATATAGAGTATATTGTCGAACCTTGCCAGAGCAGTAGTCTATGTAGGATACTTGAATAATGAACAACATCTATTTCTGGAAATCTTAGCAAACCAAGATTCCTAGGATGTATCCCACATTACTCATATCCATCATTCAAAAACTGTTCGGATAATCTACACTTTATGTTTGATAATACTTTTACATTGTCACCAATGTTAATGATATTACCTACATAATGTACAAGAAAAACCATGTTTACATCTATACAAAGATGATATTCGGAACATTTGCCAACATATCCCATAAAACAGAATGTTTTATATGTGTTATTCAAGCACATGTATCATTGTTTTGATTTTTGCTTAACGACTTAAGCTTCCAAATTAATGTGCTAATCACCAATTCACACAATACATCTCAGGTTGTCTCCTTTAGATGTCATTACCATGTTCATGGTAACCGGATTGGAATTCAGCATACTGACATCTACTTGAAACGGTTAGAGATTCAAAAGTGTAATAATGGACCATAGAATACAAAGGGAGTTAAGCCGACAAAGCTGTAAAATGGGCCTCAATGCCCTATTTCTCCATTTTATCTATGTTTTACTTGTATATCCATTTACTATCTATGGACTTGACTCCAATAGTAGGATCATACAAAACCTAAGAACTTCTATGAATTCCAAAATCATAAATAGAAACAGTGATTTGCAACGATTTCATCCAAATGCTCTTTACTATCAAAGTGGTCATTTCTTTTCCTTGTTCCTTGTCAAAAAGTCTTGACGAACATGAAACAATTAGAGGCTTACTCAAGGCACTCCCACTATGATGAGGATTTGTAAAGATGATTTTTGCAACAAACTGCGGTATTCGTTCTTGTACTTCTTGGCTTTATTTCTTTATTCTGGACTTGTCCATCTTTCTTGAGTTCTTCAATAACGATTACACTACGAGTCTTATAATCACTCATATAGTCTTCTTCTAAGAATCTTACGTTACTCGAAGTAATGACTTTCTGATCCTTAGGACTATAGAAAAGACCACCTTTTGTTCCCTTAGGATACCCTATGAACAGTCTAACCTCATATCTAGGTTCCAAGTTGTCTGGACCTTTATCTAGGATATGTGCAGGCAAACTCCATATGCGAATATGCGACAGACTTACCTTGCGCCCTGTCCATAATTCATATGGTGTTTTTCAAAATTGATTTCAAAGGATCTAGATTTAGGACATTTTGTTGTTGCTTCAAGGCACATCCTAGAACGAAAGGGTAAAGACCCGTAACTCATCATCAAACGAACCATCTCTAGGAGAGTTCTGTTCCTTCTTCTTTGACACACCATTCTGTTGGGGTGTACAAGTGTAGTCAATTGGGAAGTAATCCCATCTTCTGACAAGTATCCCAAGAACTTGTTGCTGAGGTATTCGCCACTATGTTCAGATCGCAATGACTTGATACTTTTACCATGTTGCCTTTCGACTTTTGCCTCATATGTCTTAAATTTCTCAAAACATTAAGACTTGCGATGCAACAAGTAAATGTATCCATATCTCGAGTAATCGTCAATGGAGTGACAAAATATGCGTAACCTCCATAAGCTTGGATGGACATAAGTCCACACAAGTCAGAGTGAACCAGTTCTAACACATCTTGTGACCTATACCCCTTGGCCTTGAAAGGCCACGTCAACATCTTTCCTTCTAAACACGATTCGCAGACTAGGAAGGAATTCAACTTCTGATAAATGAAGTGTTCCCTCTATTACCAGTCTTTGGATCCTATTTAGATTGAAGTGACCCAATCTTAGGTATCAAAGATATGTTTGGTTCAAAGAAGAAACCTTTCTCTTCTTATGGTTTAAAGAAGATGATGATAAAGAAGTAGAAATTTCATGTGGAACTGAGATAATATAAAGAGAGTTAACTATAGTGCAAACTAACATTGTTGTCTTTACCAATGGTCACATGACCATCAAACAAAATGTTATAACCAACCACATGAAGGCATCATGGAAGCATCTTTTATTCACGTGTGCAAAAACTTCTCAATTCAGGAATATGAAGACTGGAGCTTTCGCATCAAGATGTGCCTTAAAGCTCACCACTATCGCATCAAGGTGTCTGCTGCTTCTAAAGACCTTTTTGTTGTCGCCTACCTGCACGAGCCCAAGGACCCTCAAAACTGCACCACTGAAGACAGAAAGGTAGCTGATCTCGATGACTTTGCTAAAAGGCTCATCTTAAGCACGGTGAAATGAGTTCACCTCACAAAGAATCAAAATCTTGAGACTGCCAAAGAGATGTGGGATGCTCTTAAAGCAGTTAGTCAAGGCTCAGAGGAAATGATTGAAAACAAGCTCTCAATGGCTTGCAAAAAACTTGATGATTTTAAGATGCTGCATGCAGAATCAATAGAGCAAATGAGAACCGGTTTGTGGAGATCACTCTAGAAATTGCCAATCAAAGCCGATAAGTACACACAATGTGAACTAAATCAGAAGGTGATTCCGGCCCTACCCACGAACTGGCATGTTTCTGCAGCCATGCACCCTAATTGAGCTAATTTCAACCGTCTTACCGCTGAAGGATTATTTGATCTACTGATTGGAAATGAGTATGAAATGATCTATATTCATGGATCCGCTCATGCTTCAGACAACGGTAAGAAACCTGAAACTGAAAAGAAAGAGAAGGATGTGGCCTTCCAGGCGAAGATAGAGAAGGAAGCCCCTCCGTCTCCATTTAGTCAACCTTCTACCATGGAGAAGCTCATTCAAGATTTTGCTCTTCTAGCGAGAAAGAATGAACATCTGGAATCTCGTATGACTAGATATAAAAGATTCTACAAAGATGCCAATTGTGGAGGCTACAGCAACACTCGTGCTCCTGAGCAATCTGACAAGAACGATGATGGTACCTCAAAACCCTCAAAATTTAATTCATTTAACACACCACCAGGTGGTTGTTTCAATTGTGGTAGACCAGGTCACTACAAGTCAGAATGTCCAGATCTCTCACAAGAAGAGCACAATGTTCTTCGAGCAAAAAGAGATCGCAAGCTATATGTAATACCCCAAAACTTAATTATTGATCCTTAAATTTTATAGAGCAATTGATTTAATAAGTTAGATGATTTTCACTATTTAGCTAAAATAATTTGGCCGGACATAGAAATTCTAGTAGCCATAAATATTATTTTAGGTGGTCCTAAAATCTAGAAAAAAATCATCTATCAAGCTAAGAAGGCTCAATAGGAGAGATTTATATTAATATTAATAATAATTGCTAAAAAGAATATATATTTAATTAAAATATCATGCTAGTCACCTTAAGTTATTTTGCTGTCAAATTCTGATTAATCAATCTACCTTGCTGTCATCTTTTCAAACTATGTTTCTATGAGTCATCAATCTCTCCTCAACAAGCATAATCGAGAAATCATCTTCATCTTCCAAGCCATAACTTTCGTTGCGCAACCCTGATAATAATTCTCTCAACTCTCTTTCATCTTTCTATACTTTTCTTCTAAAATTATAAGATCAATTCTCTTCGTTATCAGTTAGCAAAGATTCCGAGTAAGTATATTGAAGCTTTTGATAATTCGTTTCTCTCTTGTTCATTCCTTAATAATATCATATATATATTAACTCTCTGATGCAAGAGCAATAAAAGAAAATAAGATTTTTAAGCTTATATCACAGAATTCATAATCTAATTAGCATAGTTAATTAACAAATGGAATTAGTAATAAAATGAAAACAAAACAGACTTTTTATTATAAATTGAATCAATAGAACGGTGGAAAGGAAATAATTAAAGGGAGATAAGAACAGTAGAAGAAAAGCTTGGGAATTGAGAAATCTGGACGGCTATAGTCGAAATTGGAAATAGCGACCAACAATGAAGAGAATCCGGTGGGGTTGCTGCTATGGATAACAGGAAGCACCGCGGCTGCACCGGAGGATCTCGGCTATCAAAGTTTTCGTAATACGCTATGGTTTCCAGCACCAACGGCGGCTGTACTCATCGCCGTAGAAAGAAAAAGGTAATAGATGCTAGGAGAGAGTTGTTAGGACTGATGTTGTTGCAACATTAGAAACAACATCAGACATAACATCAGTAATAAAAGACATTAATGTGCTAACCCAAATGCTGTGATAACACTGTAGACAACACAAAACACAGCACCCAAACAATAGCAGAGAAACATATCTATGAACAGATCTATGAAGACAGCCTGAATGGAAGAGAAAAAGGTGGTACAAGAGAGTTGAGTTGAGGAACTCTCGGAAACTAAATTATTATATTAATAGATGGCTGATTACTTTTTAAGAAGATAGATTAATGGGGTTGGACATTTTATATAATTACATGATTGCTTCTTATACATATATACAATTCTTGGCCACGAAGAATGTTACAACTAAATATAGATCCAGCCACACAGATCATAACATTGTTCTTAAATTATAGAAATTCTAAGGGATTGATCGAAAATGTATGGATTAATTAGTGGTCAAGGTTCAAGGCCTATGTATATAGCATGATATACTTTCGACATAAATAAAGATATTAAAGTTATATATTTTTATTGTAGATTTGATTTCGGGAAGTCAGACCTAGAATCATTGTACAAGCTCACACCGTGTTACTCCATTTCCCGGTTACGGTGGGTTTTTATTTACAAAAATTATGAAATATGTTTTACAATATTCTGTCCATTATTGAATTATTTGTTGATTTTACTGCTCATGTGGATTTGACAATGACCTGTACAGAGGAATTCCGAATACAGTTTATAGAATATAGTTTATGTGATCACATAGGGTCTGTCTCCACTACAGTATGAGCTTACAGTTATTTTACGAATGGCCAAACATGATTTATTGCTATGGATATTTTATGGACGAAAATTGTATGGCAATGCCCACTGAGTGTTCAAACACTCAGCCCAAATGCTTATAAATATTTTCAGGTAATTAAAAGGCGAGAGCTGGTGGAAGACGTGGGCCTATAGGATCTATTCTTCAAGTTTTGACCTAAATGGTTACTGTTAGTCATATATTTTTCAAGTTGTCAATTATATGGAAAGATTATGCTTCCGCTATATCAAATAATATCGAAACAACTTTATGGACTATGTTGTACATTGTATGATATAAATCTATATATAATATTGTTGAATTTTGACTAGTCATTGATACATAAATGTTTTAAATATATCGTTTAACTCGTCTTTGTTATTCAAATTCTTTTTAATATTATGGTTATATTTTCTCATTGATGATTGATGATAATTAAGTATTTGAAAGTGTCCATTTTAACGATTTATAAAGGAAATATATTTTGGATATCATTTGAGTCGGGAGAATAGGTCTAAAGTTTGGAAATTTTATTATCGTGATTTTCGAGTTTTTCTTTTCTTTTGTATCCATTTGGTAGCGTCCTATTCGTTTGAAGTCGGGGCGTTACACTATAGGAACAACGAGATGCCCTGATGCAGAAGAAGTCTCGAAGAAGGAACCTCACTTCTCTGACACATTATCGGAGGAGGAGATCCTTGCTGATGAGGAGGATGGAGAAGAGATAGATAAAATGACCATCGTCGAGAGAGTCTACCTTGCTGATGAGGTAGATGAAGATGATGATGAGATAGAAGAAGAAGATTGTTGCATGGGTATTGAAAAACTCCACCTCAAGCTCCAAGGTAGAAACTCAAAACCTCCCCAATATTTTTTCTGATGAAAATTCAGTATGTGAAGCTCCCATTGGGATGATTCCTTGGGAAGAGTTTCAAAAAAAAATGAAGACTACGAGAAGCTCTTTCAAATGTTTGAAGAGTTGGTCATCATCGGAAAGAAGCTGGAGGAGGAGAACAAATAACTCAAACTTACGATAAATGACAGTGTAACGCCCTGTAACAACCCTTAAAAATCTGTTCTAGAAAAATTGAACCTCCCGATTTTTCACTAATAAGTTCTAAAGCTAATTAAAGATATAATATTATTTAATTAGCTAATTATTAAATAAGAGCTCTAGACTTTATTAAATATAATTGTCCGGACACGAGAAGCATTTAGCAACCTTATGATACGATCCGGAGTAAGATTTAGAGCTCTAGCACGAATAGCAATGGCCAATGAATAAGATAAGTGAGCTCGGAAGAGCTACTAAGTAAATATGAATTATATGTCGACTGCCGTAGCAGTCTAGTGAATTATGAGAATAGCGAAGGTGCTATTCGAGGAATATGAGTATCGTACATAATGCGATGATATAATTAAGATGAATTATGTGCTTATATGCTCAATGATGTGAATACATGGTTACATGATTGAATGTCATGTGATTAAATGTGAAATGTGATCTATGTGACGAAGTGATCGAGAATCACTTAAATGTGAATGGTGATCGATTAATTAGACACCATATGTATTTCTATACATTATTAAGATCAAGATTAAATACATAGAATGATATATTAGTGTAGGAGTGATCACCAAGCAATAGAACAAGTGGGAGGAAATTCATCACTTAAAAGATGGACAAATGTCCAACATGTAGCATTTTAAGGATAAATATAAATAGAAAAATGGGGTCAAAGTCTTCATTTGATTTCAGCTGAATAAGTTAGAGAGAGAAGCTCTCTCTTCTCTCTAAAAATCCGGCCACTTCTTTGAGTTTTCCAGCCACCGGAAAATCGCCCACCACCACCAATCACTACCAAATTTTGCACACAACTTCCTCTCCACTTCTAGATCATGAATATGATGGTGGATTCACGATCAAGAGGCTGCAAGTGGCTCATGCAAGGGGCTGAAGTTTGATCAAGCTTGAATCTTTGATTTTTCTTCAAAATTAATCGGTAATCTTCTTCTTCTTGATGACTTTAAGTAGTAGATGATTAACACGTATTTTATGTGCATGTTGAGAGTGTTTTGCATGTATTTGAGTCTCGATTAATGTGCTTAAATGTTAGAAATGCTAGGGTTTCTTAACTCTTAGCATACCTTAGACTTTTCTAGTTTTTCTCGTTTTCGATCTATTTTTGTGAGAATTTTAAAGAAGCATTCAAGTAGCTAAGGATCGAAGACCGGAAACAAGGGAGAATCGAGCTCAATTAGAGTAAAACTTGTGTTCTTACATGTAGAATTTTAAGTTGTATAGTTAGCGTTTCACTAGTTACTTTAATTTATGCCTTCCTCGTTCTCTCGAGTCTCTTTATGCTATTTTCAGGAACAATAGAGAACTCACTTGGCTGATTTGCTCACTCCATATCGAAGAGGAGTTTGATATGAAGCCATAGCAAAAAGCGGATCGAGAATCGGAGTTCGGACGAGGGAGAACGAGGCGAAACCGTAGGGCTGCGCACAGAGGAGGATCGCCGGCGGCCTGGCCAGACCGCCGGCCAGGTGGCTGAGCTGCAGCATAAACGGCGGCCTGGATGGCGGCCTGACCGACGGCCTGCCAGACTGCCGCCGTCCCTTCCCCCTTTCACTTTTGACCGAGTTAGCTCGTCTAACTCGGTCCAACTCGACCCAAACTTGATTTTCTATGTATTTAATCCTAAAATTCACCCCATTTGTGTATCTTTTATATATTTTAATTCACCAAGAACCCTAGAAATATTTCTCTCTTTCCTTTTTAGTAAATTCAAGATTGTTGGAGCTTTACTTTGTGGATTCAAGATTCAAGACAATATTCTTCTTCCTTATTAAATTCTCTTTCTTTTAAGCATGATTTCATTTACTTTCTATGGTTTATTTCCTTTAATTATGTCTAGCTAATTTCTTTTTGGTTTCAAATATATGAAGACATGATCTAGATTAATAGGTTTTTGGATTTTGTAGTTGGATTTGCCTTCTAATTCATATGTCTTGTGGTTTGGGACTTGATTTTATTGCATGATTGATTGGCCATCATTGAGTGCATACAAGGTGTTTGGTTAAATGCTTAGTAGGCTTTAGTTCATAACACTTGGCATCAAACCACAACATATTAGTAATTCTTACTAATAGGAGATTCTAGATAATTAATTGAGCTATTTGGAGTTGATTTATGCATCTTGAGACCTAGCGGAGATAGATGTTATAGGTTAATCCACTTACATTGATTGCTTTGAGAAAAGAGTTGATGTATAACCTATAAACAATTCCCGTATGAATTGGATTAAATCGGTTTATCCTTGCAAATAAACCTATGCCTCTAGTGAATGTTGGATTATATTTGAAACCATACTTTCTCTTATTGATAGTTATCATTTGATACTTGTTTTCTAGTTGATTTTGTTATTTGAATTTGTCATTAATTTTTGGAAAAACACAAAAACATGTTAGTCAGTAGCTTGAATAGTAGTTAGGTAATCGAATTACTACTTGAAATTCTCACGCCCTTGCATTCCCTGTGGATTCGACCCGATTATATTACATCGGTTATTATTGCACTCTACCCTCACCCCTAAAGTGAGGGCGGGTCAATTTTTGGCGCCGTTGCCGGGGAATGCTTAGTTTGAGTTTCAATAGTCGATTTGGTTATTAAGTTACTAATTCAAGCATTGTTTCTTTTGATTTTTGTTTTGTAGGTTTATGCACACAAGGTCCAAAGGAAGACTCGTTCAACCTTTGATCTTGAACTTTGAAAGAAGACATTGAAGAAGGAATTCTATTGAAGAAGAAGAAATGGCTAACAATCAAGATTATGAGGCTCTTAGGAAGGAACTTGAAGATATGAGAGCTTGAAGAGATGAGCAAGAAAGAAGGGCTCAAGAAGATCAACAACCTCCGCTCAATCAAATGTTCGAATCTCCTACGGATCAATTTCAAGGAGGATCATGGGGACCTCGTGTCAATGCAAATATCTTTGAGATAAGGACGGGCCTTATCCAAATGGTACAATCGGAGCAATTTGGTGGAAGGCCAAATGAGGATCCTAATGCTCATTTGAGCACATTTTTGGAGATTTGTGACACGGTGAAACACAATGGAGTGCCAGAGGATGCAATAAGGATGAAGCTCTTCAACTTTTCTCTAAGGGATCGTGCGAAGGAGTGGTTCAAAAACCTTGACAAGAGCGAGATCACTTCATGGGAAAAACTATGCAAAGCTTTTCTTGCCAAGTACTTCCTTCCTTCCAAAGCCCAAAAGCTCATTTCGAAGATTTCACACTTTTCTCAACAAGTTGATGAAACTTTATTTGAATCTTGGGAGAGGTATCGGGACTTGCTACGCAAGTGCCCTCAACACGGATTCAGTGAAGCATAACAAATTGTCAATTTCTATAGTGGACTCTCTCCACACACGAGGAGCATAGTTGATGCTACGTCCGGGAGTTGTTTCGTGAATCGGAATGCAAAGGAAGCCCTTAGGATCATTAAGGAGATGGCCGCTAATAGCTATCAATGGCCATTGGAGAGAGGTCCCACGAAGAAGGTGAATTCTATACTTGAAGATGCAAGGATTGATGAGTTGGCCACACAATACACCCTCCTCAAAAAGGAGTTTGAAGAAGAGAGAAAGTCCAAGAGAGATGTTCAAGTGGTCCAAAGCCAAGAGAATGAAGAGTACAATGGGAATGAGGAAGTGAGCTATGTGAATCAAAGGTCTTATGGGAATTTCAACAAGCAAAATTTTCAAGGAGCTCAAAGTGGTTTTCAAGGGAATTATCAAGGGGGAGGCAATTCCTATGGTCATCAAGGAGGCTATCAAGCCTATAATCCCAACAACCGGAATCATCCCAACCTCTCCTACGAAAATCCTAATAATGCTCAATTCCCACCTCCCGGATTTTTCGCTTCTCAAAGAGTAATCGAATAACCTAAGAAGACAACTCCTTCTATTGAGCAACTTGTCCAACAAATGGCAAATCAACAAAGCTCATTCATCACACAAACCGGGCAAAAGGTGAGTGCCTTGGAGAATTCACTTACTTCTTTAACAAAGCAAGTGAAGATGATGGAGGGCCAAATAAGTCAAATGCCTAACCAAGCCACCACTCAACACACACCGGGAAAGTTTCCAAGTAATACGGAGTTAAATCCCAAGAACCAATGCAATGCTATCACATTGAGGAGTGGAAGAGCCTATGAGAATCATGCTACATCCGGAAGTGGAAAAGAGGAGGTTCTCATTGAAGACATACCCTATGAAGAGTCTCCAACTAGTGATGAAGAATCAAGGAAAAAAGTTCAAGGAGAAGCTCCTAAGTCGGTGCTCGTAGAGGTCCCTCTCCCTACCAAGGATGTTATTACGAAGGCTCCATTTCCTCATCGTCTAGCCAAGCATAAGGTTGACGAAAAGTTGATAAGATTCTTGGAAATATTCAATAAAGTGCAAATCAATATTCCCTTGCTTGATGCACTTCGAGATATGCCCGGCTATGTGAAGTTCTTGAAGGATGCCGTTGCTAACAAGAGAAAGTTTGGTTCATTTGAAACAATTAGCCTAACGGAGGAGGTTAGTGCGGTGATCCAAAGGAAGATGCCTTTGAAAAATAAGGATCCCGGAAGCTTCACAATAGCATGTGTGATTGGAGGGAAAAAGTTTGGAAATGTCTTATGTGATCTTGGAGCTAGCATAAATTTGATGCCATTGTCTATTTTCAAGAGGTTGGATATAGGAGTGATCAAACCTACATCAATTTGCCTCCAAATGGCCGATCGTTCTATATCTTATGCTCAAGGAGTAGTCGAAGATGTATTAGTGAAAGTTGAGGAGTTCATCTTCCCCGCGGACTTCGTTATCTTGGATATGCCGGAGGACAAGGATATACCCCTCATTCTTCGGCGTCCTTTCCTAGCAACTGAAAGAGCTCTTATTGATGTGCAAGATGGGAATCTCACTTTTAGAGTGAATGAAGAGACCCTCACTCTTTCAATCTTTGATGCTATGAAGCGAGGAGATGACTCAACCTATGAGGAATGCAATGCAATCACCACCTTGCCTACATCTATGGCAAAAGATCTCACGGAGGAAATCATTTCAAATTCTTTCTACTCTTATTCCGATTTGGATGATGCTTGTGATGACCTATTGGAACCAATTGCTTATTTGGAAGCAAATCAAGGATCATTGAAGGATGAGGTCTATTACCTTGATATCAACCAACCGGGGGAAAATGGAAGTTCAACCAAGGTGGAATCTACTCCAATCACTTCTCAAGAATTGAAACCTCTTCCCGATCACCTAAGGTACGCCTTCCTTGGTGATAATGACTCTTTTCCCGTTATAGTGTCACAACACTTGTCAGAGTCCGAATTGGACAAGTTGTTGCGTGTCCTTAGAGAGTTCAAAGATGTGATTGGTTGGTCTATTTATGATATCAAAGGAATTTCTCCATCTATGTGTATGCACCGAATTCTTTTGGAAGATAATTGTCGTCCTAGGGTTCAACCTCAAAGGAGGTTAAATCCCGTGTTGCAAGAAGTCATGAGGAAAGAGGTGTTGAAATTGTTGGATGCCGGGATGATTTATGCTATTTCAGATAGTGAGTGGGTAAGTCCTACTCAAGTTGTTCCTAAGAAAGGGGGGATTACGGTGGTGAAGGATGAAAATGATGAGTTGATCACTACTAGAGTAGCGACGGGTTGGAGAGTTTGTATTGTATCGAGCATTGAACTCCGCTACTAGAAAAGATCACTTTCCGTTGCCCTTTATTGACTAAATGCTTGATCGTTTAGCCGGATATGAGTATTATTGTTTCTTGGATGGCTACTCCGGATACAATCAAGTGATGATCGCCCCGGAAGATCAACATAAGACAACATTCACTTGTCCTTACGGTGTATTTGCATTTTGGAGAATGCCTTTTGGATTGTGCAATGCTCCTGCCACATTCCAAAGATGCATGATGGCTATCTTCCATGGGTTGATTGAAAACATTATGGAGGTCTTTATGGATAATTTTTCCATATTTGGGACTTCTTTTGATCATTGCTTGGAAAATTTGACCACAGTTTTGCAAAGATGCCAAGAAACTTCCCTAGTTCTTAATTGGGAAAAATGCCACTTTATGGTACGAGAGGGAGTTGTATTGGGCCACAAAGTTTCAAGAGAAGGGTTGGAAGTTAATAGACCAAAAATTGTTGCTATTGAGAAGTTGCCACCTCTTACAAGTGTGAAATCCGTTCGGAGTTTTCTAGGCCATGCCGGATTTTATCGACGATTCATCAAGGATTTCTCAAAAATATCCAAACCTCTTTGCTCTCTCTTGGAAAAGGAAGTTAAATTCAACTTTGATGAAGATTGTTTGAAGGCTTTTGAGGCATTGAAGAAAGCTTTAGTATCTACACCCGTGTTAATCACTCCTAATTGGAATGAGTCTTTCATTTTGATGTGTGATGCTAGTGATTGGGCGGTTGGTGTAGCATTGGGGCAAAAGAGAGACAATTTGTTTCGTGTGATCTACTATGCTAGCAAAACCTTGGATTCTACTCAAAGGAACTACACCACGACGGAGAGAGAGTTGTTGGCTATAGTTTATGCTTTTGACAAGGTCCGATCTTATTTGGTAGGCAATCATACCATTGTCTACACGGATCATGGGGCAATTAGGCATCTATTTGCTAAAAAGGATTCAAAGCCTAGGCTCATCCGGTGGATTCTCCTTCTACAAGAGTTTGATATGGAGATTCGAGATAGGAGAGGATGTGAAAATGTGGTAGCGGATCACTTGTCACGTCTTGAGAATCCGGTGGAAGGGGAAGATCAAAAGTTGAGTATCAATGAGTTTTTCCCGGATGAGAAGATCATGGTGTTGAAGTGCAAAAATTCTTGGTTTGCTGACTTTGCTAATTACCTTGTGCATCGAGAGTTGCCACCAAATCTCTCGGATTATCAAAAGGCAAAGTTCCTTCGAGATATGAAGTTCTATTATTGGCAAGATCCATACTTATGGAGAAGGTGTGCCGATGGTCTTATTAGAAGATGTGTCATGGAAGGTGAATGGCTCAAGATTATTGAAGATTGTCATGAAGGACCAAATGGGGGTCATTTTGGGGCTAATCGTACGGCTTGGAAGGTGTTTCAAAGTGGATTCTATTGGCCTTCGATTTTTAGAGATTGCCAAGCTTTTGTGAAGAATTGCGATAGATGTCAAAGGATGGGAAGTATCACAAAAAGGGATGAGATGCCTCGAAACATCATGATTGAGGTTGAGTTGTTTGATGTTTGGGGGATAGATTTCATGGGACCATTCCCTACTTCTTGTGGTTTTTCTTATATCCTTCTTGCTATTGAATACGTTTCAAGATGGGTCGAAGCCATTCCAACTTCGACTAGTGATTCCAAGGTCGTGATCAAGTTTTTAAAGAAGAATATTTTGACTAGGTTTGAGACTCCAAAGGCTTTGCTTAGTGATGGGGGGTCTCACTTCAACAACAAGTGGTTGGGAAGTGTTCTTGCTAAGTATGGAGTGAAGCACAAGATTACATCTCCATACCATCCTCAAGCCAATGGTCAAGCCGAGCTTGCAAATTGGGAGATCAAGCAAATCTTGGAGAAAACAACCACTACTCGGAAGGATTGGGCTAAGAAAATTGATGATGCTTTGTGGGCCTATCGAATCGCCTATAAAACCCCCATTGGTATGTCTCCGTATCAACTTGTCTTTGGAAAGTCTTGTCACTTACCTTTGGAGATTGAGCACAAGGCATTTTGGGCTATAAAGAGGATTAATCTTGAGTTTAAGGAGGCCGGAGTGAATAGGAAGAATCATCTTGTGGAATTGGAGGAATGGAGAAACGAGGTTTATGAAAATTCTCGGATTTACAAGGAAAGAGCTAAGAAGTTTCATGATTTGGAGATTCGAAGCAAGGTGATCATTCCGGGAGACGAGGTTCTTCTTTTTAACTCTCGTCTTCGTTTTTTCCCCGGAAAACTCAACTCAAGGTGGACCGGTCCTTATATTGTGAGTAGGAGTTTCAAGAATGGCACATTTGAACTTCTCAAGAATGATGGTTCTACCTTTGTTGTTAATGGACATCGACTCAAGCTCTATTTCAATTCGAAGAAGTTTAAGGAGGATTCAATCATTCTTCTTAATGATGCTTGATTTGGAGGCTATGTCGAGCTAACGACGTTAAACAAAGCGCTAGTTGAGAGGCACCTCAACACGTATCCTTTTCTTTTTTGTTTTTGTGAGTGTTTATTTCATTTTTTGATTTTTGAGCTTGTTGCAATTTTCGTTTCAATTTTTAGAAAAATCATAAAAAAAAAAATAGAAACTGTTGAAAATGAAGGTTGAACAATACTTAGGGAGAGTCGAGAGGAGGTTGAGAAAGGCTTGGTGCTTCGAAAATGGGTGAAATCGATCGAGAAACGCGTCAGAAAAAGGTTGGAAACCGTGCAAGAAGGGGTGCCGGCGGCCTGACCAGCGGCCTGCCAAACCGCCGGCCAGGTGGCTGAGCTGCAGAGATAACGGCAGTCTGAACGGTGGCCTGACCGGCGGCCTGCCAGACCGCCGCCGGTCCTTCCTCCCCCCTATTTTCTATTTTTGATTTTTTCACTTCTTTTTCTTCATTTTATGTTTTTCAAACCCTTTTTCAAGCATGAACATCACTTTCTCTCACTAAAACATTTGAAATTTCATGTTCTAATTACTCACAAATCACTTTGAATCTTGTTAAGTCCTTCCATAGTCTCATTACCCATCACATAAGCTACATTTTAAGCCCTAGAACTCACTTTTCCATCAACCCTAACCTAAAAAACGAAAATTTGAGTTTCTTGTTCAAAGTTGTGAAGTTCTTCAAGTTTCCCCAAGAAAATGAGGTAAGATGTTCTACACCTTTGCTTTTATGGGATTTCTACACTCATTCTATGAATTGGTATGCATTTTGCCCATCATTTGTGATAGTTTGTATAGAATTCCTAGCTTAGGGTTTTCTTGAATTTTTGGGAGAAATTTTTGAATTTTGAATTTTGGGAATGAGCATGAATTGAATGGCATTAATTCTTGCATTTATGAATTGTGCTATATCTTTTTGATTTGAATATTCATGGAAATTTGTACTTCTTTCTACTTGAACATCCATGAATAGGATTGAAGGAATTTGTTTGAATTTTTGGAGAACATTGTAGGAATTCACATTCTTGATACTTGTTTTAAAATTCATTTCTTGGGAGCATACATGTTCAAGGGAATCATGAGTTCACGAGAAAAGTTGCTTGCAATATGAAAATTCTTGGTCTATCTTCTTGAAATTTACTTGGAATTTTTCATAATTTGTAGGAACAAGGAGCCTAGAGGAAAAGGAAAAGAAAGAGCAACAACAACTTCTAAGGATTTGATTGCTTCTTTTACAAACAAGAAGAGAAAGGATGCTTCTTCCTCGTCATTACCACCAAGAAGGGATCCTACAACACCGGAAGCTCATGAGATTCGATTGGAAACATATGAAGAAAGGGCAAAATTTGCCACTCTTGTGAAAAAGGGCATTATTCCAACAAGGTTTCCTTCAAAGGAGGTTTTGGTGAAGATAGGGCTTTATGATAATGTAAAGTCTCTTTTTGATAATATTGGTTGGGGACGTATCCTTGATGACACTCTTGAGGATAGACAAACTTATGAAAAAGTTGTTCTTAAAATTATGAGCACAGTGGAGGCCGAAAATATTCATCTCATGCAAGGTATTCAATTCCAATTGTTTGGTGAAAGGCATGAAATGAGCTTGGAGGAGATAGATGATATTTTTGGAGTACCACATGGGGGTGATGTTTTGATAGAGCAAGCTTTCGAGCACTATTCCATTTGGAACAAGCTTGTACCGCTTTCCCCAGAAGGTTTCAAGTCGGGATATTCAAAGTCAAATGAGGTGCGGAATCCGGTGTTAAGAATGGTGCTAAAAATCCTTGGTCACACAATTGTTGCAAGAACGGAGAATACCTTGGTCCGGATCGATGATCTTTTCATTCTTCATGCTATGTTGACCAAATAAGTATTACACATCTCTTTATCCCTCAATTGTTGAAGCAAGCAAGAGTGAATTCCGGAAAGGTCAACATCGGAGGAATGCTTACTGCCAATGCCAAGAGGATCAAGGAAGATCTTGGTGGATACCCTCCATTGAAGGGAGCATATCTTATGGATTTCATGAAGTTAAGGTACCTGAGATTTATCAACTCTATCATACCTCCATTTTATTTTCTTCAAGAAGATGGTGAGAAGTTCCTTCTCCCTAATGCAGTGAGTATATTGGTCACCAATTTTCATGAAAGAGAAAATTGGCAATTGAACTTGCCAATGCACAAGTTGATCATGGAGAATCATATCTTCAAGTATGGTGAAGAGGATGAGTACATTATTGGCCATGGAGGGGAAGGAGTGCATATGGATGAAGAGGACGAGGAAATGGAAGATTTGACAAGAGAAGAACAAATGTCAAGCGGAGAACATGTTTCACGAGTTGGGCATGTTTCACATGGAAGGTACAATGAAAGATTTGGAACTCTTGAGACTAGAATGGAAAGTATGGAATGGGGATTCAAGTCTCTTGATGCACAAGTCACCGTGATGAGGCAAGAAGTGACTTCGATGAGAGTCACACAACTTGAAGATGGAAAGGAGTACAAGGATGGAGAAGCAAGCAACATCGATGATGGAGCTCTTGGAAAACTTCCGGGATTACCAAATTGCTCAAGGGGCGACTTGGCCCCGACCACCATCATCATAGCTTGGAATGTTGTAAGTGTAATTTAAATCCATTATATATCGTTCCCTCTAAACTCATTTTAGAATTTATTTTCTAAAATAAGTTTGGGGGAGGGGGGTAGGATAATGAATTTAAATTACTTTAAATTACTTTTATTTCATGTCTTGCTATTTTTCCATGTTTTGCTCTCTTGCTTTACACTCTTGTCTTAGTCTCTTTGTCTTTGCCTCTCATGTTTGATGTTGCTTGGCTTTAAAATTGTGGTTTGAGGTATTTTTGTGGTTTGATGGTATCTATTTGAGTGAGATTTGTTTGCTTGGATTGTGGATGAGAATTGTGGATTGTTGACATTGGAAAATGAATTTCTTTGATGATGAGTTTGAAGTTGTGGGATGTTTTGAAGGACTTTGTGTTATTTGTTGAGTTTGTTTGATGGTTTTTGAATTTGTGTGACAATTTGTGTTTTGTTTTGTGCAATTGGGGATGAATTAGGGTTAAATGAATATCTTTTATGAGTTTGTGGTTTGAATGCGAATTTATTTATTTTTTTAGAAAGGAAAAGTTCTAAGTTTGAATATATACATGCATGCTTGAGTGTGAAAGCACGTGTTGAGTTGCTCATGTGTATTAGAGTGAGATGCCAATGATTAATGATAAATTGACACTTTTGAGAATTCTCAAGTTTAAGTCAAGCATGATTAGGGTTATTTCTCTTGAATAGCTTGGAAGGATTGAACTTAGGTACTTAGGCTCTAGACAAAAAGCTTGAGAGGATTTTGAGCCTTAAACTATGCATTTTACATAGTTAACATCCTTTCTTGAGAGCTTGATCTTGCATTGCATATTCTTTACTAGAACTTGCCTTGATACTCTTGTTAGAAATATTACATGTGTGCATAATTAGGAGATGATCTTAGGCCATCATTGCATAGCCCATTTTCCCTAATCACTAACCTATCTTTCATTACCATTGTCGTCCCATTTTGAGCCTTGAATAGAGCCTTTTCTTCTTGAACCGGATGATAGGGGGTGAAGGATGGTTAAGGGAAACCTTGGTGAGGTTGAAATTTCACGAAAAATGTTGAGTGATGGTGAAAGGTCTAGAGATTGATCTTGAAATAAAAGGGCACTCCTATAAGCTCTAAGTTATAAAAGAAAAGAATAAGAACAAAGTTCTTATTGAAAAATAAAATAAAAAATAAAAAATAAAAAATAAAAGAAAAAGAAAATGAATAAGAGCATAAAGGAGTGTTTCTTTAAATGTTGGTAGAATCTTGGGTTCATTTGATGAAAAGGGGTTGGATAAGGTGGAAGATGAAGAAATTCATACTTAGAAAGATAAAGAAAAGAGGTGAATGAGCTTAGATGAAGATTTGAGCCACTTAGCCTAAAATTCTCTACCTTAACCAATGTCCCTACATTACAAGCTTAATAAAGACCTTTTTGATCCTAATTTGTGCATGCATTGTAGTATGAGGAACTTGAGTTGATAGGCAAGCTTAGGGTTAAAGATGTGTATTGCATGATTTCGATGAGTGTTTACCTTTCCTATAAAATGAGTGCTTGAGTGATATACACTTCTTGTGAGGTCTAGGGTTGAATGTGCTTGAGTGATTGATTTCTAAGTTAGGATGGTGAGTGATCTTATGAATGTTTGGCTTGACTTGAGAATTTCTTTGAACTAAAATGGTTTTTGAGATGATATGAGGCATCGAGGAACTCAAAATGCACACTCCATACGTGTTAAGTGTTTTGATTGTTCGTTTCATTGTTCGGGACGAACAATGGCTTATGTTTGGGGGAGTGATTAACACGTATTTTATGTGCATGTTGAGAGTGTTTTTCATGTATTTGAGTCTCGATTTATGTGCTTAAATGTTAGAAATGCTAGGGTTTCTTAACTCTTAGCATCCCTTAGACTTTTCTCGTTTTTCTCAGTTTCGATCTATTTTTGTGAGAATTTTAAAAGAGCATTCAAGTAGCTAAGGATCGAAGACCGGAAATGAGGGAGAATCGAGCTCAATTAGAGTGAAACTTGTGTTCTTACATGTGGAATTTCAAGTTGTATAGTTAGGGTTTCACTAGTTGCTTTCATTTATGCTTTCCTCGTTCTCGCGAGTCTCTTTATGCTTTTTTCAGGAATAATGGAGAACTCACTTGGCTGATTTGCTCAATCCATATCGAAGAGGAGTTCGATATGAAGCCATAACAAAACGCGGATCGAGAATCGGAGTTCGGACGAGAGAGAACGAGGCGAAACCGTAAGGCTGCGCACGGAGGAGGATCGCCGGCGGCCTGGACGGCGGCCTGGCCAGGTGGCTGAGCTGCAGCATAAATGGCGGCCTGGCTGGCGGCCTGCCAGACCGCTGCCGTCCCTTCCCCCTTTCACTTTTGACCGAGTTAGCTCGTCTAACTCGGTCTAACTCGACCCAAACTTGATTTTCTATGTATTTAATCCTACAATTCACCCCATTTGTTTATCTTTTATATATTTTAATTCACCAAGGACCCTAGAAATATTTCCCCCTTTCCTTTTTGGTAAATTCAAGATTGTTTGTGGATTCAAGATTCAAGACCATATTCTTCTTCCTTATTAAATTCTATTCTTTTAAGCATGATTTCATTTACTTTCTATGGTTTATTTCCTTTAATTATGTCTAGCTAATTTCTTTTTGGTTTCAAATATATGAAGACATGATCTAGATTAATAGGTTTTTGGATTTTGTAGTTGGATTTGCCTTCTAATTCATATGTCTTGTGGTTTGGGACTTGATTTTATTGCATGATTGATTAGCCATCATTGAGTGCATACAAGGTGTTTGGTTAAATGCTTAGTAGGCTTTAGTTCATAACACTTGGCATCAAACCACAACATATTAGTAATTCTTACTAATAGGAGATTCTAGATAATTAATTGAGCTATTTGGAGTTGATTTATGCATCTTGAGACCTAGCGGAGATAGATGTTATAGGTTAATCCACTTACATTGATTGCTTTGAGAAAAGAGTTGATGTATAACCTATAAAGAACTCCCGTTTGAATTGGATTAAATCGGTTTATCCTTGCAAATAAACCTATGCCTCTAGTGAATGTTGGATTATATTTGAAACCATACTTTCTCTTATTGATAGTTATCATTTGATACTTGTTTTCTAGTTAATTTTGTTATTTGAATTTGTCATTAATTTTTGGAAAAACATAAAAACATATTAGTTGGTAGCTTGAATAGTAGTTAAGTAATCGAATTACTACTTGAAATTCACATGCCCTTGCATTCCCTATGGATTCGACCCGATTATATTACATCGGTTATAATTGCACTCTATCCTCACCCCTAAAGTGAGGGCGGGTCAGTAGATGATGATATGAACTTGATAATTGATGGTATGACTTCGACCCTTAAGATGAAAGTTCATAGATCACTTTAATTCCTTCATATTCGAGCTCCTTGTGTTCTTACAAGTAATTTGATGCAAAAATCTCGATGTTTAATCAGTAGAAACTTCGAACCCTTCATGATCAAGCTTCGGTACTTTGTGGATGATGATGTCCTTGATGTATTCTTGTTGTTATAAGCTTTATTTGATCGACATTGAACTCGGATGGTGGTGATTGAACTCGTTGCTTATCAAGAACATGATTTCCAGATTTTCCAGAAAATACCCTTGAGCTTGCGAGCATGTTTCCAAATGATTCGTTCATCTTTTGAGCTCAAATCTTTTCTATTGTGAAGTTTATTGTCTTATCTGTCTAATGAGGGGTTACATGCCCTCATCCAAGCTCATATGTTCCCGCAATAATGCTTTGAAGTTGATATGTCTATTCTGCCGATTTCTAGAAAATCGTATGACCAGTGATTTTGATCTCTGTATTCCATTGTGATAACTTGTTTATCTAGCTTCAAGACGAACATGAAAGTTGTTCTTAATTTTCTGAACTTTCTATTGATATAAAGTGCACCCCAAACCATTAAGTATCGAGTGAGTTATCCTAGCTCAAAGATGGGGTCCCGAATCTGTCTAAATCATGTTTCCAGATTCTAAGTCCTTTAATGATGAATCGATTTCTCTAAATCCCTACGTGCACATCTTCTGAATTTTGGATATGTTGTAGCACAATGCCTTGACTATTATGTCACCAAGTTATGGCCTGTTTCACTTAGTCAATCCCCGAGAATTAAATATTATCCCAAAGTGTCACCGAAAATTCCTTCATTGCTGAAATAGTGGCAAAGATTGATGTATAGCTCCTAGTAAGTTAATTTCCAGAACTTGAAGTTGATGTCACATGAAAGTTTATCCTCTGAGCCTTCTGTTCATGTGTCTTACACCTTCATTGGTGTTCAAACACACAAGATATAGCCAATTGTTTTAAGTATGGAAATTCTGCCTAAGTTCATTCAAGTGTCCAAGTTACACTCACTCTTGAGCTATTCCATTGTACTACAACCTTGATACTGATCCTCAAGGTTGCTTGATTCCTTGCATTCACTCTCACATGCATCTCAAGTGATGAAGATTAAGAAACTAAGTGTGAGATTAGTTAAGAAGTTATAAGATAAAGATTAAGTACATAAGAAAATGATAAGTATGAATGAAAAGCATAAGTACATGATGATAATGAATTAAGAAGATAGAGACTAAGTATAAAAGGTTAAGTAAGTACAAGAGGATACATGATTATGAATTAGTATTAATAAACTATATGTGAATAGGTGACTAGCTACAAGAAGAATGCAACAAAGGAGTCCGTTTTGCCTGCTACGTGCTTACTTGCTTATTTGATTGAGCACCTAAAGAGTGAGCTTTATTTTCTTATAGGTTTTTAAAGCTCATATGTTTTAAATTGCAAGATATGCATAAGATATTATGAAATGTTAGACTTGTCATGTTTTATTAGCATGCATGTACCAGTCTACTCCTTACAGATGAACGATATCGGCCCACTGATGAAGGTATCAGCGGGTGTGCACACGAAGAATAGTAAGGTTCTCGAGAGGGTGGCCAACCTCTCGGCACAACTCTAACTCGTAGACTTGGGTATGTCATGATTGCTTATGGCCACACATATTTATGAATGAGCATATAGAAACATAAGAGCATGCAAAGAAAATGATTTTCAAATGCTACTCAGGTTCTTTCTAAAACCCTTGAGTTAGCTTATAATTGGCAAGTCTATTTATAGCCCTAAGTGGCATTGATTTTTGGGGATAGCTCACTAAGTACAACCAATGTACTTACCTCCTGTGCGTATTTCTAAACGTGCAGGTTAACTGGAAGCGATAGGATGCAAGGGAGGTAAGCAGAGGATTTGGGATATTATGGTTGTAGCCCGTGACACGTGTCCCCATACATGTGTCACAACTATGCTTCCGCAAAGTGAGTTAAGATGTCATGAAGATTTAAGGCGACAAATTCATAAGTTAAGTTGATTAGCAAGAATGTTAAGATTCAATGTAATAATGTAAGATATAAGTTGCTAATTAAAAAGATGAGACAAGTAGAGGTCATAAGAGTTAAAATGTAAATGAGTAAGCTAAGATATAATATGCAAAGCAAGAGGCATGTTGTGATCTAGATTCATGTTTAACTTTTGTTTATTCAAACACACCAAGCCTTTAGGTATGATAGCGAATATCATGGTGTATTTCCAAATTCATTAACTTCTTACATTCATTGTGCTTAAACCACTCTTCCATTCGGTTCCTTCTTTGATCATCAAAATCCTTTCATAAAAAGCTAGTAAGACGTATGTTAAGTATTTATTCATGAGTTCCCTTAGCATTCCACCCGTAGCGCACCGGTCTCTAAGGCACATTTTTAGATGTCCTGGGGGCCGGGGCATTATAGAATGGTATCAGAGCAGTTCATGCTCTAAGACTGTGTCTTCTCTTTCTATGTCCAGTTTAATTAGTTTCATTAGACTGAAGTGAGAAGAATAATATCCCAAGGCTCAGCACTCCTTCATCCCCAGCTTCCAGGTAAATTGTTTTTGACGATGAAATTCTCTTCAGTTTTGAAGTTTTAAAATGGAGCCTGTCACCCCACTATGATTGTGATTGAAATGTGCAAGATATGTGAAATACTCGAAGTATGTGAGTGATACATGCTCATGATGATATGAAAAACACGATATGATCTCCGGAGATGATAGATGTTA
Organism: Mentha longifolia; assembly: GCA_001642375.2. Lineage (NCBI taxonomy): Eukaryota > Viridiplantae > Streptophyta > Magnoliopsida > Lamiales > Lamiaceae > Mentha > Mentha longifolia. Next base: position 34,107,353 of record CM038114.1, read on the forward strand.
GATGTCAAATGCATGAATACATGAATATGTTCAACATGCATAAAGGGATATGTGAAAAACATGAGTTGCTATGCACAGAATTGGACATGATATGAATTACATGATAAAATGTATGATGTACATGATGAAGCATGCTATATATGTGATGAATGTATGCTTACCTTATGTGAACGAGGATGATCTATGATAGACATGTATGCATGTTAAGATATATGTAAATATGAGACATGCCCCCGATTTTGGCATGATGTCCCTAGACTGATGATTAAACCATTGGAGCTCATAGAATTCATATGACTATAAAGAGCACATAGAAGACGAAGTAGCGTGGCGTAGACCACAATGCGCACTAGGAGTAAAGCATGACAAGGAACGAGGTAAAGTATAGAAGTCAGCTAGCGCTGAGATATCATTTAACGAAGACACGATTTAGATTTCAAGTACATTATCACCATTACCCCTAGCTGGAATGATATCAGTTTTAATCACGATTGATTCGAGGATTGATAATCCACATGAGATTGACCTTTCAAATTCAGCACCATCTTCGTTTCTTGTTGGTGCTAAAGTTCTGATGTACATGATGGTTTACTCTTTCTTGGTTAATAAATATTCATTTTAAACCATCATATCCTTAAAAGTTATGCCATGTTTGAACTATAGTAAATGTATTCATGCAAGCTTCTCACTTTTTATAGCTACTTTAGACGATCAATCCTTCAAATGTGAAGGTTAAGACCATGATTCAATAAGTCAGTTTCGATTCATTTCCAAGTTGATTCAATCGAATTCCCTTCCACATTCTGTGATGGTTAACTTTGTTTGCCACTACATACCATCAATCCTGAATAGATTTTTCACACCTAGCTTGAATTCCTTCATATTCAAAACGCCTAATGGCTGACCTTGATAAGGGCTTGTATTGTTTGATTAGCATAAGGAATTGCATTTCTTTGATTCCGAACTTGATGTTCATTTATGATGCTCATTGCCTTAATGACCACAATCTATGGCCAAATTCCCTTATGGTTATTCATAAGTTTGATCATCCTCAATTTGTTGAGGATACTAGTTGGCCAAATTATAAGAAGATTTGCAACCTATTATAGGTTATCATTGTTGACAAACCAGTTTCTATGCAATGTTACACCAAGGATTTCTAAGTTATATCCTTGCAAGCATTACTAAAGGGCTTTCAACCAGCCAGGTGGGTGATTGGTGGAGTAAAGGTAGGTGACGCCTACCCAAGGAACTATAGTAGCGCTAGCAAATCCCAGGAGTAAGAAATAGTGACCTAGAAGGGAATGTGATAAAGCTCAAGAAGAGCACGAAAGCATACCCATTTACATTAAGTTTTAAGTAAGAAGAATGATAATGTACATGTATGGATGAATATATGTACATATGCGTTGCTTAATGAGTGCGACCCTTATATAGGAATGGTACGTGCATGCCTATCAGAGATCTATAGGTCACCACAAGTACCACTGGTACTGGAATTTTACGAATGCCATATGAAGCCAACCCAAGCTGTGGGGATGTTCCTAGCAGAATACCACCAGAAGTGGGAAACAACCCAAGAATATGGTGTAACCGAGAGAGATGGAATCTATTGACTAGTGTAATCGATACAGGGTGAATGGAAGGGATGGGCTTCCAATCTAGCTTCTAGCTACATATGCACTGCGCCCGATGGCGGTGAAGATGATGATTATCGCGGGTTCATTACTCACATTAGCTCACAGTTCTATCTATACGGTGCTCTGCCTACCACACTAGACTTGCAAGAGGATGATCAGAGATGCAATGCCAAACTCAAGGTATGGGCATGGGCCAGCAAGATGCAAACTCAGAGTCTCAGCCACACGAAAATGAAATTGACTCGACTATGTTGACCTTCAACAAGGAAGGAAATGCTCGTACTATACGTGTAAGACGGTTCTGACGGTCCATACCTTCTTTGGGGATTCCCTTGCCTCGATCGGGCCAGATGATAACTTCTCCATCGAATGACGCACCATCTATGTCTACTCCGGAAAAAGGGACCTCGAGTGTCCAACCTACGATGATGGATGAAATGCCTTTCTTAATAGACCCACTATCTCTACGTCCCAAGAAATGTACTCGTTTAATCAGCTCTGATGATAGTCAGTCTCAACTTCCACCTCTTGACGAAAACCAAGCCTTGGTAAATGACCAAGGGAGTGAAGCTTCTAAGGAACCTAAAGTTGACAATGAAGAGATTCACCACGAACGAGTGGTGAATGAACTAAGCAGTAGCAATATAATCCTCGTAGATAAGGATAAGGATGAAATGAGTATCGACTAGGTTCTTAATCCTAGGAAATGTTTTGATTCGCAATTCTAGAAATACTCCATCCATTTTAAACCTCAGCCTTTGACAAGTTACGATGAGGAAGGTACATAAGAAGAGACGTAGTTCTGTATGAATCGCAGAATCTTCCGGAACTTCGTTTTGTAAAGAAATGCTAGGGCATTCTAGTCAAACAATAGATGACAAATTTTATCTATTTTGATTTAAGTCTTCAAGCGAGGTAATTTTTCCATGGCTTGTACCCCCAATACCGAAGCAATACCTTCATTAGTGCTTCTATTGCTCGATTATGGTCTGATGTCTAACATTTTGTTAATTGAACTTTTTGCAAAATCTTCGTTATCACCCATTTTTCTTTCAAAAGTCACCTATGAAACCATGAATCCCCTCTTCTATCAAGAACCCCCACATTTATTTCTGACTAACCATAACAATTGATTCGACTTCCAAGCTCAGAAGTCCATGATTCACATTCTTCGTAAATGTTTAATTTCAATCATGATGATGTTGCTAGGTCATTTCAAATCAAGCTAAATAGAGAACGAATTTCTAAGTTCATTTCAAAGTAGTTCAATCTCATCTTACTGCTCACGGCGAGGAAAGTCTATTTCAATAAGCATAATCTATCTATACGATATGATTCCTTGCCCCAACCCGTATACGCTCATTAACTGGCATTTTACTAAGTTACCCCGGCCTAATATAGCCAAACAAGTATAGAACGTAGAGGCAAACGATAGTTAGGACCAACTGGTCCGAAAGACAAACGATACAATACACACGTAAACATCTCTAGCCTCCATGAGCATGAGGATGAGAACATAGACGGCATTGAATGATCAGGTTTGAACGATTCAAACCTAAAGTATGAAGTAGAGTGGCGCAACAGAAGTGTAGTGGATCCATAATCCACCCAGAATTTCCACGAGCGGGGAAGGCAACCGCAAAGCATGACCAAGAGTTTTACATCTTAACATGATATGAATCACGCAAGGAAAGCATGAAAGGAAAAGCACTGACACATCTCAAGACGAGTTGAAATGAGAAGTATGTGCCAGAATAATTTGGAAATCCTGATGTTTGCAACAATGAATGCTAGTATGTCGCAACAAGAAAGTACGAAGGGATACGTTATGAAGTGCACCGAGCACATATGATCAATGTGGCAATACTACTAAGAATTTTAGAAGAAGGGTTAACTACCCTAATGATTCACGCTCAGTTAAAAGCAAATGCAATAGCACGGCTCAACGACGAGATGAGTAGCCTACAAAAAGATATATATGTCATGTTATGTTATGAGAAAAGATGATTATAAGAAGATTAAGTAAAGCCTTCTAAGCAACCTAATGGTCATTAGCATCTTTAAGAAAGGTATGATAAGAAGTGAAAGTTAAGCTATGTTACAACTCACGAGTTGCTATTATGAGATACTAGTACGGCTATCGGATGGGATAGTCAATAATGAAATAATGAACTAGAGTAAGGTACGGCTATCGAAGGTGATAGTCGATAATGTCACAATGAATGCACGGCTATCGAAGGTGATAGTCGAAAAGGTTAAGGCCTGCGAACGGCTATCAGAATGATAGTCGATAAGTAAGTAATATAGTAACTACCTAGAACGATGATGTGCTAGCAGAATACGCCTAGCATGCACTGGTCAAAGGATCAACAACGACATCCACCACGTGTAAATTGTGAATTGAATAGAGCTGACAAGTTAACAAGACGTACACACGAAAGACTAAACAATTACATGACCGCGGACAGCAATCATACACACTAAGGATATGAAATCCACTGCCCCGTCGCAATACGAATATGTGTAACAACCCGTAAAAGTCCATCCTAGAAAATTTCGATTCCTACGGAGAAGGAAAATTTGAGAAATAAAATTTCCTTAATGTTATAGCCATTATCGAGAAATATATATATAAGTATAAATGATCATGGGAAAATTCCTTCCATAAGACGAAATTACGATGCTATAAAGCGAGACGATGATGACGTCAAGCACAAGGTAACTCCGAGAAATTCATACCGAGACATGTAACGAGAAAATGATATTCTCGAGTTATTGAAATCAACCCTAGATGCCATATAGAAATAATATTAATAAGTTTCAAGCTAATTAAGGATATAATATTATTTAATTAGCTAATTATTAAATAATAGTTCTAGACCTTATTAAATAGTATTGCCCGAACACGAGAAACATCTAGAAACCTATTGATATGATCCGGAGCAAGATTTAGAGCACTAGCACGAATAGCAATGGCCAACGAATAAGATAAGTGAGCTCAGAGGAGCTATTAAATAAATATGAAATACACGTCGACTGCCGTAGCAGTCTAGTGATTTATGAGAATAGCGAAGGTGCTATTCGAGGAATACGAGTATCGTACATAATGAATTATGTGCTTATATGCTCAAGGATGTGAATACATGGTTACATGATTGAATGTTAAGTGATTAAATGTGAAATGTGATCTATGTGACAAAGTGATCGAGAATCACTTATATGTGAATGGTGATCGATTAATTAGACACCATATGTATTTCTATACATTATTAAGATCAACAATAAATACATAGAATGAAATATTAGTGTATGAGTGATCACCAAGCAATAGAACAAGGGGGAGGAAATTCATCACATAAAAGATGGACAAGTGTCCAACATGTAGCATTTTAAGGATAAATATAAATAGAAAAATGGGGTCAAAGTCTTCATTTGATTTCAGCTGATTAAGTTAGAGAGAGAAGCTCTCTCTTCTCTCTAAAAATCCGGCCAACCCTCCTCCCCTTTTTCCACCGGCACCGCCAATTCCTTGAAGTTTCCGGCCACTGGAAAATCGCCAACCACCACCAATAACTACCAAATTTTGCACATAGCTTCCTCTCCACTTCTAGATCATGAATATGGTGGTGGATTCACGATCAAGAGGCTGCAAGGGGCTGAAGTTTGATCAAGCTTGAATCTTCGATTTTTCTTCAAGATCAATCGGTAATCTTCTTCTTCTTGATGATATAAGCTCGAATCTAAGTAGGAGATGATGATATGAACTTGATAATTGATGGTATGACTTCGGCCCTTAAGATGAAAGTTCATAGATCACTTTAATTCCTTCATATTTGAGCTCCTTGTGTTCTTACGAGTATTTTCATGCAAAAATCTCGATGGTTAATCAGTAGAAACTTCGAACCCTTCATGATCAAGCTTTGGTACTTTGTGAATGATGATGTCCTTGATGTATTCTTGTTGTTATAAGCTTTATTTGCTCGATATTGAACTCGGATGATGATGATTGAACTCGTTACTTATCAAGAACATGATTTCCAGATTTTTTAAAAAATACCCCTGAACTTGCGAGCATGTTTCCAAACAATTCGGTCATCTTTTGAACTCAAATCTTTTTCTATTGTGAAGTTTATTGTATTATCTTTCTAATGAGGGGTCTCACGTCCTCATCCAAGTTCATATATGCCCGCAATAATGCTTTGAAGTTGAAATGTCTATTCTGCCAATTTCTGGAAAACCATATGACCAATGATTTTGATCTATGTATTCCATTGTGATAACTTGTTTATCTAGCTTCAAGACGAACATGAAAGTTATTCTTCATTGTCTGACCTTTCTATTGATATAAAGTATACCCCAAACCATTAAGTATCGAGTGAGTTATCTTAGCTCAAAGATGGGGTCCCTAATCTGCCTAAATCATGTTTCCAGATTCTAAGTCCTTCGATGATGACTCGATTTCTCAAAATCCCTATGTGCATCTCCTCTGAATTTTGGATATATTGTAGCACAATGCCTTGAATATTATGGCACCAAGTTACGCCCTATTTCACTTAGCCAATCACAAGAATTAAATATTATCCCAAAGTGTCATCGAAATTCCTTCATTACTGAAACAGTGACAAAGATTAATGTATAGCTCCTAGTGAGTTAATTTCCAGAACTTGAAATCGATGTCACATGAAAGTTTATCCTCTTAGCATTCTGTTCATGTGTCTCACACCTTCATTGGTGTTCAAACACTCAAGATATAACCAATTCTTTTAAATATGGCAATTCTGCCTAAGTTCATTTCAAGTATCCAAGTTACACTCACTCTTGAGCTATTCCATTGTACAACAACCTTAATAATGATCCTCAAGGTTGCTTGATTCCTTGCACTTATTCTCACACACACCTTATGATGGATTTGTATACTAGAAAGCAGGCCTTTTAGCTTGTATACATGTGGTTCCATATTTCACTAACAATTTCCTATCGGATTATGTATGAATTGATTGTTAAGCATTAAACATCTATCCATTATCTCAAAGTTATAGGCTATATGGAGTGTAGTAGATCACGGAAAACCGTAGTAGCCGGTGTCTCTTGAGATATAAACATTTATCACAGTTGAGATAGTTTTGGATAAAACTATTGGTATAGACTGTAGCATAAATAGATAAGTACCTTGTCTTGGTTGCTTGTTTATGCTAGTACATTGATCGTATTAATAGGATCACGGTGAGGTGAATTCTTCTATTCTGACCTAAGTAGAAGAATCAAGACCTCGGGGACTTAAATATTATTTAATGTAACACCTTAACTTTAATTGAGTGACTAAGGGTGTATAGTTGTGGTCTGTTACTTTGATTTACCATGGCTGAGGGTTCAATCATTGCAATCCAATATGACCCGTATCTTGGGTAACAACTATAACTAGTATGATTCTTAGTGCATCTGCAATAGAGCACCGTATCCTGGTAAAACAGGTTGATTACATCCCCTGAGGAATTCATTAAGGATTATCATACTAAACCCTACAGGTGGATTAAGTTCCAGTATGATGAATAAGGAATAAATGGTACTACTAAGGAAATTAAATAAGAAGTAATTTAACAAAAGTAGTCAGAAGCTTTAGATTAATTAACGGATGTAAGATATCTTAAATACGGGGGTGATTTGAGTCTAATACTAGCCCTGAGCTCAACAGGGATAAAACAGGTAGTTCAGTATTATTACTCTAGTGGAATGTTTTAATACTTAAGATCTGAATTTTATTCTAGGCTGAATATAGAGAATTCAGAACATTGGGAGGCCCAATTTTACCTGCTAGTAGATCCCCGGTCTGGCCCAAAAAGCTCATTAGGCCACAGAAAGAAGGAGAATTGGACAGCTCATCAATGGGCCCAGTGAGGGCGCCAATGATGAGGTCCAGGCGTCCATGATATGGGCTGCAGGCCAAGTCTGCAGCTTAAGCCCATATTCTCTCTTATAAATACATGTACCCTAGCTCATTATTCACCAAATCCATAGGAGCATGATTCTTCGTGGTGTCGACCTTAAGAAGAAGGGAGAACGGCGGCGGTGGTTTGTGGTGACCAAATCCTTCGTGACTGAATTCGTAGCGTGCTGTCCATCCAGTATCGAATTCAAGCAAGGGAACAAATCGGAAGATCTTCCAGCGAGCTCAATCACACGAGATCAATTCTAAAGGTAATATCGATTAAACACCCTATGATTGTATTTAATTCATAGGAGCATGATAGGATTGAATCGAATTAATCATAACCAAAAACGAATCCTTGAGCGCATGAATCGTTCTTCGCTGATCGGTTCCTTCAATTGGTATCAGAGCCAAGGTTATTTATTTTCGGGTCTATGGCTGATTCGATTCATATTATGCATGATTTTAATCGATGAATGTTGTTGTATGTCGCTTTTCGTGGTGTTAGTCGTTTTTCGATGCCGGTTTGGTAATAAAATTGTAATTTTTAATCACGAGATAATAAGGTGCGATTTAGATTAGAATTTTAGTTTGTTTTTCATTATAAATTGTTGTACGGAGACGAAGAACATGAAGAATGAGGGAAAAATACACAACGGACGACCGCCGCACGTGGCAGCGCGTGTGCAACACGTGCGGCGGATAGCGCGTACGATTTGCTGAACGGTGATCGTCTTCTTCGCTGCGTGCTCGTCAATCGTCCAGCACCTTGTTGGATTGAAGTCGAAAGCAGTGGGAGGGGAAGACGGCATCGGTGATGGTTGAAATCGCGCATGGCGATTGGCGGTGGCACGGCGGAACCCTAGTTTGGGTTCGACGCCATAGCGGCCACCGCCGGGCTGCATGGAGGCTCGGGATGAGCTACTACAGAACCCAGGATCGGGTTCGATGCAGTAGCAGTCGACCCCGATAAGGTTTCGGCCACAAAACCCTTCTGCAGATGTCGACAGCGAGGAGCTGTGGTGGTGGCTGACGTCCGGACGATTGTGAGCGGCTGAAGAAGGCGACAACACAGCAGCAACAAAAGATAAGAGACGGCGATTGGCGGCGAAGCCTCAGCCGGCCGATCGCAAATCGCAAAACGCGATTCAGGCCTGCGTGTCTGTGCGCGAATGGCTGGGCCTCTGCTCGTGCGTGGCTGGGCTCGGGTGTGACGAGGTGGGTCTATTTCGAGGCCTGCTCATCGTGAGTTCGGTGGTCGCCGTACGAGGTGGACGAAGGGCCAAGATCGGCAGCGAATTCGGAGTTTGCGAGATTGCTTCGGTAGCCCTTCTGCGCGTTCGAGCTGTGCTCGAGTTCGACGGGTGAGCTCGGCTTGAGCTTGCTCGTTACGAGCTCGGCAGATTGGATGCGGTTCGGGCTAGGGCAAGAGTTCGGGCCGTATGGTGTTGGCCCGGCCCGGTTAGCTCGGCTCAAAATTAACGAAAAATTAGAAAATAAATTATTTAATAATTTATTTATTTTTTGGGGAGGAACAGGAGATCGAGACGACGGATTTTGAAGACCGGAGCCTGTTCCAGAATTTATTTTATTATTTTGTAATAGAATAGATTAGACAGGAGTAGTCACACCACAAAAAGCGAGTTTTATTTTTGTTTTTATCTTGTTTTTCTTATCAAAGCATGCTATGGATGCAATTTAAATTTAATATAAGCATGTTTTGCCTGTCAAGTTGAATAAATTGCGCATAGTCGAGCATGTTTTAGGATTGTCAATATAAGCATGATTTAATTTTCTTGCGAGCATGTTTTATTTGCTGCGTTTAGAAAATTATGCTTAGGGTTATGTGGCAACATGATCTAGCATGCCGACAACCTTTTGAAAGAAAAACACTAAGCGGATAAAAACATTTTATTAAAATGTTAAGACCTCCATAATTTGATCTTAATGTGAAGTTTCGGTAAAAGTGTGTAAACTATCACACAAACGTGGCTTGCACATTTTATCGAAATAAGTTCACTATAGTTAAGATTTTTTAACAAAAATGTTTTAATCAAAATGAGAAGTGGGAGCTATATTAAGTAAACGTCCACACTAATGTGGCTTGCTTAAAATAGTAACTACGGATTTCTCTAGAGTTTTGATCAATAACAAAGATAGCTTAAGGAAAATGGTTTAATTTTCTAAGTTAAGCTAAAATTACGGTTAATAGCTTAGATATTAATTATGATACAACTCCCCAACGGAGTCCCTTTCTTAATTAATATTGTCTAGTAAGGTTCAACTATTAATTTTATTTACCATAAGGAAATAAGGTTGGCTAGAGAATAAAATTAAAGATCTTTGATTAATGTTCTCACTTCTTACGAGTGTCTACGTGTTTTATTTTCAGATATGACTTTAGGCCCGTTGATTAATGTTCTCACTTCGAGTCCTTTCGATGGCTCCAACTTTTTGGAATGGAGAAAGAATCTCGAAGCTGTCCTAGATTCTGGCGAGTACACTGATGTGCTCGCACTTCCTGCCCCTCCTACTCTCATTGAAAGGTCATCTCAGAAAGATAGAGACGATCATAAGAAATGACATGAAGCGAATGACAAAGCAAGAAAGATTGTCATGTCTTCACTATCGGGTGGGATACAGTATATGGTAGGCCATTTGATTACTGCATCCAGTATGATCGAGACTCTCGAGGACATCTTTGATGATGACAAGATGCCCAACATCAAGTTGGATTCCGCAGCGGTCAAAGTTGCGGAAAAGCAGTTGGGATGCACTCTAACATTGAAAGATGTGGAAGAGAGGATCAGAAACAATAGAAAGCAGAGAGCTGTGCTGAGTGGGAGCATAAGGGATGCCGAGATCTTGGGGGCCGGGAATGACATGAAGCCGAAAGGTAATGTCAAGGTCACTGGCGGTGTCAAGAAAGGGAAATGGAAAGGAAGGTGCTTCAACTGCAACAAGACGGGACATTGGAAGGCTGACTGCCCTCTAAAGAAGAAGAATGGAGGTACGTCTTACTCATTTGTAACTGGGTAGTAGATACGGGCGCAACTGACCATGTATGTTATACCTTGCAGGGGTTTCTACAGAAAAGGGAGCTGAGTGAGGGCGAGATTACCATCTCCATGGGTGATACATCGAGAGTTACAGCTGTCGCAGTTGGAGATTTTCATTTTGGTTTTGGACATTTTATTTTTATTTTGAGAGATGTTTTATATGTGTCGGCGTTTCGGCGAAACTTAATTTCTGTTTCGAAACTTTATGACGATGGTTACTCAGTAGTTTTTGATAGTGGTGTTCCTATCATGAAGAACAATGAGATTATCATTTCTGGTACATTATCTGGTTCTCTCTATACTATAAATTGTCCAATAAATGCACCTTCTTCTTCAAATAATGTTATCTCATCATCAAACCCTAAAAAGAGAAAGAGTTCTTCTCAAATGAATCAAACCTATCTTTGGCATTTACGATTGGGTCACATCAACCAAAAGAGGATTCAAAGGTTGGTTAGTCATGGTATTTTGGAAGGATTCCAAATGGAACCATTACCAACATGTGAATCTTGTTTGGAAGGAAAGATGGTGACTAGACCTTTCAAAGCTAAAGGAAATAGAGCTTCCGAGTTATTGGAATTGATTCATTCTGACCTGTGTGGACCGATGTCAACACAAGCTCGAGGAGGTTATGAGTACATCGCTACTTTCATTGACGATTACTCGAGATACGGTTCCATTTACCTACTTCGCCGCAAGTCCGAATGCTTTGACAAGTTCAAATCGGAAGTGGAGAAGAGATTAGGTAAAAGTATCAAGTCATTACAATCCGATCGTGGTAGCGAGTACCTCAGCACCGAGTTCAAGACTTATCTGTCAGAAAATGGGATTACGTCCCAGTTGACTACACCTGGAATGCCCCAACATAATGGTGTAGCTGAGAGAAGAAATCAAACTCTTTTAGAGATGGTTAGATCGATGATGAGCTATGCACCTCTACCAATTTCGTTTTGGGGATATGCCCTGGAAACAGTAGGTTATCTCCTCAATCTAGTACCTTCTAAATCGGTAAGTAAAACTCCTTCCGAATTATGGATAGGACGCAAGCCCAGCTTGGGTCATATTCGGCTTTGGAGAAGTCCAGCACACGTGCTGAACAAGGAGGCTGATAAATTAGGTTCTAGAACTGAGGTTAAGCTGTTTATTGGATATCCGAAAGGAACGAAAGGTGGCTACTTTTATGGTACTCAGGATCAGAAGGTCAGTGTGAGCACTAATGCCCGATTCCTAGAGGAGGACTATATAAGTAAGCACCAGGCGAGGAGTGATATTGTGCTCAATGAGTTGAGAGCAATGGCAGCCAGTGATCCAGCTCAGCCAAGTGTACAAGAGGATGTACCACAAATAACTGCACCGATTTCCGACACTAAAGTTCCACCGATGCCTCGTCGCAGTGGGAGGGTTGTTCGTCAACCCGATCGGTTCATGTTTCTAGGCGAGTCCACTTATATTCTCGCTGGTCTTGAACATGAAGAGACCGACCCCTGGACTTACAAGGAGGCAATGGAGGACGAAGATGTGGATTCTTGGCAAGAATCTATGGATGCTGAGATCAAATCCATTGTAGACATGGATGTGTACAACCTTGCGGAACTGCCAGATGGCAAGAAGGCCATTGGTTGCAAGTGGGTGTACAAGAGAAAGAGAGATTCTGATGGAAAGGTTACGGCCTTTAAATCTAGATTGGTGGCAAAAGGATGCACTCAGCGTGAGGGCATAGATTATGAGGAAATATTTTCGCCGGTTGCCATGATTAAAACCATCAGAACTATCTTATCCATAGCAGCGCATTTAGACCTAGAGGTTTGGCAGATGGACGTCAAGACTGCGTTCTTGAACGGTTATCTTGAGAAAGATAAGCATATTTATATGCGCCAACCTGAAGGTTATGTGGCTAAAGGCCAAGAGCATCTCGTATGGAAGCTCAAGAAGTCCTTGTATGGACTTAAGCAAGCTTCGAGATCCTGGAACATACGTTTTGATAGTGTGATCAAATCTTATGGATTTGTTCAGTGTTCATACGAGAGTTGTGTTTACAGGCTCAGTGCGGATGGAAGCGTGGTAATCTTAGTACTATACGTAGATGACATACTTCTCATTGGCGACAATGTGAACGTGTTATCAGGCGTAAAGGGTAGGTTGTCTAAACAGTTCAAGATGAAGGACTTGGGAGAAGCTGCTTACATCTTAGGGATCAAGGTGATCAGAGATCGCCAGAAGAAGATGTTAGGCTTAAGCTAAGCTTCGTATATTGATACTGTGATCGCCCGTTTCAGTATGCAAAATGCCAAGAAGGGATTTCTTCCTTTCAGGCATGGCATCGCTCTATCAAAGGAGATGTGTCCAAAGACACAAAAGGAGATAGACGACATGAAGGCTGTACCGTATGCTTCAGCGGTTGGGAGCCTCATGTATGCAATATTGTGTACAAGACCGGATATCTGTTATACCGTGGGATACGTGGCAAGATATCAGTCTAACCCTGGTCAGGGACATTGGATGGCGGTAAAGCACATCTTGAAGTACATCAAGAGGACAAGGGATTATATGCTGACTTACCGGTCCGATGAGATGATCCCGAGAGGGTATACGGACTCAGATTTCCAGGCTGATCGAGATGAGAGGAAATCTACCACCGGTTATGTGTTTACCTTGGGAGGTGGAGCTATCATTTGGAGGAGTGTGAAGCAGAAGTGCACCGCAGACTCCACCATGGAAGTTGAGTATGTGGCTGCTTGTGAGGCTACGAAAGAGGTTGTGTGGCTCAAGAAGTTCCTTCATGAGCTAGATCTAGTCCCGAGTTTGCCCAAGTGTATCGCGGTGTATTGTGATAATTCTGGTGCGGTTGCAAACTATAAGGAACCCAGAGCACACAAGGCGAGTAAACACATTGACAGAAAGTACCATATTGTGCGAGATTTTGTACAATGGGGTGATATAGAAGTGAAGAAAATCCCTTCAGCGGATAATCTGGCAGATCCTTTCACAAAGAGCTTGACAGCCAATGTTTTTGACAAGCATGTCAATGGATTAGGGCTGCGGAGCCTCCCACATGATTAAACTTTGAGTATAAGTGGGAGAAGATGTGTAATAGATGCTAGATCTAGACACTTGCCTATTGTCACATTGTATACTAAAAGTTTGCTTTAGTATAAGTGGGAGATTGATGGATTTGTATATTAGAAAGCAGGCCTTTTAGCTTGTATACATGTGGTTTCCATATTTCACTAACAATTTCCAATCTGATTGTGTATGAATTGATTGTTAAGCATTAAACATCTATCCATTATCTCAAAGTTATAGGCTATATGGTGTGTAGTAGATCACGGAAGACCGTAGTAGCCGGTGTCTCTTGAGATATAAACAGTTATCATAGTTGAGATAGTTTTGGATAAAATTATTGGTATAGACTGTAGCATAAATAGATAAGTAGCTTGTCTTGGTTACTTGTTTATGCTAGTACGTTGATCGTATTGATAGGATCACGGTGAGGTGAATTTTTCTATTCTGACCTAAGTAGAATAATCAAGACCTTGGGGACTTAAATGTTATTTACCGTAACACCTTAACTCTAATTGAGTGACTAAGGGTGTATAGTTGTGGTCTGTTACTTTGATTTACCATGGCTGAGGGTTCAATCATTGCAATCCAATATGACCCGTATCTTGGGTAACAACTATAACTAGTACGATTCTTAGTGCATCTGCAATAGAGCACCGTATCCTGGTAAAACGGGTTGATTACATCCCCTGATGAATTCATTAAGGATTATCATACTAAACCCTGCAGGTGGATTAAGTTCCAGTATGATGAATAAGGAATGAATGGTACTACTCAGGAATTAAATAAGAAGTTAATTAACAAAAGCAGTCAGAAGCTTTAGATTAATTAACGGATGTAAGATATCTTAAATACGGGGGTGATTTAAGTCTAATACTAGCCCTGAGCTCAACAGGGATAAAACAGGTAGTTCAGTATTATTACTCTAGTGGAATGTTTTAATACTTATGATCTGAATTTTATTCTGGGCTGAATATAGAGAATTCAGAACATTGGGAGGCCCAGTTTTATCTGCTAGTAGATCCCTGATCTGGCCCAACAAGCTCAATAGGCCACAGTTAAGGAAGAAAGGCATGATCATCATTAAAGCCCAGTAGAGGGACGCCTATGATGATAATGGGCGGCCATGTCTTGGTCTGCGGGCCAAGACTGCAACTTAAGCCCATTCTCCTCTTACATATATTCACTTAATGCCTCTAGATAAAATAACACATTGATCTCATAATCAAGAGAGGCTAGGTTTAAGTGATAGAGAGAGAGAGAGCACGACGGCGGCAGCAGTAAGGCTGAGAGACGACATGTGCAAGTTTCTTCCGTGGCTGAATTCGTAGCGTGTTGTCCATCCAATATCGGATTCGAGCAGGGAAACAGATCATAAGATCTTCAAGCGAGCTCTCACACGAAAACCAAGAGGTATATCGATTAAACACCGTATGATTGTATTTAATTTATAGGAGCATGATAGGATTGAATCGAATTAGTCATAACCGAAAATGAATCCTTGGGCGCATGAATCATTCTTCGCTGATCGGTTCCTTCACCCTGGCCCAATTTCGCCCGTTGCATACGATGATGGCGTGTGCAATACACGTGCGTACATCGTCATGACACATGTTGGTGATGTGGCAACAAACGAGGGATGTTTGTTTTCAACAAACGGTCCTCGTCGTTCAACGAGGGCTAAGGTTTTCCAAAACTTTAGCGTGATCATTGACGGTTAGGTTTTCGTAACCTAATTCGTTCCAAAAATCATTCGTCTCGTCTCATTTTAGAAATAGGGAATTTTGCGCCCTAATTCCATTTCGAGCCGGTTGCTAATTTTGGAAGGTGGACTTGAAGACCAAGTGAAGGACTTTCCAAGACCGAAGCTTGTTTTGGATTTTAATTAATTAAATTGTAATAGATAGGTTTTATCCTTCCCGGTTGGCAGCCTATTTATTTTAATTAATTATGCATGCTATGAATGGTTTAAATTACACAATGTGATGAAAGCATGTTTTGCATGTTATTGTTACTTTTATTAAATGCGTAATAGAAACGAACATGTCTAGGGTGTCATAGCATGGATTTACGATTTCAAAAGCAAGCATGTTTTATTACTTGCGCTTAGAAATCATGCGGTAGGACTTAATTGTCAACGTGCTTCGTATATCGCATAAAATCCCTTTGAAAATAAAAAGACTAAGCGGTAAAATCAATTAGTTTTAATTAATTAATTGGGGACCTCCATATTTGGTTTTAGACGAAGTCAAGGATTAGGATCGTGTAGACGTCCACCCTACATGGCCTGCACGATTTCGACCCCCTTGCCCGTATATTCATCGGTAAAACTTCTCAATAACTTAGAATATTCTTTAGGAGAGTGGGAGTTGTACGAGTAAACGTCCACCCTACGTGGCTTGCACATACAGGCTCTAACTCGGTCCTTAGTGGAAATTTTAAGTGAGATAATCTAAGAGGGCGTCTGCAATACCAGCACAGTTCTCGTTTTATGTGTTATCTTGTAGATAAACTCGGTTAGGTGAAGCTTAGCTACTAATTGATGAATCCTCCCTACGAGGTCACTTTTCAAAATAGTAGGGTCCGGTTAATGTACGGGTTATTATTTCTTTAGTTCACAAGGGTCCATGTGATGATAAGAGAAATAAACTGGCTTTACATGTCATGGTTGCCTAGTCGCCCTACGTGACTCAAGTATAAAATTTTTGGGCTGCTCGTTTGTTGGTTCAATGTTATTTTATCAAAGGGTTATAACATTGATAACATAAATTATTCTTATTAAATAAGTTGTTAATTGTCAACTTGTGTTTTTTGGTTTCAGATATGTCTATGGATCCTTTTCGCAATCAAGTTCTTAATTCCATTACCTCCTCTAAGATAGTTCCTATGGATGTAAGAAACCGTATTCTGAGGTTCCAAACTTTCGGAAAAAAATCCTCTATGAAATATGAGGATAATGATGACATGGAAAGTTATGTCATGAGGTTTCGCAAGTTGTTTCGGGCTTATGAGACATATGGCGCAACACTTTCTGGACAAGTGAAGTGTGATATAGTCTTGGCTTCTCTATCAGCTTCTTTTACTGCTCTTCGCATGGAGATCATGAAATCTCATGTCGACCATACTGATTTGGAAACTCTTTTCGAAGAGCTCCTTGAGGTCGACAATGAGAGAAAGAAGGTGGTCATGTGGTCAAGAGAAGTAAAAAAGATATACGATAGGGTGAAGGTTAAAAATAAGGGTGAAACGAGTCGTGATTCCGAAAAGGAACCTCCGAGGCAGAATAAGAAACAAAAGATGGATGAAGGTATGTCTCCAAATGTAACATGGTAAAACATATTAGCATTGGTTTAGTCCTTTATTGGATGAATTAAACTGGTGGATACTAATTATGGTTTGTTACATGTGTTTCTTTGTAGGCGATGCCACAAAGGATGATGAGGCGGCTTCGAGTTCTGGTGTCAGCGAGCATTGATGGTTGATACGGTTGCTGATTGCTCGAAGACTTCTATTTTCTTTGTTTTATCTTTTGGTTTTGAGATAGATGTTTGGGATGATACATTACTCTACTATTTTTCGATACATTTGGTTTTGCCATGGATGGCGGTACATTTGTTTTGAATTACTTTATGGATGATTTTGGTTTTAACATTTGTGTTAATTTTAACACTGGTTGTTAAATGTTTTTCATTCACATGTTGAAGTAATTATCTAGAAACATGGAATATCTCAAATATGATTAGATAAATGTAATTGTTTCTTTGTTTCTCACCTCTTTTCTCATCTTTATTTGAAATATTACTAAACTATGTCTAGTATCTATAATTCTACCTTACAATTTGAGTGTGAATTGGCATGGTGGCCGATTTTAGACTCAAGTTGGATATAAGGGATATTTGCATGTATCATAATGCAAGTTAGTTGAATTAAGATTGGTGATTAGTTGGATTAGTAAAAGTTTTAATAAAAGATTAAAAGGATAAGGTGACGAAAAAGATTGTTCTTGAACGAATGTTCAAAAATGATAGGATCATTCAAGGAATTTCAATAAGCCAAGAAGTACAAGAATGAATAGTCACAAGTATTCTGCACAAGGTTATCTTTATTGCAGTGGGAGTGTTTTCGAAAGAGAACACTAAATCATTTTTCTTATATATCAAGAAATTAGGTTTCTTGGACAATGTACATGAGGAAAAGAATGACCATGTAAAAATGAGAAGGTTAAAGTAATTGATACAATTCATGTTAATTTGCAAGGTTCATTGTTGGATTTAGATTCATAATGAAAAGGGCAATGACAATGGAAAAATAAGGTTGATATGGAAAATATAGAAAATGGACTTTCAAGTTCAATAAAGAATTATATATTTCATATTAACACTTTTTGTGCCTCATAAGTTACAATCCAATATCTGTCTAAAGCCAGTGGCTTTTGGCTGGAGATATTCGGATATAACGGTTATGTTGAAACAAATATGTATCGATTAAGTACATTATTACGAATGTTTGATTAAGTCTTGCAGAAATTCGAATAATAGAAGCATTTATGGAATGACGTGCATAAAATCAAGTTTTATGGAATATGTCAATAAATGTTACAGTTCTCATCTTAATAAAGATGAAAGGCATAATTTTCTTGTACATTATGTGATAATATCACTAACTTTGGCAACATTGTGAAAGTATTATCAGACATAATGGTGGTGGTTATCCGGCAGTTTAAGACGCAGAATTTGAATAATGTAGGGTATATCCATAAGGATAGTATACATGATTCAAGTGTTCTACGTAGGTTACTGTTCTGACTAGGTTATCGATATGAATTATATCGGAAAAGTGTCAGATATTTGCTATTGCTGCGTGCAAGGTAACAAATATAGTTCATTAATGAACATGGATAATCGGGGAGTATATTGGTAAATTGTAACGCCCGACCCCCAGGGCAGGTAAAAATGTGCCTCGGAGACCGGTGCGCTACGGGTGGTATGCTAAAAAGAGCTTAACCTTAGACTTGACTTAGGAAAATTTACTCACTAAAATAGTAATCCATAATGCTTTAAGGAAAATTAAACAATTATTTAGGGAGTTCGATATGTTCGAAAGGTTGTTTAAAGGAATGCTTGGATCAAGAGACGAAGGATGAATTCATGATCGATCTTAATTACATATTACATGCTATAAACTTTGAACCAATCAATGAGGTACATGCTTTGACATCTTAAATAGAAATTGTGAATAACATTTAACAACAGTTATATAACCATGTGCGGAAGAACGTGATTGTAATGCATGTATGGAGACACGCACTACGGGGCTACAACCACGATATCCCAATCCCAGCTCACTTCCTCGACATCTCTCGCTTCCACATTCAACCTGCATGTTTAGAAATACGCACATGGTGTGAATACATTGATTGTATTCAATGAGCTATCACCCAAAAACAAAATGCCACTTAGGGCTATACTTTAGACTTGCCGAACATTAGTCAAGCACAAGGATTTTGAAAAAGGACTGTGTTGACTCTTTAAACAGTTTCATGATGCATGCTCCTTATCATCTAATGCAAACATGGACTCGAGTCATCATACTCATGACACCTTCGTCATGATTATCATAACATACCCAGTCTACAAGATAACTGTGTGCTCGCGGAGTTGGCCACCTCCTCGAGCACCTTACCATTCTTTGTGCGCACACCCGTCTGATACCTTCATCAGAGGGCCGATCATCTTGTGACCCATCTGATACATCTATCAGAAGGTCGATCTTCATCTGCAGTAGACTAGTAAATGCATGCAAAAAACTTGGCAAGTCTAACATGTTATAATCATGCATCATTCTTTTCATAAAATCATGCTTCATTTCTTTTCAGAAGAAAACATGTTTGTGCACTTTATAAGAAAATAGAGCTCACTCTTTAGATGATCAATCAAACAAGCAAGTAGGCACGTAGCAAGCAACTCCGACTCCTTTGTCGCCTTTTCCTCGTAGCTAGTCACCTATTCACATATAGTACATTAATACTAACTCATAATCACATGTCTTCTCTTGCTTACTTAACCCTTTTTGTACTTAGTCTCAATCATACTTTAACTCATCATCATCATAAACTTATACTTTATACTTATCATTTCTTATATACTTAATCTTTATCTTATAACTTCCTAACTTATCTCACCCTTAGTTTCTTAGCCTTCATTACTTAGAGTGTGTGTGAGAATGAATGCAAGGAATCAAGCAACCTTGAGGATTAGTATCAAGGTTGTAGTATAATGGAATTGGTTATATCTTGAGTATTTGAGCTTAGGCGGAATTGCCATACTTAGAAGAATTGGTTATATCTTGAGTATTTGAGCACCAATGAAGGTATAAGACACATGAATAGAATGCTAAGAGGATAAAATTTCATGTGACATCAATTTTTGGTTCTGAAAATGAATACACTATGAGCTATGAATCAATCTTTGCCATAGTTTCAGCAATGAAGTGATTTCAGTGATACTTCGGGAAAACATTTAATTCTCACAATTGGCTAAGTGAAACAGGGTACAACTTGGTGATTAAATAAGCAAGACATATTTCTATAACATATCCAAAATTCAGAGAATGTACACGTGGGATTTGAGAGAAATCAAGTGATCATTGAAGAACTTAGAATCAGGAAACGTGTCTTAAGCAGATTCAGAACCCCAACTTTGAGCTAAGATAACTCACTCAATACTTAACGGTTCAGGGTGCACTTTATATCAATAGAAATCTGAGAATGTGAAGAACAACTTTCATGTTTGGCTCAAACTCAGACAGGTAAAGGATCATAATGAAAAGTAACGATCAAAATAGTTGGCCAAACCAGTTTCCTGAATTTTGCAGACTCGACACACTAACTTTAAATCGACATTGCGAGCTCATGAGAGCTTGGATGAGGGTGTATGATACATCAATAGAAACCTAAGACAATGAACTTCATCATAGAAAAAGAATTGGGCTCAACAGATCAATAAATCGTTCGGAATCATGCTCACAGGTTCAGGGGTAGAATCTGGAAAATTGAACATGGATCACCTTTGATTTCTATTATCATAAACATCATCCTACGAGTATTACATACATGAATTGAAGTCGGAATCATCAAGGAATGGTCAAGGACATCAATAGCTTGAAAGTACAGAGGTCGGTTATGAAGAAATCAATGGTTCTACCGATTGATTTTGATGATTCTTACATCAATGTGTTCTAGATTCATCCTAGAGCATGAATATGAAGAAAGTTTGGACATGCATGATATTTTCACATAAGGCCGAATTCAATTTATGAATTATTGAGTCTAAATCATCATCTACAATATGAATTCGAGCTCATATCAACAAAGGAAGAGGTTTTACCGATTGATCTCCAAGAAAATTCAAAGGTTGAAGCTTGATGAACACTTCGACCCTTGCATGCTCAATTTCCAGCCATTGGATCATGAAATGCAGGCCATAATCATGTTTAGGAGGTTCGAAAATGGGGGAGGGGAGAGTTTGGTGGCGATCGGAGGTGATTGAAGGTTTTCCGGTCGCCGGAATCTTCAAGGAGGCGGCGGCGATTAGCTGAAGGTGGAGGTGGTGGCCGGAAATCCTAGAGAGAAGGGAGAGCTTCTCTCTCTAGGTTGAAGGTGAGTGGTGAGAATGAAGACTTCTTGGACCAATTTCCTATTTATATCTCTCACCTATTCTACACATTATGTGACACTTGTCCACTAATGTGATGGTATTTTCTCCCACTTGTTCTCTTACATGGTGGTCACTCATACACTAATAACCTATCTTTATGTGCTTAATCTTGATCCTATTAATGTATAAAAATACATATGGTGGTTGATGAATCAAACACCATCCACATATAAGTGATTCTCGATCACTTCGTCACATAATTCATATTTCACATGTAATCACATAGCATTTGATCACATTGGAACATATTCATATCATTGAGCACATAAAGATATAATTCATCATATCATCATAATATGCTCGATATGTGTGTGCTCTTCGAATTCGTCATCCCATTATTCACTAGACTACAACCGTAGTCAAAATAATTCTTAATTACTTATTAGCTCGTTCGGGCTTACTTAATCTTATTTGTTGGCCTTAGCCAATCATACTAGAGCTCTAACCTTATTCAGGATCGTATCATAAGGTTGTGATGTGCTAAAATTTCCGGAGAATACATCTTAGCTCATTAGAGAGCTCTTAATTAAATATGAGCTAATTAAATAGTATTATATCCTTAATTAGCTTGAAACTTATTAATATTATTTCCATATAGCATCTAGGGTTGACTTCAATAACTTGAGAATATCATTTTCTCGTTACATGCCTCGGCATGAATTTCTCGGAGTTACCTTGTGCTTGACATCATCATCGTCTCGCTTTATAGCCTTGTATTTTCGTCTTGTGGAAAGAATTTTCCCATGATCATTTATACATATATATATATATATCTCGATAATGGCTATAACATTAAGGAAATTTTATTTCCTCAGATTTCCTTCATCGTTGAAATCGAAATTTTCCAGGACGGATTTTTACGGGTTGTTACATAAATGAGGTAATCGACCTTAAATCTATGTGTTCACTTAGAAAGGAGAACCATACCTTGGATAATCTCGGAAAAGTAAAATGTTTATGAGAGTTCTTTCATGACAAGCTAAAATTGTAGTGGGAGCTACTAAAGCAGATGTATGGTTGGAAACTTTACTTTGTGAAATGGTAGTAATCCAATCTTGCAAGAAATCTCACATTGAGTTTTCGAGTGCACAAGTAAGATTTACGGATTTGTCAAACCGGGAAAACACATAGGGGTACCGATTGGTTTATGTAACCATAAGGCGATATTGCGGGTATAAAGGAATATTAAAGCAGGAATGTTAATATGGCGGTTCTTTCACTAAGTTGAGTATGCCGGTACCTCGGAAGCACGTGATGGGCATTGTCTTAGTGATTCTCCCACGGTAAAATCTTTCAGTATAAGTGGGAGAAGATGTGAAATACAGTGATGCCATATAGTTTTCGATAGACACATGGGTATACTAAAAGTTTTTACTTTAGTATAAGTGGGAGATTGTTGGGGTTGTTGTGTATAGCTAAAGCAAAAACGTGTTTTAGTATATACGATATGTATTCCACTGGTAACAATCACCTACATGAATAAATATATTAATAAGAATAAGCCCTATATCTCATGTTTTAGAACACGTGGACGGCTCGGGTGTCAGGGAGATCACGCAGTGTTCGATAATAATTATGAGATATAAACAGTGTTACAGTCGAGATAGCTTGGGAAAACTATCGGTTTAGACTGCAAGATAACGGTAGTGGCGGGTCTCAGTCACTAGTTATGTTGGTACGGTGGAACATATTGACAGGATCGAGTGAGATAAGGTTCTTCTGATACTGACCCTAGCAATAGGTGAAGATCTAGAGATCTCAGGATTTAGAGATATGATCTTAATCTCGATATGCTATTAGAGATATATGTGTTGTTCACTGTTTCTTTGACTTGTATAGCAAAGGGTCTATCACAGCATCCCTGATGACTTGCATCTTGGGTAACATGAGGGCACATAGTATGTCTAATTAGTTATATCGAGACACCGTGTCCGTATTACGTTGAGAGATATCCCCTCAAGGAGTTCACAAGGTTTATTATACCAAGTCATGCATGCTGATTAAGTTTAGGTATAATAATAAGGGGTGAACGGGTACTACTTGAGGAAAATAAGACAATAATTAATTATGAGCAGTCAGAGGAGCTCTAATTAATTAATGGATATCGGAGTCATTAAACACGGGGATAGCTCTAAATAAAGTATCAGCCCCAATCTACAAATTAGGACAGAGCGGTGATTCAGTTGTGATTCTTTAGTGGAATGCATCACAGCTCTAATGAAATAAATGTTCTGGGTTGATCATGGTTATTTTATTGGGTAAGGCTAAACTCTGTCTGGTACATAGATCCCAGGGGTGGCCCAAGAGCTCTTCAGGAAAGGAATTTAAGGTATTATTGAGGGATATCAGTTTTGGACTGAAAAGAGGCATTATGGGCTTGAGCCCAGTTATGTGGCGCCTACTGTAGTGTAGGGGACGCCAGTTTCCTCTTCTGGTGTTCATCTGATCTCAATAATTACACTCTGGTTAATTATGTAATTATGGAATAAATTAATATCTAATTAATTATGATTTATTCTTAATTAAGGAATTAGATAATTAATTTAATAATTACATTTATTATTTTCCTTATAATAATTAGGATTAATTCTAATTATATTTAATTAGAATTTGTTCCAGTAATTATTAACTAAACCGGGCTTTAATTAATGAAAGCCCGTAACTTAGTGGACAAGGAAAAGTGGCGCCTCTCCTCTTATAAATAAGGAGGAGGAGATTCTCAAAACCTAAGTGTTGGAGAGATTGAGATCGGCGCCCACATAGGGGGAGAGTTCCTGGTTCCAAAGTTCCTAGACGCCCACACAGTCGAAGAACTTCGAGGAAAGGGATCACACCTCAGTAATCTAGACCTGTAGATTATTCCGTCGGCACAGATCTGAGGTATAACATTCTGAACTCGATTATATGATTTAGTTGCATTTAAATTATCACATCCAATTCGAAGATCTAGTGGGAAATTATCACAAAACTGCAATTGGATAAGCCATCAATCGAGCACCAAAGATGACTTAATCCAAATATGAAAGAAGTGGTGAGGGCTGAAGTTGTGAAGCTACTTGATGCAGGTATTATCTATCCTATTTCTGATAGTCCTTGGGTGAGTCCTGTGCAAGTAGTTTTAAAAAGGTGGAATTATTGTAACGACCCGGAAAATTCAAATTTGGATTAATAAAATTTCTAATAATATTAGACTAAATCCCTTAGTCTAGTTAATACCTTAGAAGCCTAATAAAGGAAACTAGGTATTTTTCGGACTTCGCATGCAAAAGATTCCTTTTTCTATATCCTCCGCTTTACTTCCAAAAATTCCATAAATATTTTTATAACTTCTTTCGAGTCATTCTTCGTGTCATTTGATAGAATATTTTATTTCAAACCAATAACCACTTGAATTTTTAAAATCAGATACCGTTAGATTTTTGAGCATTATTTTATTCGGGAGACGAGTGAAAACCGGGGACAACCAAACCCCTATAAATAGAGGCATGGCCGCCCCTAATTCTTCACGCCAACAGCCCCTAACCTCTCAATTCTCTCTCGACTCTATCTCATAAACGCAGCCCCCATTTCTTTTTTCCTTTTTCCTTAAATAAACATAGCCCCCTCAACTTACGTGAAACATAGCCCCCATTTTTTACCATCAACCATCACCGTCCATCAATCATCATCACCATCTCGTCTTCTCCATCTCTCCCTCTCTTTGATCCTTTCGATTCCGTTTTTCTCAAGTTGCTTCGCAACCGTCTATCCAAACCACAATCCGAAAGAAGCAAGACACTCGTAGCGATACGACGAATCTAAGAGCACCTTTAAATCACCACCTCGACCTCCGAACCGCTGCCGGCGACCATGGACAGCCGCAGCCCATTCCGGCTCCCGTCTCCTCCCTCTTCCAATTTTTATTCGGTTAGTGTCTGTATGTTCACGTCCATGCATGCACCTCAAATATGCTATTGATTTCTATTTTCACTTTTCGATTCTTTCTCTATATTCTTATTGGTATCATGATCCCCGTCCCCCGAGCTTCGACGCATGCATGTAAGGTTTATCACTTTAAAGTAATGTCGAGGCTCTCATCATTTTTCCCTTCTGCCGTTTTTGAATCCGGCAGCCCGGAGCTGCCGGAAAAAGCGAAACCACCTCCATTTTGGCCATCAATGGCCGCCGCCCTTACACCTCCATGGGTGGCCTTCTTGAGCCACCCAATGTCTTCCAACCATTTATTAAATTGTTCCGGCATTTCCCTTGCCTATTTAATCGGGAAGGTTTTTCTCATTTCGTCAACTTCGGTACGACCTTTTTCCATACCGAATTAAATTTCACTAAATAGTCCAGGTGCTGCCCGAATATTATATAAATATTCGTGTAATGCCTATTCAGTATATTCTAGCATGTGCAAAAATATCAAACCCATCCGAGTTACGGTTTTCACGCAGTTCTAGAAAATGTCTTCCGATCGGTATTTGTAGAAAGTCCAAACACCTTGCATGGCTGATTTCTCAACACCAAAAATCTTAGAAAAATGTTTTAAACAACTTTTCTTTTCTATGTCAAAGCCATGCGAACGTCCGAAATATGTTTTCTATTAAGTCGGTATTAAAATTGATTTCTTAGCCGCTAAGACTTTTAAGTTAGGAAATTCGTTTTAACAAACCGAAAGTTCCTAAGTGTCCAAAAAATCATTGTATGAATATTTCCCGAGGAACCCGGAGTTAGAGTCTGACCCGAGCGGCACGCAAACCGAGAAACTATTGTGTTTGGTAACGGTAGGGATTTTTCTTTGATATCTATTTCTTCGGGTTATTAAGCCCTATATTATTGAAGTGCAGGCTTGATTCAACAGTATTTGTGAATCCTACTTTTCGATGTTTAAGGCTCGTACTAACGATCGGGCTCTCGATTGACCTCATACGTTAAGCCGAGAGTTGTGCACATGTGCGGGGTTATGTGGAAGAGTGCCACTCCCCAATTTGTTTCGGGGATCAGGACACACAGGGTGTCTTGTCCGACGATGGATCTCCACCATACAACGTATGTATGTCGACTCCATTTGAGAAGGCTTTCTTGAAAGGCCTAAAAGTAAAAACGACGATTGACATGTGGTCAATTCGTATGAAAGTAAGAGTAACATGAAAAGTATGGAATGTGGGCCCCTATTGTACGACGATGATCGTACTAAATGATTCTTTCTATCTCTAACTCTTTGAGTTTCCTGCACATTTGAATTCGTGGCAACGATCCCTACTTGGTGCAATAGTATTCAGCCCTGTCGAACTTTTTTTGTTTTGCAGAATGATCGTCGGCAGAGCGAGTGGGACCGGGCGGAAAAGAAGAGATCGAAGAAGAATGAGTGCTATCTCATTATCGTTTTCAATCAAGTGCATTGGCACAAAACTCTATTCTCCTTCTGAACTTCTGAAACTCTAAACCTCCATTCAAAACCCTAATCTATTCAAGTTACTATTCAATTCGATTTTCTAACTTTACTTTTACGTTATTTATTTACATTTACATATCTAACTCTATCTTCTAACTTCTAACTCTTTTAAACGCTTTCCTTTACCGCTTTTACTATATATATATATAACACAGTTGAAGTGCGAATCCTCGCCGCTGTGATTAACGCTTTCCTATACCGCTTTTATAGTTACAATTCTGCACTCTATATATATAACACAGTTGAAGTGTGAATCCTCGCCGCTATGATTAAACGCTTTCCTATACCGCTTTTATATTTACAATTCCGCACTCTATATATATAACACAGTTAAAGTGCGAATCCTCGCCGCTGTGATTAAACGCTTTCCTATACCGCTTTTATATTTACAATTCCACACTATATATATATAACACAGTTGAAGTGCGAATCCTCGCCGCTGTGGTTAACGCTTTCCTATACCGCTTTTATATTTACAAGTCCGCACTATATATATATAACACTGTTGAAGTGTGAATCCTCGCCGCTGTGGTTAACGCGCTTTTATATTTACAATTCCGTACTATATATATATATATATATTTACAATTTCGCATACTATATATATGTTATATATATATATATATACTTACTCTACGCCTTTACGATTGAACTTATAAACTGTTCAACTGTTGTGCTGTCTGGTCCGCTACGGTTTGTCTTACTTATTAAACTCTGGTCAGATGATGGGTGTTGAATAGCCTTTTGGTTTCACTGTGGATTGATCCTGTTATAGAGAAGATGTTGCCCAAATTTCTGGGCAATTAAACGATAATACTCGTCTAATAAACCAACCATAAAATCGTCTATCCCCCCTCCCCTGTGGCGCCCCAGTCCTGATTTCTAGGTTGGTGAAATCAGGGGCGTTACAAATGGTATCAGAGCATGTCCGCTCTGGAACCAAAAGACTATTCTTTTATCGAGTTTAGAATCGTTTCTCTAAACTCAAATTGTTCGGTTACGTGTTCTCTTTCTTTCCCCCGTCGCCACTGTCTGCCCGAGAGGTACAACTCTTTCTTGAAACTTGTGACTACATGAATTACATGCTCTTGATTGCCTTTACGTATTCCACTTTTGAAAACTTTCTCGTTTTTCTTTAACTAACACTTTTTCAAAAATCTTAATTGTTGCATTATACGTGTGCATGCATTGAGCATACTAGGTACACATGCCCTAAGAAGAGTGATGGAGTCTTGCACGAGTCTTGCATCAACATGTATCCTTCACACTAACATTTTTGCAAGCACAAGTATCTTATGCATCGGATCAGCCAGATTATTGAGAGTTTCAGAATAGAAGAGTTGATTAGAAGATTTGAGGAGCGCCAAATGAGATGGCATGAGAAAGTTGGAGAGTTCGTCTTTCAATATCCACATGTATATTTTGAGACTATCGAGATAGGCATATCCAAGATCACAACTATACGAGGATTGATGATGCATCTACCAAGAGATTGAGCCAGTTATGTAGAGTACGTCAGACGGACGAGAGGATACCTAGGAGACGAAAAGTAAATCGAGACGATCAACTATGTAGAGTTGGCAGCACACTTGAGCCTTCAGTTCAGCCGACACCGGATGCCACCTACCATTGTTACTTCATTCTTGATGCCAAGCCACCTATTCGAGAGCCGTTGATGCCATACATCATCGACGCCAGCACTTGGATGATGACAAACGAAGAACATCACATGAGAGTTTACCACCAAATATCTCCGTTGGCGCTAGCTCAAAACGAGATCTTCAAGTAGCCGACGACTATTGGGTGAGTTGTTTATACATTCCCGAGAGCAAAACCTTGGAGGACTATTTAGCCGAAAGAGGATACGAGCTGCCACCGACACAGGCCCAACCGCAGCTACAACCACCGATCGAGCATTCAATGCCAGTGAGGAGTCAGTCCGACTATCACCATGTTATGAAATCACAAATGCCAGATTCACGACTACACTCCTAAGGAATTGGCATGCTATATCAGTATTACAAGGATTCAAGGGGCCCGAATGTAAAATAGTTTGATGGAGCATTATGTTTTTGAGTTAGAGACGAAGCAGGAACATCGGAAGACCAAGCAATAGAGAACGACAAGATTCGATATGTAGGATGACTCTTTGGGCCGATACCTTCTGAGCTCGACACGATCTTGAGGCCACCATCACCACCGAGGCCGTT
The DNA here is from genome assembly GCA_001642375.2 of Mentha longifolia. Classification (NCBI taxonomy): domain Eukaryota; kingdom Viridiplantae; phylum Streptophyta; class Magnoliopsida; order Lamiales; family Lamiaceae; genus Mentha; species Mentha longifolia. The sequence goes on from CM038114.1 coordinate 34,136,400, forward strand.
GTTCCTAAAGCCTAGAGTTCGCCTGATCAGACAGCACGACGGACAAAGGTTAGGATTTTCACCCACGAGCTTTGCGGTCCGATGTTCAGATTCATAGAGGCGGAGAATGAGGAATAGAGATGACCGGCGTTTGTACTTAGAGCCAGACAGACATGCACACAAAGAAGAGTTTAAGTTATGTCCCTGATCATATCAGATATTGAGGGATACGATTTCGAGAAGGCATTAGGAGTGATGCAAGAATTTGATTACTCTACCGATGTGATTTCGATGATACTAGCAACAATGGAATCATGATGGGCAGCACTCTGACTGACAACATCGAGAGTAACTAGAGATGATGACGGATGGAGAATCAAATGAGGACGCACATACAGCTGACGGCACCTTACGAGCTATCCCTTCCGAGATCTCTACATCTGCATCTATTTTGCATCTTGCATCTTATGTGTTTGCATGCTTACATATATGTTTTGCATAACCTCCCGAAAGTCTTTACTTTTATGATAAAACCTTTCTTTTCAAAAACAAATTAAAAATTATCAGTTGTTTTGTTTTCAAAAATGTTTATTTCAAAATCCATGTCTTATTATGTTACTTTAAATTATTAACTGTTACGCCTTATTAATTACAATCAAGCATGCTTATGTGCAAATTGTGATAATTATGACAATACGATTATGTGAATTGTGAAATTTTGTTACTCAAAAAGTATGACATGACATGATTATGCGAAGTTATGAAGCATGAATATCTAAAAATGGTTATGTGATGGAATATTGATTTGAGCACTATCTTGGCTACGAGGCCAAGTGATTGAGATTGTTATATCAGATTTGTGTTATATGTTGAAATGGTTATATCAGATTCATGATATATGATTATGGTTACAGAATTTGAAAATGTGTAAGGTATGACCCTACCAATGTGTAACTAGTGATTTCGAAAACTGGGTAGATACGTATTGTTTGATTATCACTTATGAATTATGGTACTAACCTGTATCGACTTATTGTCCAACAGTTACGACTTAGTAGTGTGTAACACCCCGACCCCCAGGGCATGAAGAAACGCGCCTCGGAGACCGGTGCGCTATGGTGGTACGCTAAAAGAACCTTATTTGCCAATTTGACTTAAAGGACTTAAATGACTTTAATTCACTAAAATTGTAATCCATGATGTTTATGATGAAAAGATGTTAGCGGAAGGAGAATATATATATTCGAAGGAAATTATCTATAGGAAATAATGATAGAAGAATACGACATGATTTAGTTTTAGCTACGAAACATGAAGTGACGAGACCTTAAGTTGATACTTACAAATTGACTCTTAGAATTATGTTACAAAATGAACTTATTAAATGAAATACTTGATACCAGACCATTTATGGTCAACTTTAATTGTGACTCTTGAGATTTAGATCTTCAGCGGAAAACATAGTTGTGAAGTATGTATGAAGACACACGACACAGGGCTACAACCGTAATATCCCAACTCCTGGCTCGTCTCCCTTCATCTCTCGCTTCCAGTTAACCTGCACGTTTAGAAATATGTACAGGGCGTTAGTACAAAAATGTACCGAGTGAGCTCATCGCCAAAACAGAAAGATGCCATTATGGCTATAGATAGACTTGCCCAATTAATTCAAGTCACGGGGGTTTTAGAAAAGAACCCGTTCTTGTTTTTGAAGAAATCATGCGCATGCTCTTACTTCAATGCATCTATTGTGCTAATGAACTTGTGCTATGCCGGCAATAATCATCATAAGTAACCAAGTCTACATATAAGAGTTAGAATAATGTCGAGGAGTGGCCATCCCCCCAGACACCTTTACCTTTGTGTGCGCACTTACCCGACTGACATCTCAATTCAGAAGGGTTGATCATTAAGCTGTCGTAGACTGGTACATGCATGCAATAAAACTTGGCAAGTCTAAAACTTTTATTAAATCATGCTTATGCAATATAAATCATGCTTGCATAACTTTAAGTAAATGCAAGTCATGCTTTGGTTTATATAAAATAAGAGCTCACTCGTTGATGAATGAATAAACAGATTGAACTCCAGCTCCTTTGATTCGTTCTTTGATCTCCACAACTTGTACCTTTAAATAATATTTCACATATCACACAAATCAATACTCTTGTATTGATAACACATAAAGAATACATCATCATCATCCTTATTAATTTCTATATTTAGATATAATTGTATACCTAAGTATTCAATATACTTATCTTATTTATTAATCTCTTATCTTATTTCATTAGCCTCAAACTTATCATCATAATTAGCTGTCTCATACCTTAGATTAAAGGAGTTAAATGGATGATAAGAGATTAGAAAGAAGTGGTATCAATCATCTAAGATTGACTCAAGAAGTTGAACTTATTTTTAAAGTCTTAGCCAAAAAGGCCGAATGGTTGAGCTCTAAGAATTTAATCATGGAAGCTTCATATGTTGTTTAACTTGAGATGTTTCGACTTTAGATGATGGCTAAGGAATAATGGCTTTGAATGGGGAGGACTTTACAGAGATCGATCGCGAGCATGTCATGGAATAAGTTGATTAATCAAGTTCATTTATTTAACAAAGTCGAATGGCGATAGTTTGGAAAACCATTTCTATCTCGAGTAATTGGACACCAAACTAAGGATGATTGATCAAGTTAGGTGACTAAGATACAGGGTCACCGCATGTTTTGATTTCAGAATTTATGAACTTGGGAATCGAAATCTAGAATTATTTCTTTGAAGAACATAAGTGCTGAAAATGGAATTTCTACTGTTTCATATAGCTAACTTTGAGCTAAGACACCTCGTGCTATACTTAATGAATTTGTACACAGAGCATATGGATAGAAAGCTTGTAATACAGACTACAACATCATGCTCTTACTTTTGAAAATTGGGTAAAGAATCACAACTAAAAACATGGATGGAACTCGGTACTTAGACTGTCTTCCGAAAATAGACAGATTGACACACGAACTTTGAATAATCATATCTCACTCGTTACTTAACCATTTGGAACGGATTTTATATCAATAGAAAGTTCAGACAGCGAACTACAACTTTCATTTTATACCAGAATGAATTCAGACATGGGAAGACTTTCAAAATCGAGGATCAAAACTGTTGCAGAGGCTGTTTTCCAGAAAATGTCTGGTTTGATACTCGAACTTCCAAAAATCATAATTAACTCATACGACCTCGGATTGGGGTGATTCAAAAGGCTGTGGAAAGATGGAAACATAATCTACAACTTTCATTTAAGACTAGAAATGAGATAAAGTCGGGAAGTGGTTCGAAATTGTCGAACAAAACAGAACAGAGTACGCACGCAAGGTGTTCGATAAAATGCTTCATTCAATTTCGGGAGAAATGCTTACGGGTTTGGTTCTAGAACATCTTAAAACATTGTTTGAGCTAAAAAAAACGTGATGAATTCATAAAGGGAATGTTCTTACAGGAGCTAGACATGATCGAAGATGAAGGATTTTGAGGAAACTTTAATAATCTTTACATGAATGCTCACCAAATGTGATGGAGATGAAGAATATCAAAGAATCTAAGACATGCATTAAGTTTCCTCTAGGGTCTAAATCTTGGACAGCATGTATAGTGTTCGAATCATGCTCTACAACAAGAATCTAAGCTAGATTCATCAAGAGAATGAAGAATCTTACCTTAAGAAGAAAGAAAATCAAAGTGTTCTTCGATCATACAAAATCAGGGGCTGCATGTCCCGCCTAGAGCTTCTTGATCATCAATATTTCTTCATAATCTTAATCTAGAGGTCGAATAGAGTGTGTATACAAATTTGTAGAGTGATCGGTGAATGTTGGAGTCGCCGGCGGCAACGGGAAGTGGCGGAGATGGTGGTGGTGTGGCTGCAGATTTTAGAGAGAAGGAGGTCTCTCTCTCACTCTAACTTTGGGGTGGGTTAGTTCTGTAATGAAGAAGGGGGAAGGAACGGTGGTTTATGTGTGGGGAAGAGACACTTTCCCCTTCTCTTTAGTCGCCATTTGTCACGCACATACCCACACTAGCACATGTAGTGTTTTGTTGTATTTTCTCCCTACTAATATATCACTTAGTGTATGCTAATATATCTTATGACATCTATAATTAAATATGTGACATGCTACTATAATATACGTGTCACATTTCGTCTCTAATAAATAGTATAAATCGTAGATGATAAACATCTAGTGCAGAATCTCTACACACAAAAGCAAATATAATATAAGTGATATATCATCACTATGTGTATGTTAATATACATGCTAATATAATCACATTCATCAAATAATCATCCCACAATTAATTAACTAAGCATCAACATTAACAAGCAATTAAGAAATAAAATAATAAATAAACTTGTGCTCGTAATTCATGCTTCTTTGAGTATAGCACTCGACTATCAATCATACCGGAATTAAGTTCCGGATCTCATCTCGTATCTTATCTTTGCACTTCGTGCGTTGTAACTCGAGCTCGTTCCGGAATAATAATATAAAGCTTCTACAATTAATTTCATTTCCGGAATAAATACACCATAGCATTCTCATGCTAACTTAATCATAAACTAAGCTATTTTAAATTGTTAATAATATAGCTCGAGAATAATTTGTTAAGCAAATCCGTCCCCAATAGCTAATAAATAGCTATGTAATCTTATTTATAAATTCGATATGATCAATTTTCTAGAATAGATTTTTACGGCTGTTACACAGTGGCCCGTAGAGGGAATGCCACCGAAGGGAGTCTAGATACCCCTAGAAACAATGAGTGTTTCCATAGATAGAACCCGTTTTTGTTCGATGGGCTCGGCGAGCCTAGCAACACTGAATGATAGATCCAAGCGATGGGTAAGATCTTTGATCGTGAGGCCGTGTATCTCGTCTTCGTTAATCAACTTTCCGATGAAGCAGACCTACAAGAAATACATTCCGAGTGCTACCAACAACGCCGTCAAAATGAATCCTTAAACGTGTGCCGAAGAAGGAGGACCGTGCAGAATGCGATTTGCTCAATCGAACAGCTCTCCCGCTGAGCTCCATACTTGGTTGAACCCCGACTATGTCGACGCTAACAAATTCCGCCACAGACTCCATTCCGAGTCTAATATTCCGACCATGATGCTTTGTCAAGTGCATAGACGTTAAGCGGCGCCATAAATATCAAATCAATGCTTCCACCAGAAAAAGAGAAAAACAAAAAATGAGCAAAGACGAGCCAATCCATACCATACCACTCGCATGTAATTTGGAAGATGTTTTTCTTCCAACAGACGTGCCCGGATTACCTCCTAACCGACAAGTCAAATTCCTAATCGATCTCAAGCCCAGAGCAGCACCCTTATCGAAGGCACCACATCAAATAGCCCCGAATAAGTTGCAAGAGTTCAAGGTTCCACTATAGAAGTTACTCGATCTGAAGTTTCATCCAGCCTAGCGTATCGCCACTTGGAGTACCCATGCCATTCGTGAAGAACAAAGAAGACGACATGAGAAGATGTATGGACGAACTATACCACCAACTTGAAGGAGCGTGTGTGTTTTCAAAGATTGACTTGAAGTCCAGCTACCATCAACTCGACATCCCGAAGATAGCCTTTTGAACCCGATTCACACATTACGAGGTAACCCTTGTGCCATTCTGCCAGACCAGCGCCATGAATCGAATATTCCACCAGCATCTTAACGGTGTTATGCTCATCGATGACATTCTCATCAAGAGTTGGCAACAACACAAGGAATACCATCAAATCATTCTCGAGATGCTATGCAACGAAGATCTCTACACCAAATTCAACAAGCAAGTTCTAACCCTGAGAACTTATGTTCCTTGGCCATATCATCGCCGCCGACAGATTCAAAGTCATCCTCGCCAAATTAAAAGCTGTCATTGATGGAGAATCCCAATGATCACTGTCCTTTACTCGTCTCAATCATTTCTGTCGGCTCCTTAAGACAAGTTTTCCGAAACTATTTAGACGCATCACGAGAAGGTCATTGCCTATGCATCCCGCTAATCGAAGCCCCGAGAAGTCCAACGCAGTTGCCAACGCTCTAAGATGGAAGACCACGGCGAGTCTAGCTACTTCTCCACCGACGAGGAGAAGCTTGCATATGAGTTCAAAACGCTAGAATTTAGGATCGTTCGTTTACCCACAACAAGCCGTATACCGCATCCCGGGAGAACGAAGTTGTGCATGGATCTATGAAAATTTTGGAAGGACCCGTGAAGAAGACCATCACCTCATTCATTGAACGACGCTTTGCTTTCCAACAAACAAGGCCCACATATCAATGATCGTGCAAAATGCTACGACCGCTATCCATTCCTGATTGACGAAGAAACACATCCACATGAATTTCTTGACGAATTTTATCAAGATGCAACGAGGGAACATCGCCATATTCTCCAATTGACTCACCAAATCTGCGCACTTCCTGCCAATAGAAACGATGCTCGGATTCGACAAGCTACCGCCTTCTCATCGAGGAAATCGTTAGGTTACAAAGGATCCCAATATCATTTATCTCCAATCGTTACACTTGGTTCACAACAATATTCAAGACGAGCCCGCAAGAAGCCATGGGAACACAACTGATGTTTAGCTTCGCTTTTCGCCCCAAAACCAATGGTCAATCGAAGCACTCTATCCAAGTGTTGGAGAATCCACTACGAGCCTTACTCGCCAATCAAAGGGAGAGCTAGGAAGAAACTTTACCACCGATGGAGCTCGCCTTTCAACAACAACCATCAAGCAACAATTGGGTGGCACCACACGAAGCCTTATATTGAAGGAAGTGCCGATCGCCGCTCGACTTAGATGAAGTAGAAATGGTGTTAATCATTGACACAATTCGCTCTCGAATCAAGGAGGCTCTGATTGATAGAAATTGTACGCCAACAAAAGAAGGACGGACGAATCTCAAGTTCACGATACGATACAAGGTGTTCCTCAAGTTATCTTCGACAAGCGACAACACACGATGCGGAAAACAAGCCCAGTTTTGCCCTCACTATATCGGTCCATTCGAGATCCTCGATAAGATAAGAAGCATTGCCTACCAACTCGTCTCACAACCGACCTATTCGGAGTTCGTGATAAGTTTCACATTTCGATGTTTAAGAAGTATGTGTTTGTTCCAAACACGCGATTGAGTTTAATGAAGCAGTTTTGAGTCCAGAATTACGATGTCAGGTAAGCCAGTTTAGATTCTCGACCGGAAGGTAAAGGTACTTAGGCATGGGGATGTCGTATGCGTGAAAGTCTCGTGGAGTTACCATGATTTAGAGAAAGCAACGTGAGAGTTCAAGGTAAGTATAAGAGCCCGGACCTAGAATACTGAGGTACGCCAAATTTCGGGATGAAATTTCTTTCAAGGGTGGAGGTATGTAACGACCCGGAAAATTCAAATTAGGATTAATAAAATTTGTAATAATATTAGACTAAATTCCTTAGTCTAGTTAATACCTTAGAAGCCTAATAAAAGAAACTAGGTATTTTTCGAACTTCGCATGCAAAAGATTCCTTTTTCTATATCCTCCGTTTTACTTCCAAAAATTCTGTAAATATTTTTATAACTTCTTTCGAGTCATTCTTCGTGTCATTTGATAGGATATTTTATTTCAAACCTATAGCCACTTGAATTTCTAAAATCGGATACCGTTAGCTTTTTGAGCATTATTTTATTCGGGAGACGAGTGAAAACTGGGGACGACCAAACCCCTATAAATAGAGGCATGGTCGCCCCTAATTCTTCATGCCAACAGCCCCCTAACCTCTCAATTCTCTCTTAACTCTATCTCATAAACGCAGCCCCCATTTCTTTTTTCCTTTTTCCTTAAATAAACATAGCCCCCAAATTTAATTCCTAAACATAACCCCCTCAACTCACGTGAAACATAGCCCCCATTTTTTACCATCAACCATCACCGTCCATCAATCATCATCACCATCTCGTCTTCTCCATCTCTCCCTCTCTTTGATCCTTTCGATTCCGTTTTTCTCAAGTTGCTTCGCAACCGTCTATCCAAACCATAATCCGAAAGAAGCAAGACACTCGTAGCGATACGATGAATCTAAGAGCACCTTTAAATCACCACCTCGACCTCCGAACCACTGCCGGCGACCATGGACAACCGCAGCCCATTCCGGCTCCCGTCTCCTCCCTCTTCCGATTTTTATTCGGTTAGTGTCTGTGTGTTTACGTCCACGCATGCACCTCAAATATGATTGATTTCTATTTTCACTTTTCGATTCTTTCTCTATATTCTTATTGGTATCATGATCCCCGTCCCCCGAGCTTCGACGCATGCATGTAAGGTTTATCGTATTAAACTAATGTCGAGGCTCTGGTCATTTTTCCCTTCTGCCATTTTTGAATCCGGCAGCCCGGAGCTGCCGGAAAAAGCGAACCCACCTCCATTTTGGCCATTAATGAACGCCGCCCTTACACCTCCATGGGTGGCCTTCTCGAGCCACCTAATGTCTTCCAACCCTTTATGTTATTCCCGGCATTTCCCTTGCCTATTTAATCGGGAAGGTTTTTCTGATTTCATCAACTTTCGGTACGACTTTTGTCCGTACCGAATTAAATTTCTTAAACAGTCTAGGTGCAGCTTGAATATTATATAAATATTCGTGTAATGCCTATTCAGTATATTCTAGCATGTGCTAAAATATCAAACCCATCTAAGTTACGGTTTTCACGCAGTTCTAGAACATGTCTTCCGATCGGTATTTGTAAAAAGTCCAAACACCTTGCATGGCTGATTTCTCAACACCAAAATTCTTAGAAAAATGTTTTAAACAACTTTTCCTTCTGTGTCAAAGCCATACGAACATCCGAAATACGTTTTCTATTAAGTCGGTATTAAAATCGATTTCTTAGCCGCTAAGACTTTTAAGTTAGGAAATTCCTTTTGACGAACCGAAAGTTCCTAAGTGTCCAAAAAATCATTTTAGGAATATTTCCCGAGGAACCCGGAGTTAGAGTCTGACCCGAGAGGCACACAAACCGAGAAACTGTTATGTTTGGTAACGGTAGGGATTTTTCTTTGATATCTATTCCTTCGGGTTATTAAGCCCTATATTATTGAAGTGCAGGCTTGTTTCAAGAGTATTTGTAAATCCTACTTTTCAATATTTAAGGCTCTTACTAACAATCAGGCTCTCGGTTGACCTCATACGTTAAGCCGAGAGTTGTGCACATGTGCGGGGTTATGTGGAAGAGTGCCACTCCCCAAATTGTTTCGGGGATCAGGACACACGGGGTGTCTTGTCAGACAATCGATCTCCACCATACAACATATGTATGTCGACTCCATTAGAGAAGGCTTTCTTGAAAGGCCTAAAAGTAAACACGATTGACATGTGGTCAATTCGTATGAAAGTAAGAGTAACATGAAAAGTATGGAACGTGGGCCCCTATTGTACGACAATGATCGTACTAAATGATTCTTTCTATCTCTAACTCTTTGAGTTTCCTGCACATTTGAATTCGTGGCAATGATCCCTACTAGGTGCAATAGTACTCAGCCCTATCGAACTTTCTTTGTTTTGCAGAATGATCGTCGGCGGAGTGAGTGGGACCGGGCGGAAAAGAAAGAGATCGAAGAAGAAGGAGTGTTATCTCATTATCATTTTCAATCAAGTGCATTGGCACAAAACTCTATTCTCCTCCTGAACTTCCGAAACTCTAAACCTCCATTGAAAACCCTAATCTATTCAAGTTACTATTCAATTCAATTTACTAACTTTACTTTTATGTTATTTATTTACATTTACGTATCTAACTCTATCTTCTAACTTTTAACTCTTTTAAATGCTTTCCTTTACCGCTTTTACTATATATATATACATAACATAGTTGAAGTGCGAATCCTCACCATTGTGATTAACGCTTTCCTATACCGCTTTTATATTTACAATTCTGCACTCTATATATATAACACAGTTGAAGTGCAAATCCTCGCCGCTGTGATTAAACGCTTTCCTATACCGCTTTTATATTTACAATTCTCTATATATATACACAGTTGAAGTGTGAATCCTCGCCGCTGTGATTAAACGCTTTCCTATACCGCTTTTATATTTACAATTCCGCACTCTATATATATAACACAGTTGAAGTGTGAATCCTCGCCGCTTTGATTAAACGCTTTCCTATACCGCTTTTATATTTACAATTCCACACTATATATATATAACACAGTTGAAGTGCGAATCCTCGCCGCTGTGGTTAACGCTTTCCTATACCGCTTTTATATTTACAATTCCGCACTATATATATATAACACAGTTGAAGTGTGAATCCTCGCCGCTGTGGTTAACGCTTTCCTATACCGCTTTTATATTTACAATTCCGTACTATATATGTATATATATTTACAATTTCGCATACTACATATATATATATACTTACTCTACGCCTTTACAATTTAACTTATAAACTGTTCAACCGTTGTGCTGTCTGGTCCGCTACGGTTTGTCTTACTTTAATTAAACTCTGGTCAGCTGATGGGTGTTGAATAGCCATTTGGTTTCACTGTGGATTGATCTTGTTATAGGGGAGATGCTGCCCAAGTTTTTGGGCAATTAAACGATAATACTCCTCTAATAAACCAACCATAAAATCGTCATCCCCCCCTGTGGCGCCCCAGCCCTGATTTCTAGGTTGGTGAAATCAGGGGTGTTACAATTACTGTCGTAGGAAATGAGAATAATGAATCGATTCCCACTCGATTAGTAATAGGTTGGCGAGTATGCATGGACTATAGAAAATTTAATGCATCAACTAGGAAAGTTCATTTTCCTTTGCCATTTATCGATCAGATGTTAGATAGATTGGCAGGGCATGCATTTTATTATTTTCTAGATGGTTATTTTGGATACAACCAAATTGCTATTGCTCCTGATGATCAAGAGAAAACTACTTTCACTTGCCCTTATGGTACATTTGCTTATAGACGGATGCCTTTTGTTTTGTGAAATGCACCGGCTACTGTTCAGCGGTGTATGATGGAAATATATCCTGATATGGTTGAGTACTTTCTTGAAGTGTTTATAGATGATTTCTCCGTATTTGGAGATTCTTTTGATTCTTGTTTGCAGAACTTAGCACTTGTGTTGAAGAAGTGTGAAGAAACCAATTTGGTTCTAAATTGGCAAAAGTGTCACTTCATGGTTCAAGAAGGAATCGTGTTAGGCCACAAAGTATCTGCAGCGGGAATTGAAGTTGATCGAGCAAAGATAGACACTATTGAGAAGTTACCTCCACTATCTTCAGTCAAGGAAGTGAGGAGTTTTCTAGGCCACACAGGTTTCTACATGCGTTTTATCAAAGATTTTTCAAAAATCACGAAGCCTCTTTGTAGTCTGTTGATGAAGGAGGTACCTTTTAATTTTGATGATGATTGCTTGAAATCTTTTCAAACTTTGAAAAAGGCTTTGGTTACAACTCTTGTTTTTGTTGCACGTGCTTGGAATTTACCTTTTGAACTAATGTGTGATGTGAGTGATTTTGCAGTTGGAGCGGTGTTAGGCCAGCGACGTGGTAAAATTTTTCATGCTATTTATTATGCTAGTCGAACACTAACTGATGTGCAGATGAATTATGCCACAACTGAGAAGGAACTCCTAGCTGTGGTCTTTGCGTTTGACAAGTTCAGACCTTACTTGATGGGCACAAAGGTGATCATGTATACAAACCATTCAGCTATCAAGTACCCATTGGAGAAGAAGGATGCGAAACCTAGATTGATTTGATGGGTTTTACTTCTGCAAGAATTCAATTTGGAGATTCGACATACCAAGGGTACAGAAAATGTAATTGCTGACCATTTGTCTTGTTTGGAAAATGAAGAGAAAGCACAAGGAGCTGAGTATCCTATCGGTAAAGATTTTCCAGGTGAGCAGTTATTCAGATTGGATGTGGCTGAAGCTCCATGGTTTGCTGATATAGCGAATTTTCTAGCAACACACACTATGCCACCTAATTTAACTCATCAACAAAGAAAGAGATTCCTTGCAGAAGTGAAACATTATTTTTCGGATGACCCCTTTATGTTTCGATGTTGTGCTGATTAAATAATTCGAAGGTGTGTTCCGGAGAAAGAATTTTCTGATATTCTCAGCCATTGTCATGCCTCACCATATGGTGGACATTTTGGGGGTAGTAGAACAGCAGCGAAGGTGCTTGAGTTGGATTCTATTGGCATTCCTTGTTTAAGGATTCTAATGCCTTTGTAGTTGCGTGTGATCGATGCCAAAGGACTGGCAATATATCGAGATGACATGAGATGCCATTGAATAACATTCTTGAAGTTAAGGTATTTGACGTGTGGGGCATCGACTTTATGGGTCCGTTTCCATCATCTGAAAATAATATATTTATTCTAGTGGCTCTGGACTACGTATCGAAGTGGGTGGAAGCTGTGGTGTTGCCAACCAATGACTCCAAGCAAGTGATTAAATTCTTGCAAAAGAATATTTTCACTCGATTTGGCACGCCAAGAGCTATTATAAGTGATGGTGGTAAACATTTTTGTAATAAGCAGCTCAATAGTGTTTTGGCTAAGTATGGAGTTACTCATAAAGTGGCTACTCCATATCACCCTTAGACAAGTGGTCAAGTTGAGATTTATAATCGAGAATTGAAGTGGATCTTAGAGAAAAATGGTGAATTCTTCTCAAAAGGATTGGTCGAATAAGCTCGACAATGCACTATGGGCTTACCGTACAGCTTTCAAAACACCGATTGGGATGTCACCATTTTGTTTGTTGTTTGGAAAAGCCTGTCATCTTCCGGTTGAGTTGGAACATCGTGCTTATTAGGCTATCAAGAGGTTGAATTTTGATATTCAAGATATAGCCCAAAAGCGGATGCTTCAATTGAATGAGCTTGAGGAATTTCGCTTAAATGCCTATGAGAATGCAAAGCTCTACAAAGAGAGGACTAAGAAGTGCCATGACAAGTGCATTTTGCAGAGGGATTTTCACCCAGGCGATAAAGTTCTATTGTTTAACTCTCGCTTGCGTCTTTTTCCAGAAAAGTTACGTTCGAGATGGTCGGGGCCATTTATGGTGGTGAAGTCATTTCCATATGGTGCTGTAGAAATTCAAAGTGAAGGAGGCTCGTTCAAAGTGAATGGTCAAAGGCTCAAGGCTTATAGCATTGGTGTAATGGATACTAATAAATCTGCTATTCCATTGTTGGAGCCAAGTTGAATCCCGTTACCAAAAAGTTGAGCTAACGACTATAAGAAAAGCGCTTCTTGGGAGGCAACCCAAGTTCTATTTTTATGTGTTTTTGTTTAGTTTTTCTCACTAAGTTTTTCTTTAAATTATGTTTGATTGTGTATTAATGTATAGGATTATGCTGTGTAATCTGGTACAGGATTCATGTAAAGTTGCTGCTTAAAATTTGGTCAAGGAGCAGATTATGTTTGGTGCTTTCTGGTGTTGTCATAGCACTAAGAAGCACCAAATGCCTAGGGAAGGCATAATTTTTTAGGCCACAGCATGAAGAAGCTTCATTTGGCACCGAATTATATATATATATATATATATACATAAAAAAACTATGTTTTCTTAGGCTTTGATTTATTATTTCTCTTTAGTTTAACTTATATTTTAAATTAAAAAAAAGCTTTATCTTAAGTTAGTTAATGTTTCTCGTTTGTTTTAGGATTAATTTAACATATGTTTTAGGATTAGTTTAATATATTTATATATATACATTTATATATTTAAAAAAAAAAGAAAAAGAGAGAGAAGTAAATAGAAGAACGTTTTAATTCAAACCTAGTCTTTCTTTTTCTTCAAAAAATTAGCGCCTCTCCTCTTCAGCACCGCTACTCCATCCTAGCAGCTACTCAGCTCTTTCCACGAGCCACTGATTCATCCATCTCAGGTGAACACACATCGCAGTAAGTTATCCTTCCCCATTTAAAACCTTAAAGTTGCTAATTCTTCACACCAAGAATTTGAGGTATGAACTTTGAACTTGAGAAATTGATTTTTGAGCCATGAAATCGCTCATGTTTTGCAGCAAATTTCAAGTTATTTGCAGTGAGGATATGCTGATTTTGGGGAATTCATATTTTACGTTTATTTTGATTGTGGGTGATTTTGGTTGTTAAAATGGAATGATAAAGTAGTCTTATGCCTTGGGAATTATGATTTTATTTTAGAAAATGGGACATTGTTTGGAAATATAAAGTGGTTTTTGCCATTTATTTAATCGTTGTTCTCTTTGCGAGAGTTAATTGTAGTGCTGCAGTTTGGGGGTCATTTCTTTTGTAGAGGAAGTGTGGAATTGCAGGATGGGGCCGAAAAAAGGTTCCAAGAGCAAGAGTGTGGCAACATCGTCAAGTGTCTTTGATAAGAAGAAGTTTGTCAATGAATTTGTGGCCAAACTCTATTAAGAGTGGAGAGAAACAAAGACATTGATTCCAGAAAGAGGATTAGAGTTACCGAAAAATCAGAGTCGGGGAGATATTTTGCTTCAAATTTATCGTCGACAATGCGAAAAATTCACAGAACAACCTGAACCTACTGTGGTACCTGTGGTCTATGAATTCTATGTTAATGCAGCTAAGTCAAATGCATTGGTATCGACTGTACGGGGAAAGAAAGTGGCGTATGATTGGGAAAGCATCAATGCTTTCTATAAAATTGAACATGAACTTGAAGATGATGTTGGAGATTTTGCAGGGCCTCATGATTTTGATCAGATCATGCATGATTTGTGTGCTCCAGGAACCCAGTAGACCATTTCTAAGAAAGATCCCTCAACTCCGAAGTCTTTTTCTACCTCTCAGTTAAGTCGATTTGGGAAGGCATGGTTTTACTTCATTTGTGGCAAGCTTCTACCTACTACCCATGTGAGCTACGTCATCAAGGATCGTGCTATACTTCTCCATGTATTGGTCAATGATGAGCGTATTAATGTGGGAAAGATAATTGAGGACAATATCTCCATGGCTATTGAAGGTCGAAGAGGAGAGAATTTACCTCATCCTTCCTTAATCACTGCATTATGTAGGAAAGCTGGTGTTGCTATGGATAATTCAGAAGCAAAAAGAAATTCGTTGGCAGTCATTGATCATCGCTCTATTGACAATTACAAGTAGCCTCTTGGAGAACCAAATAAGTCAGGTGCCGGTTTCAAAATTGTCTCTCCACAAGAATCTCCTGCTACCGTGCCACAACAGTCAGAACCTTCTACCTCGGTTACAGAGCCAGTTTCTATGGAGTTGATTTATTCTGAGTTAGTACGTCAAAATCAAAGGATTAACAGGCACGTAGATCGAACCGAGATATTCATGAGCTATGCTATTGAGCATAATCAAGCTATGGAGTGTTATGTGCGAGGAGACCAGTCCCAGAAATTTTTACTACCACCTGGTTTGCCTCCTTTTTCACCGGGCGCTGCTGATGAGGAGAGTGATCCAAGCAGCTCCTGAAGTTCAGGGCAGTCTTCTTATCTTAAACTATTTTATTTTATGCTTTCGTATAATTTGTGTTAATGTCTTGTTTGTTGTTTGGTCCAGTGAGGACACTGTACTCTGCTAAGTTTGGGGGTGTGGTATTTTTATTCAGTTTTCATAAGAGTCCTGTTTAAACAAAAAAAAAGTTTTTGATGGTGTCAAGTTGTTGCTGCCAATGATAGTATTAATTGCTTATTTGATCATCTAGGGAACATAGTGGAGGTAAATGGAGTCTACATGTAAATTTGCTTGTTAATTTTTGACTAGTTTCAAGGTTCTCGCACTCATTTGAGCACATGGTTGATGTCTGAATTGAGTTTGGTGTGATTGGTGATTAATGTGTGTTTGAATATTCTTTAAAGATCCCTCCAACTCTAAAACTCATTTGATCATTAGTCGAGGTGAAATCCTAGACACGATAGCATGATAGAGATGATTTAGGCCATCTTTGGATCACTAGAGCCAAAACTTCCTACCATTATGATCCCTAGTGTCCCCTTTGAGCTTAACTGTGCCATTTTCTTTTGAATAAATCTCGACATAATTACCCCAGCCAATTGTTTAGCCATTCTTTAACCCATCACCAACATATGCATATACTTAGAGTAACATTGACATAGTCCACCAAGTGCCGAAAAAAAAAAAAGAAAAAAAAAGAGAAGAAAAAAATGTCTGTGAAAAATAATAGAGGAGGGGATGAATCTGTTGAATACCCCTTATCAACGAGATCCAAATAAACTAAGTTTGGGGGTTTTATAACCTTAGTTTCTCCTTCTCTCAATTTATATATATATATATAAAATAACAAATAAAAAAAAGAAAGAAATAAAAAAGAAAAGAAAAGAAAAGAAAAAAAAAAGGATTTGTCATATGGCAAGGTGTTTCATTGTTATATTGTCTTGTTACTTCTATGTGTTTGCATATGAAAGGTGATTTTGAGCTACTTTTCCAAATATCCCACCTCTTATTACCTTAACCTTACATTACAAGCTTGGAAGACATTTTGATCTTGATTGCTAATTGTGTCTACATTAGTGAAGATTAATGTGAAAAATGAGCCTATGGAGTTGGGATTGATGACTTGATATTCTCGAAAAAAAAGAAAAAAAAAGAAAAGAAAAGAAAGTGAACATTTGGATTCATATTTTTACCAATTGCATTGACTCGGTTCAGGCATTGTCTATTCACACACACACGCAAGGTCTTGAGTGCTTGTTGGAATTAACATGTGAATTTGGGTGTTGGACGCCTACTACTCTATCTATTGTCTTTAAATGGTTTCATAAGTGATTTTTGAGGCACAAAGTATGATTTGATGCAAGTAGTCTGTGGTCGACTTAGTTTGTTCTTGTGGTTGTCTGTTCTTTTGAGTCTTTACTTGAGGGCAAGCAAATGTTAAGTTTGGGGGTATTTTGATATGTGATTTTATATCACTTATTTATTATCTTTTTACTTAATATTTAATTGTTTTTCAAGAGTAGTTAAATATGGTTTAATGTGTTTTTTTTAATTAATTTTGTAGGTTTATATAAAGAAGCATAAAATAGGAAAAGAAAGGAAAAAGAAGAAACAAATCACAAGTTTTTGGATTTTGGTGCCGCAGCACCAAAACACACGAAGAAGCACCGAGCCAGTACAGAAGTGAAAACATATATTGGGCCTATCTTTGCATAAGTATAGAAGGGGCACAAAATTAAAAGAACGGGGGCGGTTTTTGACGGGAGAATAGAAGAGAAGTTTTGGACGGTTGGACCAAGAGGAGGAAGTAGATAAAAACTAAATCTTTTTTCTTCTTTTTCTTCATGACGCACTTTCTGGAGACTTCGAATACTTGGATGTGTGTTTGATTCGTATGGAAGTTTGATTTCTCTAGTCGAATTCTCTAAATGTTCTTATTGCTTTCGATTAACTGGCCATTAATTGATTGATGTATGGATTGTGTGGAACTGAAAGGGGAAACACATATTTAGATCGGGTGTAGAGAATTGTAAGTTATTTATGAGATAGAAATATACTTGCAAGATTTGTGTAGTCGTGTTTTGGGATTCATAGTGTCTAATGATTTGTTGATTGTTTAAATTCACATAAACATATAGTGAGTTTGCGATTGATGAAATTTGCTTTAGACCTCGAAAAAGGCTAGAGAATATTTTAGGAACTCCCGACTACGACTAGAGGATTAAGGTGAAGTTTGGATTAATCTAGCATTCCGAGTAGGTAGAATTTAGGTGAAGTCGTAAATCCTACGCTTTTATTATATTGTTAGTTCATTGTTTGATTTCGTCTAGTTTAAATTATTATATTTATTTTGCCTGCATTGTTGTTTAAATTCTGGAAAATACTTTTGGTTTGTTCAAATAAAATTAGGAATAGATATATTTTGGTATTCAATTCAACAGTCTTCGTGGGATCGATACTTTACTTGTACTTTATTACTTGTTTACGATAGCGTGCACTTGCGTGTATAAAATCCACAACAGCGTGTGACCTACCATTAGAAACCTCAGACAATGAAATTCATCATAGAAAAATAATTGAGCTTAAAAGATCAAGAATTCGTTCGGAATCGAGCTTGCAAGTTCAGGAGTACAATCTGGAAATTCTGGAAAATGTGTTCTTGATGAGCAACGAATTCAATCATCATTCTAAGAGTTCTAGATCGAGCAAAAGAGGCTCAAAACATCAAGAATGAATCGAGGATCTCATAATATAAAGGGTACAGTAGGTCGTTCATGAAGGAGATCAAGTTTCTACCGATTAAAATTGACAAAAATTGCATCAAAGTGTTCACAAGATCATGGGGAGTTAAAATATGGAAGAATTAGCATGATTGATTAACTTTCATCCCAAGGGCCGAACCTCTATCATGATCTATCAAGTTCATATCAACATATCTTATCTAGATTCAAGCTCATAACTTCAAGGGAAAAGAAATAATTACTGATCGATCTCTAAAAACATTCAAAGTTGAAGCTTGATCACACTTTTGGCCCTTGCATGGAGGACTTGCAGCTGTTTTATGATAAAATGGAGTTCATATTTGGGTTTAGGAGGTTCAAAAATGGGGAAGGGGGAGTTTTGGTGGCTATTGGAGAAGTTTTCTGATCGCCAAAAAAGAATTCTGGTGGCGGAGCACGGCGGCGGCGGTGGCTGCAAAAGGAGGAGGGTGGCCGGATTCTAGAGAGAAGGAGGAGCCTCTCTCTCTAGACTTGAGGATGGTGGAGTTGGAATGAAGACTTTGACCATTGTTTTTCTACATGGAGGACACTTGTCATCACCTTGTGTGATGAATTCTTCCACTTGTCCTAGTACTTGGTGATCACTCATACTCTAATATTTTACTATAAGAATCTAATCTTAATCCTATTAATGTATAGTAATACATAGGGTGTCCAATTATTGGATCACCATTCACTTATAAGTGATCTTCGATCACTTCATCACGTAAGTCACATTTCACGTATAGTCATATAACATTTTATCACGTGGCCACATAATCACATTGTAGAGCATATCATATCATATCATTCATCTTAGCTTTTCATCGTCTTATGCTCGAACTCCTATTCTCATATTAGCTTCTTTATTTATTCTTGTAGCTCAATCAGCTACGACTCGTAATCGGAATACTTCTACATCGTCGCTAGCTCACACGAGCTTAATAACAATAATTGGCTAATTAGGTACTAACAAGAATAATTACTGTAGCTCATAATGGCTTAAAGTCACTTTGAATTACTATCAAGCTCGAACTTCTTAATTAGCCATCTTAGCTACTTGGGAAATTATCAAGCTAAATGTCAATAATTAACTACCGAGCCTAAATTCTTTAATTAGCTATCATTGCTACTCTGTGAATCGTCGAGCTAAAACTTGATAAGTGTATATATATACACGAGCTAGTGGAATAAAATATAGTTCGACACTTTATTAAATAAAAATTTAAAAAGGCTCGAAATTTTCAGGCAGGGATTTTTGGGGTCGTTACAATACTACCCCCTTAAAAGAATTTTGTGCTCAAAATTCATACCTCCTAAAGCAAATGCCGGTGTGGGTAGCTTATATCCGTTCGTAAAACTTCTTTTATAGTTCTTTGTGGCACCACCGTGCCTATCGTCGTCTTTTGCTTAAATGATGTTTTGTTGACCCGAGTCTTATTCATCGCAATCGCCTTCATCGTTCTGGGGTGCATCCTTGCCCCTTTTTTTTCATTCTCCGTGTCTAGCTCTTGTTCATTGACGTGTGGCGGTCGATGTATGGCATCGTAATTATTCATTTTTCAATTTGCATTAAGTGATAGTACCTCGTTTAACTAAGCTCGTCTTTTCTGTGGGACATTCGTGTCTTTCCACGCATCATAGTCATAAGCATCCTGTCTTGCTACACCTATCGTCACATTTCATGAAGTTTACGGAACCCTTACGTTTGTTACAATCTTAGATTCGATCATCAACTTAGTGAGTTTAACATTCTTGAGCTTCACAATCTGTATTTTAGAATGTCATGCGAACAGTCATTTCTACTTCGGGAAAGCATATCCATCTTTAAGCGTATATAGTGAAATCGTGTGATCATGTTTCTAATACTACCGTGTAAAAAGATTGTAAAATTCTTATGCGTAGTCCTAATTGCTTATCTCATATTCGGGTTTACTCCGAGCTATATTGGAATCAGCACGACAAGGGTCGATCGCATCTGGCTCTTGTTGGCTTGCCTTTGTGAAATGCTGCTCGTGGTCCTATTCATTGATCGCCATCGGTCCAACCTCATGTTAATTGCTTACTCGTTCATATCCTAACATCATATTTCGTTTCTAATGATTCTAACATGGAGGGGTGTGGTCACCTAGTTTGTGGACTTACGTGTGTATGGTACTACACCCTTAAAAGAATCGCGTAATATTCTCATTGTAGGCGCGCTTCAGACAGGTAGTAAACTCCGTATCTCGAACACGTGTTGTCGTGGTCCATGTGTCACATAGCTGTCTTATAATTCGTGCGTACATCTTCCTAGCCGTCTGCTCCGGGTACTTTATGCTTCATGCATAGTGGGCGTCATCGTTGGTCCTTTGTCCGTTACTTGGTAGCCATATTCTTCTAGAGAATTATTTATCGTTCTAGAGTGGCTATATTACATATTTATCATCTTAGGTAATAGCTATATTACTTACTTATCGACTATCATTATGATAATCATACTTACATCGTAACATCCTTGACTATCACATTCGATAGCCGTACGCACAACATCGTTATCAACTATCACCTTTGATAGTCGTACATACATGGTATCATTATTGATTATCACCTTCGATAGCCATACATCTACTCGTATATTATAATAGTGTAAACTTCATTTCTTATCGTACCCTTATAGAGGTGTTGTTGACCCTTAGGTCACTTTTAAAACTTTACTTAATCTTCTTATCCTCATTTTTTCTTGTGTCACATAATCATAGCATAATGTACAACTCTCTTTCATAGACTACTCATCTCGTTGATGAGTCTAGCTATCGTATTTACTCCTAGCTAATAGCTAATTGTTAGGGCATCTAACCCTTTCTTCATAAATCTTCCTGGCATTGTGTTAACTTATAGTTTGAAGCTACGTCTTCTGCGATTACCTTGATCTTCGGGCGTACGCTTTGAGGGAGTTATATTTATATATAGCGGATGCATGGTCTTAGACTAATAAGTATGCGTGTTCTTAGCTAACTTTATCGAGACTAAAGGCTCGGGGATTAATAGGTGGTAGTTTGCCAATGCCATCCCCTCGTAGGTTCTTATCATTGTATACTGATGTTCGTCATTGTTATTGTTGAATGATTTCTAATGATTCTCGTACTTCTCATTTCAATTCATTTAGGGATATGCCAACGCTCTTTTCTTTTGTGGTTGCCAAACGTGGTTCATTTCGTGCAAAAATGCTAACTTGTGGTCGTTCTTTTGCTATTGCTTCCCTTTTGCTTGTGGAGATTCTTTGTGGGTTATGGATTAACCACGCTTCGGTTGTGCCACTCTGCTTCGTACTTAAGCTCCAATCGTTCGAACTTCGAGCATTCGATGTCGTCGCATTTTTACTTATGTTTATTGGAGTGAAGAATTTCACACGCGTCTCCTTATCATTCATCTTATGAACCGGAGGACCCTAGCTATCGTTCGCTCCTATCTTGTTACCTAGTCGGCTGAATCATGATGGTATAACTTGGAAAATCATCGCTTTTAGGAAAAAATGGCTCGAGGCAATGACTTGTTTTTGAATGACTGAATCATCTTTATCATACTACATTTACTTACCGTGAACAATACGGCAAGATTGAGTTGTTTCAATGAATTTAAGGTTATTCCAAGAGCAACCTTCTCTCGACTGGCAAGACATCACTGTGGTTGAAATTGAACAACTAAATTTTTCTTTAAACGATATTCCTTGGCCGTGAATAATACGGCAAGATTGAGCTACCTCGGAAGAATTTAGGAGTCTTTGATCAGAATAACTTGGTCTTGAGTGACCAAGCAACAGCATGGTTGAAATTGAACAACTCATAGAAGAAGCTAACATAAGGGATTCAAGCAATGGTTATGGCCAGTTTGAAATAAACATAACAGTTTCGAGGAGAGTTCAAAATGATCAATGGTTTTCGAAATGGTTAAGAATGAAATGGCGTTGTCAAGGAAATTTTTCAAAAGTATACCAAGACTTCAATTTGGAACATTTGGCCACAATGAGATAATTGGAATGTTGGTCGATGGACTGTTTCAATAAAAGTGGCATCCAAGATATCGAAGATTGCTTTATGAGAGGGCTTGGAGCAGAATGAAGATGATTCATCATCTAAGGTCTCGCTAACATGCTCTAGCATTTCTTAATAACTAAGTCTTAGGCAACTCTATGATCTTGATATCGTACTATTCATTTTCTTACATACTTCGTCGTCACTAGTGTTGGGCCTTTTGAAGGTTTTGATTTCGTAATAGTTCACCCAAGTTTGGGTTCCATCGAGAAGTGAAAGTTACGGCCCGGAGTTAACATCGTATGGGTCCGTATGGACTAATCCTAAAGTCAAGAAGTACATTTCATAGCTATCCTCCTCATACGAGTTTGAAGGTGAAAACGGAGCACCGTATAAATAGAGTTGAGAGCGGAGGTAGGTTATATATACTCGTTGAAGTCATCTTCTTCGTCTCCTTCAGGCGAATTGCCTACATGACTAGAAACAAGGTTGAAAACTCAACCCTTTATGAGGGATCACCTTCATTAGTCAATCGTGAATGTACACAAGTACATATGTACATGTATTCATCCATACATGTACATCATCAGTCTTTCATTCATATCTTAATATAGGTGGGTTATCTTTCATGCTTTCTTAATGCTGCTAGCGCGACTATAGCTTTCTCGGGTAGGCGTCATCTACCTTAGCTCCACCAATCACTCACCTGGCTGGCTGGAGGTCTATTAGTATAGCTTGCAATTGCTATAACTTGGAAATTCAATTAGTACAATCGTGTAAAAACCAGCTCGTTATCAATGATAATCCATGATAGATTGCATAACTTCTAATATTTTGGGCTAACTGAAATTCCAACAAGTGTGAAATGATCAAGTTCGT
Organism: Mentha longifolia; assembly: GCA_001642375.2. Classification (NCBI taxonomy): domain Eukaryota; kingdom Viridiplantae; phylum Streptophyta; class Magnoliopsida; order Lamiales; family Lamiaceae; genus Mentha; species Mentha longifolia. Next base: position 34,159,524 of record CM038114.1, read on the forward strand.
GTATAGCAAGAGAAGGGTTGGCCAAAGTTCACAAACATTAGGGCAAGAGCCTCGTGAATGAACATCAGGTTCGGAATCAAAGGGATATAACACTCCGTGCTAGTCAAACAATACAGGCTCTTGTCGAGGTCAGCCATTAGGTAATCTGAAATGAAGAAATTAGAGCAAAGTGGAAATAAGTTCATAATCGATGGTTTGGATTACAACAAATTAACCATCATCAAGAAACGGATTAAGCTGAATTGAATTGAATTGGAAACGAGTTTGATCGAATCGAATTGGAAGCAGATCAATACAGACATGTCAGCTTGAAGTTTTGGACTTCTCATTCAAAGAATTGGCCGTCATAAGTAGCTTTCTCAAAAATGAGGATCTCGAATGAATATTCCAACTAAGGCTCAAACATGGCATAACTTTCAAGGATGGTTTAAAATGAATAGTTTTCAATCGACAAGAGAATAAACCATCATATGTTTCAAACTCTATCACCAACAAGAATTGAAGACGGTGCTAGATTCGAGAGATCAATCTCATGAAGATCATCAATCTTGAATCAATCATGATTGGGGGCTAATATAGTTCCAGCCATGGGTGATGGTGGTTATATACTTAGGGGTTTTAGATCGTATCTCGATCGAATGTCATCAGAGCGGTATGCTTTCTTTTATACTTATCACATTCTGCCCGGCCGTTCTCGCTCATAGCAGGCCATTATCTTCTCGTTGTACTTAATCGTACTTTGTATGGTTATGGGCATTGTCGCGTTATAGCTTAGTCATCTAACTTCATCATTGAGAACTCTACCATCACTAGCATGCGTGCTTATCTAGTATAGATTCTAAACATTGCTAACAACGTATGGTGAGTATTTACTCATTACTTACTTAGCATGCTTTTATCACATACGTCATACATTTTCATCATGCCAAATGCTAGTTGCTAAGGTACCTCACAAAGGTTTATGTATGCACAAGAATACATTGCACTTACATTCCTTAAGTATAAGTTCATACCTTATGTACTCTAACACTCTTACCCCTATCGGTTTGTGTTCTAGTAGGCGCATCCTACTTTCTAACACATCATCATTCATATTAGCATGCTCATCATCATACATATCATATCATCATTCAAGTATCATGTACATTGAATGCATTCACATCAATCATCATGAGCACATAGCAACGTCATACATATAATGTCATGCATCATGAACATCTTTGTCACCTTCGACATCTTTAGCATCTTCTAGAAGATAATATTACATGCTCATCATATTGTCATGCGCACATTATCATTCACATTGTCAAATAATTTATATAACTTAGCACGTAATCCATCTCATCATCTTATGGTGGTGGCTCAGATTTAAAAACTCAAAGGATTTTTATCAAAACACTTTACCTGGAAGTTGAAGATGAAGGAGCGCGGAGCCTTGGGATGTTACTCTTCTCAAATCAGTCTAAGGAAACTAATTAGACTGAACATAGAAAGAAGACATAGGTTCAGAGCACGAACTGCTCTGATACCATTTTGTAACGCCCCGACCCCCAAGGCATGTAAGAATGTACCTCGGAGACAAGGCACCACAGTGGGACACTAAAGAAGTCTTATGAATCGTAAGTGAAATCGACACTATGAACATGGGTTGTCGGTGGACAGGGGTATTATAGTAACAATAAATAGGTTACAAGGTCAAATGATGAGAATAATGTTCAAGAAGGGAAGAAGAAGTGTTCATCTTCACACAAGTGAACACTCAGGCTTAATTCACAATCATTGATTAATGAACAACATGGCTTAAACAAAACATCATAAGGTTAAATTGACTTATTATACATGTACATAATAGCGGAAACACAGTTGTGGTGCATGTGTGAAGACACACGCCATGGGGCTACAACTGTAACATCCCTTGCCAAGGCCCGCCTCTCTCTCTCTTCACCTCTTGCTTCCAGTTACCTTGCACATTTAGAAATCTGCACAGGGGTAAGTACATTGATTGTACTCAGTGAGCTTGCCCCAAAATCACTGCCACTTAGGGCTATAGGAAATAGACTTGTCCATTAAATGCAAACTCGGGATTTTTAGAAAAAAACCCGAGTTGGCTTTGAAAACATACTTTCCATGTTCTTACTTTCTACATGAATATGATAACATGTGAGCACTCAAATAAACATGACGTACCCAGTCTACTAGTTTAGAGTCTTGCCGAGAGAATCCAAATAAGTAGAAGTCCCGGTAGAAGTACCGAGTGAAACTGACTCTTGAAAGAGTTGCCGATCC